>VTPC01090040.1:198047-299856 GCA_011009095.1 Ignelater luminosus
TTTTGATGTAAGAGATTGAAAATCTTATACCCTTTAAAATGATACGTCACACATAAGGTAGTGCCATTTAAGATTTTAGGAAGGGGGTGGTTGGTGGGGAGGGTGAAAGTTTTCCAACTGACTAGAGTAGGTTATTAAATATCCTCCTCCAAAACAAACTCGAAGCGTTTCAGAGATTCTTGATCATTTTACTAATTAAAAAGTTATTCAAGGTGGGAAGTTTTAAAATAATCACCCTGTATATAAAAACCAAACTATGACTATAAAGGCATTAAACTGTTCGCGATATAAATAAAAAACGACAAAATAAGTAGTAATAACAAAGAAATCTTAGAATTATCAACAATGAAAGCTTTAGTTTATTAAAATTGTAACTCTAAATTTAACTTAACCTTGGGTACCCATTGCTGTAAGATCTACACACAAAACTGCTAAAGTAACTAACTTTATTATGCAAAACAGCAAAATAACAAATAAAACTATTGGACTCGAAATACCTCATCGATAACAAACAGCTGATACCCAATCTGGGGAAAGCTTCACCAGGTTTGAAGGTAGTGTAGGGAATTACTTCCTCGATTTACTGAACTGAAACGGCTAGCGAGATGGTCAATGACTGTCACGTACTTCCATATATGAATCAACGCGCCAAAAATGTTTTATTCACCCACAAAACATTGTTTAAGTACAACTTCACAAATCCATCAAGTGTCCATTACTATCAATTAAATCTTTAAAACAAACTAATTGTTAAACGACAACTTTTCATTAACAAAGGATTCAATGCCCCCAAATATCGCTGATATTTAAGAAATCTTTCAAACTAGGACAAAGGGTGTCGTAATTCTCACAATCCCAACACCTAGTTGGTCAGAGTTATGGTTAATATTAATTAACCCACGAAATAACAACTAAAAGAATTTTTATTTCTGACCACTCGCAGAATTCGTTAAACATCTGATTCAATAATCGTAGCCACACAGAAAAATCACTTTTAATGAGTTCTAGTAAACTGCAAATAGAAGAACACATTTCAACCTACTATTTGGCGACTTTAACGCCAAAATCGAAAAGAAACTAGACCCCAACAAAACCGCAATTGGCAACAGAAACCAAAGAGGTGAGAGAATGTTAGATTTTTTTACATGCCCAAAGACTTTACGCAATGAACTCAATTATCATGAAAACACTACACCGCAAATGGACATGGGGAAGCCCAAATGACCATCCAAAGAACGAAATAGATTTCATAGCTTCTTCAACAAACATATAATCAAAGACGTTAGTGTACTAACTAACCATCGCTTAGTACGAGCAAAAATTGAAATAAAAACCAAGTTGGAGAGAAAAAATGATAATGAAAAGCAATGCTATAGAAAGAATAGATATCAGATCAAACACCGAAGACTACAAAAACAAACTCCACGAAGAACTGGTTAAAATACCCAATAGAGAAACTGACGTAAACATTACTTCTAACAAAATAACAGACGCAGTTATTAAAGCAAGCTCAAAAATCAATAAAATCACGCCAAATAAAATAGAAAAAATTAGCGAAAAAACAAGCGAAATTATGACAAAAACAAGAAAGATGAGACAAGAAAGTAAAACAAACTGTTTGGAATATGTAGAGATAAATAAGCCGGTAAGAAGAGAAATTAGAAATGACCTAAGAAGATAAGAGACCAGATCGTAGAAGACGAGATAAACAGAAACTGTAACATAAGGCTATTGAGATCAAAACTGAGCAATGAACGAAAAAGGATAATGAAACTTTGCAGAGAAGAAAGATCTGAGTCTACCAATAAAACCGAAATGCTGGAAATTGCCAAGATCTTTTAACTTTACAAATCTACAATCGAAAAGAACAACCGCCCCTAACACATACAAAAACAATCACCAACGTCGGCTTCGAAGACATTTCAGAGGTAACAACAGAAGAGGTGAAAATAACACTAATCAAAATGAAATCGGGAACTGCAACCGGTAAAGACAAAATAACTACAGAAATGTTATAAAATATGGAAGTGACCAATTTAAAACTAAAATTACAGAATGAAAATGCAATGAATATAAAATCAATTTATCAATAGTCTTCGTGGATTATGAGAAAGCCTTTGATTCTGTGGAATTACCAAGAATACTGGAGACAATGAACGCATGCAGAATGGACTCCAGATATACTCGACTCAGCAAAGATATATATGAAAAAGCCACCGCTAGATTAATTAATTAATTAAACGACGATTCAACGGAAAAAATAAAGCTGGACAGAGAAGTCAGACAGGGAGACTGGATGTCACTAAATTTGTTTAATATGGTACTAAAAGATATCTTCAAAAGATTGGACTGGCAGAATCAAGGCATAAACATAGATGGGAAGTACCTAAACCACCTCAGGTACGCAGGCGATGCCGTCCTAATAGCAGAAGACACACATCAACTCCAATTCGTGCGTGAAGAATTAAACAGCAAATCAAACAATGCAAGCCTCAAGATAAATCGCAATAAAATAAAAATCTTGACATCTGAAGAAAACAATTCGATAAGAATATACGACGAAGATATCGGGACTATTTGTATACCTTGGTCATAACATCATGTTGAAATATGAGAATCAAGAGGCCTGGGAAGGAGAATAAGACTCGGCTGGCTGGCATTTGGTAAAATGTTGCACACATTCTGCTCAAAGGCATTTACAAGAAGGCAACAAGCCAAGATCTTTGACATGTGTATAACTGTAGTACTCAGCTATGGCATAGAAACAACAACATTCACACAACGCACAGTATCGCGACTCAGAAAGACGCAAACAGCCATGGAAAGAAAAATACTGGGAACAAAGCTAAGAGATCGTAAGACACTAACGTGGATAAGAGAACACACGGGCGTTAGAGACCTGGTGGAATACCTAGCCGAGCAGAAGTGGAACTGGGCAGGACACATCGCGCGAATGAACAACGATCGGTGGACCAAAATAATAATGGAAAGGCGACCTCGGAAAGAAAAACAAAGTAGGAAAACCTTTTGATGGGTAGATGACATAAGAAAGCTTGCGGAAAAACAATGGCACAGATTAGTACAGAATAGAAACGACTCGAAAATTAAAAGAGAGACCTATGTCCAACGATGGACGAATCTGAGTTAAAAAGGAAAAGGAAGAACAAGAAGTAAACTGTTGGACACGACAAAATGAATTTGCAGTGTAATATCTTTAGAGGAGCACTCGAAGTTGAACTTTCACTCTGTCATGGACTAATTCACTCTTCCCGCGCGTTCTTTAATTTGCGTCGGACCAACTCAAAACCAAAGCCGCTCCTAGCTAGGCGCAACCGTGCTTGACGTGAGCAGAATAAGGATGACAAGAAAACCACCCCTAGTTACACAATAGAACGTTCTTGCCTGTCGCGACCAGCAATCCACAAAGATAAAATTAAAAGACGTGGTCATGCAGGAACCATGTATAAACACAACACGCTTCCATATAAGGTGAAAATTAAATGTAAATTAACCCGTATTAAAACAAACTCGACCTGGAACAGCGTCAGCAGACGCAATTTCACGAAATGTGCATCGCTGAGATGCGATAAACGATTTTTAGATAAGCATTATATGGGATAAATTGACAAATACTTTCAATTGAAAATTTGATAAACGAAATAACTCCTTCGATGCAGATGTTGTTTTACATGTCATATCGATTGATGTGCAAACTCTTCAGGGCTCGATCTTAAGTCTTCGTTAACAGTCTTGATGTTGTAAAAACTTCACTCAAGTTTTATACAGTGTATCCACATTTCGATGCTCACTATTGGGATCTCGGAAATTGTAAGAGATACGAAGTCAGTTAAATTAGAAAAGTTTTAGCTATCTTGGAGATCAGTTTACTTATGCTTTTGGTTTTTCAAAAAAGTTCACGGCTTACTAGATATTTGCTAAAAACGAAATTATCTTATTTTTTTAAAATAAAAAGCATTTTCCACTTAGTGTGCCATGGTTTTAAACATATGAAAATCATTGGTTTTTGTCAGATAAATTACATTTGTTATGTAACAATTGCTAAAACAAAACAAAAGACGCTTTTCAGATATTTTACTGAGCATTCACAGATAGCGTCAAGAAAGCAGCTAATGCCCCATAAAAGCGTATTTATTTTGTTTTAGCAATTTTTGCATAACAAATGAATTTCTTTGATAAAACTCCACGACTTTGTGTGTTAGATGTCATGGCACACTATGATGAAAAATGATTTTCACTTCATAACTCGGTAAAACAAAGGAATAGCTATGTCAAACCACGTATCTTGAAAAGCATTTAAGGCGTGCAATTCAGTAATATGGAAATCAACTAGGCGTTCCATTAAAAGAAATCTGGATTTACGTTTCACCGCCGAAGTAAAACATAAAACAATTGTGAAAATAATTTGTTTGTGTTTCGGAGTAAATTTTCTAAAACACCCTATTTGCTGTTCTTTTCTATCTTTGCTCGTTCCTGAGATATTTCACTTAAAAAAAATAAGATAATTTCATTTTTAGCAAATATCTAGTAAATCGTGAACTTGTTTGAAAAAACAAAAGCATAAGTAAACTGATCTCCAAAATAGCCAAATTTCTTCTAATTTAACCTCACAATAGTGAGCATCGAAATGTGGACACACTGTATAGTGCGACCAGTAGTAACTATTCTAATCTACTCTCTTTATTTTTCCACGGATTATAAGTTTATTTATATTTGCGTCTGTAACACAGGAGTACTAGGAGGTCCTTCCTTGATTAGTCGGTGATCTAATCTGTAGCAACCGCGACCTCTCGGTACTGTGTTAGCCGCCACTGCATTTAATACGCCAGCAATCCAAATAGATAAAGAGGATCATTATGTTAAGTATCTTTAGATTCTTGTACCGCAAAAATCTACAGAATCAATTTTGCTTAAACAAGAATAATTAAATCTAAAGAGATCTCAATAGTACAAACTATTTTAATTTACAAACCCTCTCAGCTAACCTTTTAATAGATTTACATTATAATCGCAGCAAACTTTAAACGAACTTGGGAATTTCAAACTAGCAAAATCAACAGGTTATTAACAAAGTAAATCTAAGAAGGAAGATGGAGATACCAATTTTTCCGTAAAGTGTTAGAATGATATTTCCTGAGGGTTAAGATGCGTTTCAAATTGCGTATACGCTCCTAGCTACCAAGTTACTGACGGGCCTTGTAGTGTAATTGTTCCACACTGATGAATCTTAATTCAAATAAGGGAGTAGCCAAGATTATACGAATTAATTAATTAACTTACCAGGAAGGAGCCAGAAAAGAAAAATAATATTAGATTTCTATATGTATCTAACAGGTTAAAATACCATGTTGGACATGTATTACCTAATGCTTAAAGCAGAAGCATTATGCTGTCTAGATTCCAATAGCAGTGACACAGCTTTCACGGCGCGTAATTTCGAAGTTAGTTTTCCTTAAATCTTCTTAAGATGTTAATATTTCAACGTCATGTCATGGGAAATCTTCGTATGTAGGCACTACAACTGCAAAGAGATGAGTTTGTTTAACTTCAACATTACGAAAACTCGTCTCGAGAAACTCGGGAGTTACCTTTACAAAATACATACATGTGAAACTTCCTCTCGCGTGTTGTCTTATTTTCTTCTTATTTTCTTGGAACACACATAGCATATACACTGCGTAAATATTGAATCTCTCAAGTTTCCAATAAACATCGCATAGAAAGAGAGGGATGGGAAAATAAAAAGAGAATTGAAAATTTCGCTTTATGTAATTACTTTCGCTTGATCATAGAAAAGAGAAATAAATAAAAACTAGTATATAACGTTTATCTGCGCGTTTCCCGTAACCAAAATAGCTTTTTATTGAATAAGTTTAACCTAATAATAGTCAAGAGGGAAGGTCGGAAGATCCCGTAGTAGGCAATTACTTTAGAAAACTCATTTACTTAATAGATTTTGACAATAAATCAAACTTAATTCCACTGTGACGAATGCATTTATATTATGTTATTAGCCTCGCCAGGAGTTGACAACCCTTCGAATTTTAATACACTCTTCTAGCCCCCCTACGTATAAGCGCTCCGGGTCTTTTATGCACGAAACGAATGACGGCTCAATATTTCCCTGCTATTTTTACAAAAACCAAACTGAAAATTTTAATTACCTTGCGTTGCAGTGAATAGCAACTACGATTTTATTTTCAATAAAAATATAAGTAGATACGATTTGCGTTAGTGGAATATTATCTACTTGGATGGATTTAAGAAGAAAAATGAAATCAAAGGTAAGATCGCAATCTTGAAAAGATACTTAGAATTTCAAGTGAAGTTCTGTATTTCAATCTTAATAAACAAAGAGCTCTTGTATTTGCCAGGTAGATATGTACAAGGCAAGAGCCTAAGTTAAAATTGCAGAATATTGTACAAAATAAAAACAAACGAATCAAAGTCACGATTTAAAACTCTCTTTACAAGGTTTAATGCGGACGTTCTAATTATCTTATTGTTAGTATAGTTTCGTGATAAAATTCAGAAGAATAATGCTGTAATTACTACTATAAACATTTAACCATTCTCTCCATCACGTAATGTTTATTCCATTACATTACTTTAAACTTACTCGACTCGACTCAAAACACGAAATCAATAACAATAGAATGAAGATAATATTTAGCAAGAAAACAAAATTGTGAGATTTACAGACATGTATTAAGTGTGCCTCGACTTTAAATTTCTGCTATAAGTAATATAAAAAGACAGAAACGCAAAAACTACTATGATAATTAATAAGAGACACGAAGTTTGAAACATCGGTTCCATTCGCTACTTCTACGACGACAGCTTCTCCTCTATCACAGAAATAATTGGAATCCGGTTTGTCAAATTATTCATTCAAAAATTTAAGCAGGTAATTCGAAATGCAAAATGTATAGTATACTAGGTAGTTGAATCTACGGGGATAAGTCCTCAGTCAAACCTTGAGAGTTGCTCATCAACAGTGCAACATTAATAAACAAGATCAGAAGGTGATTCTCTAGCAGCCTTTTTTATACTCAAAGAAATCGTAATTAATATCTTTTTACTATACTTATCAAAACACCAAGTACTCGAACTTCACCAACCCCATAAAATATATCGACATAAATCTTGTACTGGTTACATTGCAATTTGCTGCCCGAAAACCACATCTGTCTACGAAAAAACCATCAAAGATACGACCATCATCAGTTTGGTAAAGGCAGTCAAAGAACTTAAGAACATTTACAGAGAAATAATGTTCATAAGCATCTGTCGTTGCCAAAAGTCGCTTCTACTAAATCCAATCCGAAATACTCCAAACCTACGAAAACTCTAAATCGATGAGATAAAAAACAAAGACAACCCCACCATGCTGGAGATCTGAACAAACCGGACACTTCCGCTCTAAGTGTAAACACAAATCAGTTTTGTTCTGCTCCCGATGCGGTAAGAAGGGTATAATGTCCAGAAACTGTCCTTAACGTACTGCAAAGAAGTCGAAAATCGCTGCTTGCAAAACCACCAACAATCGACCTTCTTCGTCTTGATAGCTACAGGATCCTTTATTTCATTTAGGGCTCAAGAGTAGCAAAAATAACAGCGACGTTGTACAGCAAAAGTGTCCGAGTGATAGATGAAGCAAAGGTAAATCTGACAATTATTCATCAGTGATGACCGAAGGAAACATGCGGTTGGCAATAGACTTCCTAGAAATCGTGAACATCCACATCAATTTAAGCACCAAAAACATCTTTTTTAGGAATTATGTGCTCATTTCCAGCAGACTCACTTTTCAGAGGAGAAGCGGCCACCGTAGCCGTAGTTGGTTTTACTGTAGAAGTACTACAAATAAAACACTTTTAGAAACTATCACAACCGGATCCCATAAAATCTATAAAACCCGAGAATACAAGATATCATCAACACAGAGGTAAACCGTATGCTGGAACAAGACATCATCGTGCTGTTCAGTACCCTGTGGAGTATCGCATAGTAATTGCCGCAAAGAAAAATGTAAAACCACGGTTCTGCAGCGATTATCAAAAAGTCAACCAAGTCAGTATTAAAGACGCCTACCCGCTTCCTCATATACGCAAGCACCATCTAGGATAAGCTACGAACTATCCACTGTATTTCCAGTATAGATCTAAAATGCACATACTGGCAAATACCGTTGGCAGATAAAAACAAATCGATTACTGCCTTCATCGTAGCAGGCCGTGGCTTATTCCAATTCAGAGAATAATGCCTTTCAGATTGTATTACACCCCGGCCAATAGAATCATCGATGTTTATATGGAACCCAGAGCATTCGTGTATCTCTACGACATTATTGTTCTAAAGGAAACCTTCGCCGAGTACCTGGAACATTTGAAGACTGAACCCCAAAAAGTACTAAGGGACATGTATTAAGTGATTAAGGAATTCCGGCACGAATCTGCGCAAGTTTCTAGGAGTCCGTTTTTGGCATCGAATATTCTTGTCAAACTTTTCTAAGATTACAGCACCGTTGACAAAACTCCTCCAGAAAGCTCAAAGGTGGACTTAGTCCAAAAAGCAAGATAAAACTTTTTGTGAAATTTTGTGATTTCCTATATCACAACACACAGCCGCAAACGGATAAAATTATCGCGCTGTGTAGAAAAAAGGTACTTAACGGCCTTACTGACACCCCTGAAATCCTTACCAACTAATAAATTACTCGAAACTTCATAAGTACGTGCTACACAGGTTACGGATGGTAGCGATATGGTCTAAAATATCAATATGTAAATAATCGATCTGGCGACTTCCCCGATTATCATATACAGTAGAACCTCCATAACTCGAAATCCAATGGGCGCGATTATTAGTTCGAGTTATAGAAAATTTGAATTACGGAAAATTACGTGCAATTGGTATTGAAGTGCAAGGGGACGCAAAAAATTTCGAGTTGGAGAGAAATTCAAGTTACAGAAGTTCGACTTACGGGGGTTCCACTGTACTTAGAAAATTGAAATTTATTTCACCTGAAAGAAGAAGAAATAACCAACCTTTAGAAAATGCGCATTCCGACATAACTCCGCCCAAGAGTACTGAAGAAGAATCATGATGCCGAACGTTACTACTGACCCGACGTATTCCGAGATATTACAAAATATGTCCGTAACTGTATATTCTGCCAACGCTATAAACTGACGTAACAACAGTCTCCTGGCAATATGCAACCCACACGGAATCTGCATTCTTGGGATACTGTTAGTACTAAAAGCGTTACCGCGCTCAAGAAGGTTGTTTGTATTCCAGAATAGACTTACTAAATGGGTAGAATATCGTGCACTCCGGAAAGCCACAGTGGCACGTGTTACTCAAGCTCTATTCGTATAAAGCTTGAGTAACCTTCTCGTGAAGCTAATAATAATAACCTACTTTGGTAATTCTCGTATTGTAATTACCGATAATGGTACACAATGTAACAGTCAAATGTTAAAAAGCTCTACAATAAATCAGCATTTTTCATCGGTGAGAATTTGCGTAAATACCTTAGGCTTAAGCTATTCCTGTGGAACGTGCGTACCGAACGTTAAAGACGAAAATACACCAGTTTTCTGAGAAAACTTACAAATAATTTAAAGAAAAACGAGGTTCCAGACCTACAAGTACGGTTATAACTTCATTAATCCGTTGATAACGTCGAATTGATATACAGGATGTATGTAAGAAAAACTTACAGAACGAAACTTTATGCAGTGTAAACGACTTCTTGCTTGAATTCTGCTCTTGGTCCAATTCCGATTTTATATCCTTGAAACACCATAGATTAACATGAGCCTAAATCTTGGTGTAACAGCTTATTCTTTATTCAAATTAATGCTTTTTCCAGAAAAAAATCCGAGCTAGAAATATCCACTCTTAATTTCCACAGATTATCTAAGTTTACAAATTTCTTGAAACGTTAAATCTAAATCCCTTAAGACATTTATAATCATTTAGAATCTCATTTATTACTCATGAAAACTTGGATGATGTTCAGTGTATTTAAGAATCCCGACCAAAGGTGCAAGAAATGAATTGCCAATTTCTTTGTCACATATGGCGTTTTATTAAGAACGAAGAACACATTGTGTTTTTGCCAGACGAGCCATAAAAATTGTTTTTTATTTCTTGTCAATTCTTTTCAATAAAAAAACCTGAAAAGTAAAATTAGCAATAAAAACACCTGCCATTCGGCGGCGATATATGTGTACATACGCTCACATTTAAATCAATGGGTTCTCGTTGCAATTCCTCCATCCGGTCTCCCCGCTTGGCGGCAGCATACCACGACGGAGTTTCATGTATTTTCTTTCTTGCTCGAGATCTATTCTAGATTTATAACATAACTATACATAATCTATCAAAATCTAATATTTTGCATAAGGTGTCCTGATATGAGAACAAGGAAACCGAGCTACTGTATTTTCCTTATAGCATCTTGTGGTCTTCTGACTACAGTGAAGTTTGGTCTTGGGATAGAACTTGTGGGTGTTGGTTACCCTCGTTTAGATTTTCCTACGCAAGCAAGGGCATTGGCCAAATCAATTCTAAAATTCTTGAGACGCATAGGTTTTTTATTTCTCGCTTGGTAGTCAAATCAAGCATCCAAAACAAAGGTAAAAATCGTTCAGCTTTACTTGGAGGTCTATAATAGCCGATCATGGCATTAGCTTTACCTAACCTTCCCATATGTTTGTTATATTCTTTTATTGTGCTTGGACATTGTACTTCAACTTTCTTTTTATCAGTTTTTGAGTATTGTTTTATTGTGGACAAGAGGTTTATTCCAAAAATAGTACTACCTATCAATACGCATTTCGTATCGGCCCATTTCACAATTATTAGGTCGTTACATTTTTTATAATCGTAACTCCCTCTTCCACGTTTCAACAAATCTTTATCTAGTATCAAAGGACACTTTCAATTCGGTTGCTTCTTAAGGTACCCAAAAAATGTATTTTCATTCCATTTTTCATATAAAGAAACAGCCTAATGCTGGAAAAGTAACTATCAAAATACATGGTTGACGTGTCAGGATTATGTATGGTTTTACAAAGGGAAACAACTACCTGAGCACCTACATCCAAGTCTTTTATTGTTTCAGTCAATTCAAAATCACCCGCATGTATGTCAAACGTGTTGACACCTTCATATGGCAGGAAATCATAGACAATGCCAGATACTCCGGCTCTAATGAAAAATTTATAGCCCCACTTGTGTGGTTTACTTTTTTATATATTGTCTAAGATTTCCTGCCCTTATTCCTTTATACGGAAACATGATTTCGTCTATGGAAAATCGATGTCGAGGTCAAATTCTACACATCTATTTCTTACCATTTCTAACAATGGCCGCACTTTGAAAAATCTGTCTTTTGATGATTATACTTGAGTGTTGTTGAAATGAATAAATCGCTAAAGTTGTTTGAACCTTTTCAGTCTCATGATTACTTGCTTTATTTGAGAGCTTCTTTCCCAATAATCTATCAGCAAAATTATTGAGAGGAAGTCCGTCAGCTCTTTATACTTTGAGCCGGTTACTTGTACGCTTTACAAATTGGTCTGATCCACCATATAATTTACAAGCTCAAACGGAAAAAAGCTGAAGAAGTATTCCATTGGTAAAGCATCAACATCATTTGAAAAATTAGTAATTGCAGTACCAGACCTTATAGGATGGTGGAAATTATTTTTCCCCCAGGTAAAAAGAGGTTTGTCTTTTGCTTTTGTTTTTTTTTATTAGCGGGAGCAGAACGACGAACCTTTTTCCTTTTAGATTTCACTCCAGAAGAACCAGGTTCTATTGGTAGTTGTTCAGATTTATTCACTTCTAGTGCTCCAGAAACATCACTGTCGATTTCTTCGATAACAACGTCGTCAAATGAATTTTTCTCCTTTTCGTCTTCAGTAGCTGTTTCATAAGCCAAAATCCTCCCTTCGACTTCATCATTTGAGTCGAAGTAATCAGAAATATCTGGTAGTGGTGGTAAAACAGCTTTATCCTTTGTTTGGCATAAAATAAAGACCTGGAGATTTTCTCCATGTTATCTGAAAATTACTGTTCTATGTAACCATATGCAAATCTGCATCAAAATTATTCTAATAAATATAAATCACTCAGAAGGATATACGTGAATAAACAAAAGTTTGCACCTTTTACTTACCACATAATAAAATTCAGATTTATAAAGGAACAAAAACGTTTTCAAATTAAAAAATTTAGTGATGCACCACATACAGTGTACATAATCGTCAACAAGGTCACTGCCATGATTAATTTTAGTTTTAAAATCAGCAGGTAGGTGCCAGACCATTTTTCTGGGACTGTTTCTAGGATGATACCATACTACGGTTACGTATACCCATAAAATAGTTAGAAGACAAACCAGTGAATTTAATACTAAGAGTCCGTGTAACCATATGGTTACATTTTCCAGTGAAGGGTTAAGTGGATACAAACCTTAACTTTGAATATTTTTTATGATGTTCGTCGAGCTTAGAGCGTATAAAAGAACTCTACTTAAATTTATTTCTTAACATCTAAAAAACTGCTAGTAAATACCTAATAGAACATTTTACTATTTTATGTGAGATATAACTAACGTATTTCTCCCTGAAAACATTTTTAAAAGTTCAAAAACCAAAAACACGGATCAAACATCTAAAAACTTACACAAAGGAGAAATTCAATTAAGAGAGAAATGAATTAATTCTTGGACGATACAATAAAATTATGATTGTTTCAATAAATTAGAAGCGAAATAAAGATAATTCTACCATTTTTCATTCTTCCTTTTTTTAATTTCCTTAAAGCCCGGAAATTTCCACTATGGTCATATTTCCAGATGACTTCTGATAAATAAAAGTAATTTTAAATCACTGAAAAACAAACGAGACTAAAAGAGTTATCGATATGAGGATATTTTCTCTCTGATTTTAATAATGCTTCACATTAAAATATTTTGGTAATTATTTTATTGAGAAAGAAACGCTTTTGATAACATTCAATAAAAGTCAATCTTTAAAAAGCATCTGAAGATTCATAAATTAGGATTTTATCTGCATCATTTGCTACAGAACTGTTTTCCAATAATAATACGACAATATCGTTGTAAAAATATTTTCCTCTTTATAAAAGATATGTTAAATGGAGTATGAGAAATAAGAAAAATAGGCTCTGAATTCAATATACAAACAAATGAAATGATGAACGAAATCTTTGCTTTCCCAATATTCGTATACAACCTTCATAGTAAATTAAATCAAATTGGTTTCGTTGTTTCGAGAAAATCATCTTCGAATATTTTGTTACTAAGTCAGAAATATCGTAAATTAATTATTGGAAATTGTTTAAAAATAAAGAGAAAATCCAAGCTCGTCCTGAATTTTAAAAATAACGTTTTCCGTTTTACGTAAATAGCGACCTTCTTTTTATTTTATATTATAAAATGAGAACACAACAGTTTTTCTTATAATATAGGCAAACACACACACTTAGGTAATAAATATTCCAATTATAGACATTAAGATTAATTTATGCCTCATAAATGATTTGTGGGAAATAAAATTTTAGTATAAACCGGGTTGAATTAATTTGCCTATACAAATACAATCTTGTCACGATATTTACTAAAATATTTCTGTATATTACTCCTTTATAATTTTCTTTTGTGTTCTTATTATTAATAGCTGTAGTTTCAAAGGGTAAAATTTGTGTATTTCAGTGAATTATTAAAAGTGCATAAATCTCCTCGTATGACGAATTGAAAATGTTCTCTTCTACAATATTAAATAATACGCCGAATATTATTCAAGGATAGTCCGAGGGTTATTGATTTATATATTTAATATGTCAGGGAGGGATGTAAATATAGCAGGAATGTATGTAAACTCGTTCATAATGCAAAGGATAGTCAATAAATGTCCGCCCTTTAAGAAGAACGTACGTCGGCAATAACAATTTTATTTTGTTAGGAAACTTAAAAAGTACCGTAGATCAAGTTAACAAAAGTTTTCCTATTATGTATGTAGAATTCTAACAAAATCCTTTTAACCCACATTTAGAAAAATATTTTGCTGAGATCGATACGTATGCTAATAACTTAATAAGGCTGGAAATTACGTGCAATAATATTGTTCATGCATTACTTATCGATTTGCCCATGAGAAAGTAAATTATATGATCGTACCAAATTCTTCAGTACACCAATATTGCTATGATAGCAGTTGGATTACAATAAGGGTTAGAAGGTGGGCAAATGGGCAAAATATTCCTAATTTGTAATAATACCACCAACATTTTTCTTATACAGAACGACATTGGTCTTTGGTAATGGAGTAAAAATCTGAACAAATTCATTTTTAAAGTATGATCCGAGAATGCAGGTAACACTATCTGTAGCAGACAAATAAAAATACAATAAAAAAAATAAAAAAATAAAATTCTCTATAAGTTGTTGCAAAAGAGGAACGTCACTCTCATGCATTTAGATCTAACCAAAAGTTGTCCTTATCTCAATCAACGCCAGCTAGTTCCTGAGATCAAATTTCTGTAATCATTGTATTCAAAATCTTCTAGTGGTGACAAATTATAATTAAAGTATTTTAATGAGTGGCTCTAAGTATTCATTCAAGCAAAAACTCTCTGGATTATAAGCGAAAAAGTGATCGAAAAGGTGTTGTAACCGCAGTAATATCATCCAGAGTATTTGAGAGATTGCTGCCATTCGTAATCATATAAAGAAATTTTTGAACTGTATTGTACAATAGCGTTGGGATACGAAATGGAGCTTGTCTCGTAAGTCAAAATCGTGCCCTATTTCAAAATTAATCTTTTTTCGCAAAAATCGGTACGGAAACCAGCTATATCCGCAAGAAGATAGCTTAAGGTAGATTATTCCTATCGCCCTTGGTCTCAAGATCGGAGCATTCACACAGCTTCTTCTCCGTTTTTAATACTGCGAGTATAGTGGGTTTGCGAAACAAGAAATCGAGATGAAGGTATTATTTATGCAGCGTACAGGCTATTTTTAATCCTTCGATTGTATTTTTGAAGTACATTTAATGATATATAACAGCGTAATAAGCGGATATTTCTGTGTACTTATAACGCAAGTAGTATGCAAGAAATCAAGATCATTTACTTTTGGACCATTTATATATAGAATTTAGATAGTCTCTTCCGCGCTTGCTTGTCAACAAGAACAAAGCTTGACATTAAGTAGTGTTTAATTTTGAAATTAACCATTTTCATTTCAAAATCAAACAGGGTTTTCTTTCTAAAAGAAAGCTCTCATAATTCCAATTTTTCCATAAAATCAAATCAAATAATTTAATTCTAATGAAGAAAATGTAGGTCATTGCAAAACACCTACATTACACATATTGCATTTCATTTGCAGAATTATTATTTTTCTGTGTTACCTAGTTTGTAATTTGTTATTATATCAGCATGTCAATTGTGTATAAAAAGAAAAATTGGAAACCTAATAAACAGTATTATCATTCAATTGGTTTACTCACTACAAATGTATTTGCCACAAAAGCCTTTTCTATCAACTTAATGAGATTGTGAGGCTGCAATCTCAGCAATACATAAACACGATTTCCGGACTAAGGTCTGGTAGATTGTTCAAGTAGGTTAAAAAGACAAAAATATGAACGCAGGTCATCTCTAGGTGTCATATTTAAAAGAAAGACCCTATTATGGGCCATCGGAGATAGCGGGGTGAAGAGTCAACTTCGATTATGAGCTAAAGATAGTCTAATGAAGAGTAAAGCTCAATAGCACAACTAAGTTACGTTCCTTTAGCAAGGGAATGTCGCTAATTACAAACGCTCTAATGCAGTTCATTTTCTAAATAACACGCTGGAGGTCAAATCCCGACCATGGATTACCGAAGGTAGCTTCGTATGAGAGCCAAAGTCCGGTTATGGGCTACCAAAGATAGCTTAATCGATCGCACATCCTGCTTAGGTTCATCTAAGAAACAAATGCCATTACTTACAAACGTACTCAACGTCATGCTAAAATCAGGTTAGTTCCTACAAAGCAGCCACTTGCAGGCGTGCACCGCCCACCAAATGATCTCGTCATGTTCATACTCATTCTCATTAATCAGTAGGGGAAAGGAGGATAGTGAACAATTCAAATTTCCCGCTTATGATCTAGGCCATCTAGGGGATTCTAGTTCTAGCCCATGTATTGTATAGAAACTTGCAGTTAGATGTAAACGCAACGAGATTCCCATGAAGAGAGGCGGTTGACGGTGTCTATGGTAATTGGTTGGTTTGTGTTGTATAACGGTAAGAAACCCTGAATTTGTTAAGTTAATATTTTCACTTAATCTCCGACTTTAAATTTGCGTTTAATATCTTTTACGTATGTAATTAGAAGTGTAAGAATACTTTCAATATTATTCTAATCTCATAACCTCCCCTCAAATTTCGTAATTTTCGACTTTCAACAACTTCACACGTGGGGTACATGTGGAAAGTTTTTTCTCGTAGTTGGTTAGATCGTAGTTAAGTTTGTTAACTACGTTAATTATTAGTTTGTCCATTTCACCGTTTTGGTAGTCGTTATTCCCCGGGATAAAACTAAGTTAATTTTAATTTGTTACAGACATGGTGCGCGTATACAGGGTCGCTAAACAGTATGGTATTCCAACTAATAAACTAAAACCGCATATTTATTTAATTGTATTTGTATGCAGACAAAAGAAGTGTATCGATGATATAGATTTAATCAATAGAAAATCATCTAATATAGAAAGCATACCTTTTGAACATTCTACAAATAAGGAAAAGATTACATACAGCTAAAAATTACTTCTACAAAAACCAACAAAATGAATTTTTATATTCATATCAAATGACAATTTTTCTCCTGAAGATGTTCATTTGAACGAAACCGGTCGAGAAAATTAAATAAAAAACAAATTACTTAAGGACGTACTTTTATTTAAATCATCCAATATCAATGATATAAGGGTTGCTATACTTATCTTGAAAGGATTTTGAGATAATCGCTATTCTTTTGTCAAGGATTTCTTAACTTCAAGGACGGATTCATAATGCAAGTAGTTCCCTCTCTCCCGGATTATTTGCAAAATTCCTTACGAACATTTAAGAAGGGATTGTTTCATTACCAAGAAGGTAACAAATCGCATTTTGAACACTTCTTATAAAATTATATTGTGTTTTGTTATTATCAGTTCGTCACTATTTGGTCTTATTCCACCTTTTTAGTTTGTTCTAGCATCGATCTAATATTTTAAATAAGTATGTTAAGGACAAAATTTTTACGGTTTTCTTTTACTTTAATTACTTATACAATAATCGCACATCATTTTTTTAGTTCCATTGCCTTTGCTGTTTCACGGGTAACTCGATTTTGACAGAAATTAATAGTGAAATCCTTGACAAAAGAATAGAGATTATCTCCAAAACCTTTCAAGTTGAGTATAGCAATCCTTATATTATTGAATTCGCCTTTAAAATCCCTATCGAGATATAGGGTCATATACAGGGTGATCCATTTAAAGAAATTCAAGATGGCGGCCGTACGAAAAAACAATTAAGGATTTGATCTTAACTCTCTTTGCAAAGCATGGCAAACAATGCCTACTTTAAGATCTCCAAATTTAATTTGTCTATCTCTTACCGTTTTTGCAGGAGCAGCGTGTTTACATACTTTTTAATAGGGAAACCCCTGACTAAAGAACAGCGATTATCTCAAAAACCTTTCAAGATAAGTATAGCAACCCTTATATCATAGAACTTGTCTTGAAAATTCCTATCCAAATGTGGTGTCATACACAGGGTGTTCCATTTAAAAAAAAACTTACGGTTTAAGAAAATCTCAGAATCATAAAAGTTAAAACATCATAATTCCAATGAAAATTGCAATAGTAAGATACCTTTGGATTCTTCCGGTTTTCACTCAAAATACAGTAGTCAACAAATTTCCACAAAAGAAGAAGAGAATATGTTAGCTGCATATATTAAAGACTGCTCCAAAATGCAGTTTGGCTTGACTTGTCAGCAAATTCGGAAATTTGCACATTGTTATGCCTTAAGATGAAACCGTAGAATTCCTAATAATTGGGTTTTATCAAATGCAGCAGGAATTGATTGGATAAAGGGAGTTTGGCTAGAAATATAAGTTTTAATATGCATAATATCAATATGTTCTTTGATAATTTAGAGTCGAACAAGTTGCATTTATTGGTATCGTCACAGCTTTTGAAAAAAGTGTATGTCTTTCCGAGGGCACGCTATAAAGAAGAATCTCTAAATGGTGCACTGCCTGGCAGCACTGCACTAGCTATTCCCAGTGGCGGCCCTGGCCACTTATAAACGCCACATTTATTAATATTAAAAATGATAATTAGTATACTTAATAAACAGTTAACAAATTCTACAAAAACAGAATCTTGATAGAAATAACGCTTAATTCTTAAGAAACTGATGATACCGTAGTAGAGACCCTGTGCTTTGTGGTGACTTCAGCAAACCGTCGAATAAATCCGATATCTGACAACACCTTTCCGCGTTACAATGTAATATGTGCATTATGTGGCTACACTGGTGTCCACATTTCGATGCTGACTATTGGGATCTCGGAAATTGTAAAAGATACGAAGTCGGTTAAGTTAGAAAAGTTTTAGCTACTTTGGAGATCAGTTTACTTATGCTTTTGGTTTTTCAAAAAAGTTCACGGCCTACTAGATATTTGCTAAAAACGAAATTATCGTATTTTTTTTTAATAAAAAGCGTTTCCCACTTAGTGTGCCATGCCTTTAAACATATGAAAATCATTGATTTTTGTCAGATAAATTACATTTGTTTTGTAACAATTGCTACAACAAAATAAAAAAGGCTTTTAAAATACTTTACTGAGCATTCACAGATAGCATCAAATAAGCAGCTAATGCCCCATGAAAGCGTATTTATTTTTTTTTAGCAATTTTTGTACAACAAATGAATTTCTTTGTTAAAACTACACGATTTTAGATGTCATGGCACACTATGATGAAAAATGATTTTCACTTCATAACTCGGTAAAACAAAAGAATAGCTATGTCAAACCATGTATCACTGAAAAGCATTTAAGGCGTGCAGTTCAGTAATATGGAAATCAAGTAAGCGTTCCATTAGAAAAAAATTTGGATTTACGTTTCACCGACAAAGTAAAACAAAAGACAATTGCAAAAATTATTTTTTTGTTTTCGGAGTAAATTCTCTAAAACACCCTCTTTGCTGTTCTTTTCTCTCTTTGCTCCTGATATATTTCACTTAAAAAAATAAGATAATTTCGTTTTTAACAAATATCTAGTAAGCCGTGAACTTTTAAAAAAAAAACAAAAGCATAAGTAAACTGCTCCAAAATAGCCAAATCTTTTCTAATTTAACCGACTTCCTATCTCTCACAATTTCCGAGATTCCAATAGCAAGCATCGAAATGAGGACACACTGTATATCCTTCAATTGTATTTATAGTATCTGATAATGATTAAGCAATATGTGAGGTTTCTTGTAAATAGTACGTTCGGCACCAAGATTGATTTTTTAATTTGGGTCATCCGCCTTGTACGACTTAATTCTTCGGGCGTTTGCTTGTCAGAAAGCGCAAAGCAGAAGTTCAACTGCACTGAGGAAAGATCTAGTCTGAATGCATGCCATCTTTTAGATGTTACGTTGAAGAGGAAAGATTGACCATGAACTGGAAGCTCAATTGCAGGCTACTTCAATTTTAAATGATAAATCGCGATTTACTTATCAACGAGTCAATAATCGTGTTCAAAACTCGTTGGCTTCTTCAATTTTTTTCTTAATTTCTTTAAATGGCTTAACCAGGCCGATAAACAAACAAAGTTATGTGAAGGTCCTATTTCTAATATAGCTTTTATTATTTAAAAATACTTGTTTTCAAAGTAACGTACGATATTTAATAAGTGACCCTGCCTTCAGTATTTATGTATTGAGCTTACCTAATCGAATTACGTTCAAGATTACAGAGGTGTCGCTTGGACAGATTCTGTCAGTATTGTAACATTATTTTCTTTAACTGTTATATTCGCATGGCACTATAAACATTAAATTAGTGGCGCCGCTATAATCCAGTGAAAACTGATAATGAAATTCCCTGACTTTTTCGTTTTATTTTGTTTTTAAAGAAAGGTTATCTAATAATGCCGAATTTTGGCGCCCTCGAAACGTGAGCTCGCCCATACTGTTTGAAAGACATTTCATAGTAGTTTATTACTATGAAATAAAATTTTGTAATATCGGTGTTTCACAACCCCATTTTCGCCATCGAAGTTAGAAATTTCTAACATTCTGTACTCATCAAAACCTTGTTACCGCATAAATATTGGTATTTGTAAATAAAACATACCCACTTGCGATGTAATGCTACCTCAGAGACCAATCAAATTTACTTGAAAATATAACAGAATTGTGAAGGGGCTAGTGCTTTATAAATAATAAAGCAGATATCAATAATTATTTAATGCTTTTTTTTGTAATCGTTTTGTGAGTTACACAAACGAAAAAGTAATATAAAATTAAATATACAGGGTGGTGCTTCCCACAATGTGTTCAAGAGACATTTTGTTAATAAATCGGTTGGGTAGGTAGTAAACTATCATTTTAACAAAAAACAAATTAGTGAATTGCCAATTGGGAAATCAGATAATGAAATGTAAAGACGTAACAACACCTAGAATAAGATCAAATGCGTAATTTACTGTTTTTTGCTTTTTTGTTAAAATGAAAGTTTATTACCCACCCAACTAACATATTAACAAGACTTCCACTGACAACATCCTGGGAAGGAGGAATTTAAATAAATTCACAAACACTTGTTATTTTCCTATGGTGCCAAATCAAAAGCAGCACCCTGTACAAATTTTTCCATTTATGTACTGAACTTGACATCTGTCAAAGTTAACCTCAAAATCTACAACAAATACATGTTTTTTATCATTTTGTGTAAACGATTACAAAAAATTTTGTTTGGTACATGTGCGCTGTCACTTTTGAGGCTCTGGGCGTCATGCTTCAGATTTCGGCCTCACGTCTGGAATATTTTAATTTTCCATTAATTTAATTAATCTTCCATAATTTTCCATGGCCGACTAGATAACAACGTAGCATTGCTATATCATCCAAGAAACGACTGGAACTCTGGGTTCTCATGCTGCAGCACTGTACTTGCTTCGTTTCGTAAAAATGTTAAGCACTAGCGCTATACTGCGGATGAAATAAAGATATGTGGACTATAACATCAAGGACTATTATTTCCCGGCGTAGCCCCCTTTTTCTGAAAGGTAAGGGGTATTCTGATACTTCGAACAATTTTTAACAGTCACTTTATCGGTTCCTGTTACATCATTATGGGTTTTTTTACTCTGAGTCGCGGGTGCTAAATTTCCCGTTAATTTCCGTTCACTTACTATTTCATCTTGAGTTAAAAATTTTCCTAGACCTAGACACGCATTATTTTCATACTGAACCAAAGAGGAGGATATTCATACCGCACCAGATCGAGAACTGTTTTCTACTGAGTCAGACGGGCGTTATTTTCGTATGGACGGACATTAGTGTCATACTGAATTGAAGCGGAGATGTTTCGTATGGTATCGTAAAAACCTGTACTGGCTCGGTTTCTTGGTTGGTCCTTTGTGCTTCCCGACCCAAAGCTCGGGTTTAGGTTGAGTCGGGTCTTAGTTTAAAAAAATCGTTCAGTACTTTCGGGTCGTTCGGGCCTCTAGGGTTGTTCGGACATCTCACGCTTGTCGAGCCTGGCGAGCAGTTCGAGCCTTTCGGGCTTTTGGGGTCAATCAAGAAGTTGCCGGGATTTTTTCGGGTCCCGTCGAGCCGGGCCTAGTCCATGTAGACGGCAAATTTAAAATACCACAACAGAGCTGTTACGCAACTGCAACACACCGAAATGCGAGCCCCTGACTTGCAAGTACAATAATATCCCGTAATACCTCTTGCATTGTTTTGGTTTGGAAAGTACCTTAGATAAACTTTGGTAGAGAATGGTATTAGCACTCTTAAAAAGTTGAGCTCGCTGGTGTGGCGACAGTAAACATATTAACCTTCTCTATTTTCGACGTATTCTTTAAGGTCTTGGATGTACGAAGGGTCAGCTGTAATTTTGGAAGATCTCCCATCGTAAGTCTTAGGAAAGTCGCCAAATCCTCAACAGTAATCGTTTGTTAACAATTACTTTCTTTCCGTCTTGAGACGCTGTTTCTTGAAGAGGTTTTCTAACTTTTTGTGGAGTTGACGAGGACTAACCCATTTCCCTGCTCCGGCATATATAAAGAAAATATGCATTAAGTAATGTACACGAAATCTTTAGAAAGATATTAATTTTAAGTACATAATGTATATCAACAAAGAAGCCAAAAAATTTAAAATCTTCAAGTCGATCGTTGAAACATTCTACGATTGTTTTCACGAGAAGAGAATTGAGATAACACCCAAGATAAAAGTGCAGGCAGCCAAAGGCTTCCGTTAAGGGAATGCTGTTGCGAAAACTCCTATCAATAACCAGTGTGTCATTATTTTGAAAAAATACTAGAAAAACTTAACTGGTATCGACAAAAAGCAATTTGGGAAAATACATAATTCAAACACTAGAACAATTATGCTTTGGTAATGTTTCTTATGGTACTACTGATCAATTTTTCACGGAGTCTGATAGGCAGCTTACACCTAAAGTGAGCAACGCCATTGAAGATATTAGGGAAGCCTTAGGAGAAAAGTATCAGCCGTCTGATTAAGGATATCGGAATGGAAGATCTTACCGAAATCACAGCTGGCGTGCACTACTTCGATCAGGGTACTAATATCAACTCGTTTCACCGACGATAAATTGTATAAAGTCTATTTAGGGTACTTTCCAAACCAAAACGATGCAATATGTATTACGGGGTATTATTGTACTTGTAAGCCAGAGACTCGCACTGAGGGGTGTTGCAATCACGTGGTATTTTGGGTTTGCCGTTTTATCCTTACTATGTAGAAAGTGGGACATAAAAAAGATAATTGCTGTAGTTTTAATGAAGTGTCTCGTTACAGAATTGTTTGGAGTATCAGAATAACCGTTTCTTTTAGGAAAAAAGGGGTTAGCGTTAAGCTGGAGAGAATAATTATTGATGTCATAGGCCACAAATCTCAATTGCATCTGTATTATAGCGCTAGTGCATATAAAATGTCTTTCAAACAGTACGGGTGAGATCACGTTCTGAAGGAGCCAAAATCCAGCCTTATTCAGACGAGAACCAAGCATTTTGACCGGTAGATACCTACACAACAGTAAAGATTTTAAATAAGGCAAAGGCCATGTATTCTCAAGTGTCAATCTTACAGCATTCTAGAGTCACCCATTAAATAATTGGCGCCCGCGGAAAAATTTTCTACGACATATTTTACAATTCCCCGACTTTTCTAAGATTTAAAAAACTTTCCTGACAATTTTACAAATTCCTGAATTTCTTTGTTTTTCCAAGTTGCTGGGTACACTGTAATAACTGTTGAAGCCCATTTCATACCAGTTCTAATGGCGGCTATTAGGGCATTATCTTCGCGATTTAATTCTTCTTGTCCATCATGTCTAAGATATACTCTTAGTGATCGAAATCCAGTTGATAAGCCCTACCCGACTGTGGAACACTGGATATCCGTCTTAACATAGTTACTCTCAAAGTACAAAAAATGTGAATTTTATAAATGCTTGTAAATAACAAAAACGTAGACGAAATAGAGAATTTAAGAGAAACAGCAGATGTTAGAGGCCTGTCTGGATCAGCTGGAAAAGCTGCTGGAGGAGTAAACCTTGTCAAACCTAAGTCTCAGGTTGGATGTTTCCAAATACCTTTATCTAACGTATCTGGATACTATTTGATGTTATAAGGCTTTTTACTCGAAGAAAATGCCGACATCTAATCTACTGATATCCAGAGATGGGCAAGAATAATGAGAAATTCCAGACGAAAAAGCTTTAATTCAAAAGTTGACCTTTAAGTTACAATTCTTCGAAATCCACAATTACATGGTCCTTTGAGACTTTCCGAAAAATCTAATTTAAAAAAAAAATGGCACGGTTATTTCAAGCGAAAACTAATCTTTTTACAATTTCCTCTCTCATTTGAATTTTTGAAACCTAAAGAATGAAAAAAGGAAATTGGAAGTAATCAAAAAAATAGCAGACAGTCTCTTGAGAGTTTGAATACTGAAAAGTATTGCTATGTGGTTAAAAATGTTCAACTGACTAACAATGCTTAGAATGTGAGTTCAGCTATTCCTGTTTGAGATGTACATCTTTGTACATGTTACGAAACTGGAATGTTTCTTAGGAATCTGCACAGCGAGATGTATAACGGTAGAAGAGTAAAGAGTGACCAATGTAGGGTATAAAGAAGAAGCGGTTTGTAGCAATTTGACTCTCTAAGACAGAATTGCTTGCATTTCTAAGTTTCTAACAACTTTTGATTTAATAAACGTCAAACATTACATCGATTTTGTGTCTGAAATGTTAATAATTTGAAAGAATCATATCAAGTAAAAACTTGCCTACATTATAACAAACTAATTGAAAATTAATTTAGGCAACTTGGTTTACGCTGTTCACCATTCTCATTATGTACGTAATATACATACTGTTACCGCCTTGTAATATAATTTTCTCATTGATCTAAAGCTAAACTAACCTAAATTGCACTATCAGTAATCTGATACTTGAATTAATTTCCTTCAAATTACAACTTTTATTAAAATATACACGCATTAAGTGCTACATATACAAGAACCATCCAACCTCGCAAACATTCACCAGGGGAATAAGCCGAGATCGTCATGAGATTAGCGCGGTGGTAAACTACCTAACCTCAACACGACAGGACGATGCACGGGGCTTTTCACGATAACTACATATTTGAACGCATTCAGTATTGTTCCTCAGACCCTACGACACCGATGTGTTATATCACCACCGTCGTCGTTTCCTCCCTCTTATAATGCACACTTGAATTAAACTTGGAAGATGGTATGCATTAAATTGGATTAAGAACTAAATTTACTATTCTAACTTTTAATGAAATTATTGACGGAATAAATAAAAATTCAGTCTTTTATGTATGTAAACACACACACATAATATTCAGTGAATATAAAAGTACTTCAAAAATGTCATGTTGTCATCTATTTAGATATGGGACACAAAGGGCCCTACCATGCTGTTGTATTGTTATGAAAAGCACAGGTAGATGAACTAAATTGCCGCAATAAACGAACAAAAGTATTTATTTACGAAAAACGATCATTAAAGATGCATATCATTACCACGATATAAAAATGAACTTCCTTTATCGAGTATAGGAAAAAAGGGAAAAATGTTCTATTTATATTTTTTTGACACATCCAGACGTTTCATGTAAAGAGTAAAATATCGATTTTAGTCTGCAACGAATGAAGAGTCGTCAGGGGTTGCGACGCTGCATGCGCCATCCGACTCTTTATTAAAGCAATACATCACTTCCGGTCTGCACTTCCGATAGCGAGCCTCGTGATGGACACCTAGAAAGCACGGCACGAATGATTGATTCCGGTAAAGCTACTTGCTGATATTAACGAGGAGTTGCCACTTAGAAAAACTTTTTCTTTTTAGTTACTTCAAAATGTAAGCTTCACTCTTGGTTTTTATTAAATCTCAAATAGTTATTTTAACTAAATCTTCACAGTGGCAACGAGAATATGCTGTTAATGTCTTTTGTTAATATGTTAAGTTTTGCAAGGGATGTCATCTACATGACGAATACATTACAGAATTCCCTAGTCTCCTATTCACTGTTTAAGCATTTATAGCATATACAATACCATTATACAGTTGACAGAGTATTCCACATTTCGATTCACCCAATTATAATCTAGAAATTGGGTTTTATGATGATAAAGCGAAAAAATATTACTTCTTTTGGAATATCTTTGTCCAAACAAACAGCAAATCTATCCGCAAAAAATAACATCGGAAAATATAAAATCAAAGGAAAAAAAGTCAATTCTAGAGAGTAGCAAAAATAATTCGACTTTGATCTTTAATAAAATACGTTCAAAAAATAAATAATAATAAATGTTGCACGATACGAAAAAATATTAAAACATAACCGATATAAAATCTAAACGTTGCGTTGTCATGGTAGTTTGTTGTTGTATTCCAAACCGTATAATTGATAAATTGTAATGTTATTTTAAAATTTGCACTAAATCCGCCCCTGTCTTTCAATTTCGTTCAGATATTTGTTAGGATTTGACCCCTGACCCTCACTTCAGTTACGTCTCCTCATGGTCTCGGCATGGGCAGATATACTTCTTTTAAACTTCTACGTAAGGAAGTTTTGGAAGAAACTCCCTTTTGGTAGAGGGGGTGTAATGTTATTTTAAAATTTGCACTAAATCCGCCCCTGTCTTTCAATTTCGTTCAGATATTTGTTTTCTTGACGCGCAATATTTAAATTGTTTCATTAAACGAATGTTTGTTATAATGTTATTTTAAAGAATTGATAACTTTGTGGTCTCGACTTCTGGGCTCCGTTTAGACGTGCCTTTTGCTATTTTCCAATATCAGATTCCTGGAATCTTAGTCGCAAAAATTAAAGTCACACCGTCTCGATTGAGCCACGTTTAAGCTGGTAAATCTACAAGTAAAATTTTCCATTGTCGTATAAAGAGTATTAATGTCCTAATCTGTTAAGGTGTGCATCCGACTTTTTAACATCTACCATTGGTCTGGACGGGACTTGTGCATACCTTTGAGTATCTTCCCGTTACAGATTTTTGGCGCCCAACGTGGGGCCTCGTTGTTTAAGAGGCCTCGTTGTTTGAGGGGCATCGTTGTTTAAAGAGCCTTGTTGTTTAAATGGCGTCGCTGTTTGAATGGCCATTATCGTTTTGGGGCCGATTTAGTTATTCGCCGATTTAGTTATGGATCGATTTGGCTATGGTATATGCCGTTTTAGTTTGGCCGTTTTGGTTATGGACAAACTTGGTTCTGCCGATTTGGCTGATTGTTATTTACCGATTTTGTCTTTTTGTGTTATAGCGTTTGCTTTTAGCAGTATTATTGATTCGGATTTTGTTGTTCATTTGTTGGCCACTTGGTCGGTTGGTTTAATTTAGAAGGGCTGAGCTAGGTTATTCCTTCCATTGGCCGTTTGGACTCATGGTTATCTTGTTTTGAGGTCTTTTTACATTGTTGGACTCCAGTGTGCTGGGGCCTAACCTTGTTTACCGTCTGCCGACTTTGTTTTACCAATTTTGTCTTTTTAGTGTATCTTGGAACTTTTATAGCTTCGCTAGCAGTGTTGCTGATTTCTGATGTCCTGTCTTAGCGACAGATTTTGGCGGTGTCGCCGTATTTAGTTCTTCAGTGAACTTGTTAGTTCTTTAGTGAACTCTTTGACAGTTGTGACTGATCTGGCTTTTGGTCATTTCATTTAGGTACCCTTTGGCCCAGTGTTGACTGTTGTTTTGTTTTGTGATCTTTGTAGACTTCAACTGTTCAATGTGTGAGGCCAGTGACGTTTTGAGATTTTCTCTCTGTATCGAATTTTTACGTTTCGAGATCTTTAGGTGTCTGTTATTCAGGATTTATCATCTTTAGGTCTATTTCTGGTATTTTGTATGGTACTCTTTTGAGTTGTTTTTTTTTTTGTTTCTAGGGGACTGGTTCCTAAGCGCGCAGGTCCATTTCCCTTTCTCTCTATTTTGACTATAGGTTTCTCCTTTGGAGAATCTACAGGTTTCTAGCGGGTCTAGGGCTTGTAGTTTAACCCTAATTTGATCTTTTTATCACCGCAATGAGTATTCTGCTAAATCGAATCTATTTAATTGCTTTTGGCCTTGTTGAGGTTCAAACATCTTATGAGTTTTTGAGTTCATGTGGTGACGTATCGTTCAGAGTTGTGACTGTTGTGTGATTGGCCTTCTGAGTTGTGGGAATCCCATGATGCGATGATCTCGTGATTCGTTGAATGCCCTCTCCAGAGGAAGTGTTTGTTGCATGAAGTTTATCGACTTTGTTTTGGTATCGTTGCTCAACCATTGACTCTAGCGTACTAATAGGTTTCGCCTTTTTCGTTGGGTGGTTGGTTGGGCGTCTTGGCGGGTCAGTTAGGGGACCTTTTTTCATCTTTGTCCCCCGGGTTCGTTGAACTTTTTTTCGCTATCGTCCTCCACTACCTCTTGGGTAGGTTGGTTGGGCGCCTTGGCGGGCTATCTTGGGGCTTTTCCATCTTTGCTCCTCGGGTTTTCTTTGAACCCCGTTTCTCTCTCTCTAGTACATTTTGGGCAGGTTGGTGGGTAACATCTTTGAGTAGGGTGTACTCGAAGGGAAGTCAATACTTTATTGTGGTCACCTATTATGATTTTTTATTAACACCGATTGTGACCTTTTGTATATAGTTTATTTTTGCATATAGATTCTTTTGTATCGTTTTGTTTATTCTAGTTTAGGTTAAGTATCGTGTTTGGCTTTTAGAAAGATTTTCGTCGTGTTTTTTTGTGTTATCTTTTTTTTGTTCGGCATTGGTTGGAGTATCGTGACCTTGTGGTCGTTTTGGGCTTTAGGCCCCCTGTGATGATCTTTGTGATCGTTTGGGTTTTAGATCCCTTTTGGCCTGTGGTGGGCGAAATAATTAACCCGGTTTAGTACGAAGTTCTTTTGTGCTGAGTCGTTATAGGCCTTCCAATGTCAGTGTGGAGTCATTATCACGATTATCTTTTGTTTTATAGTAGTCAGGTTTTGGGAATAATCAGCTTTGGCTGGAACTTTTGAGTATCGTCTGGTTTTCGAAACCTTTTTTTTTTGGTGTAGTGAATTACCGTTTAGTCCTCCTAAAAGAGCCTTAGTTTTGTTTGTGTTCATGCTTTTGATTTCGATTTTGTTTTTGCTTTTGTTTTGGTCTTCGCTAGATCGTTATTATTTTTTCTTTTTTCGTTTAGGTTTTCTTTTCTTCAGGTTTTGTTCTTATTGAAGTTATCGATTCGAGTGTCCCTTTATTTTGGTTTTTTTTTGTACGAACGCATTTCGGGTGGTTGGTAGGGCGTTCGGTGGGTCCTTTTGGGAGACCGTCTGTCATCTTTTGGTCTTCCATAAGCCGAGTCTTCTCGGTTAAGCGGAATTTAGACTCGAATCGCTGGATGCATAGTCCAAAGTGCCAGGACGTGATCACGTCCTGTGGCGCAACTAAGAAATCATACCAGTTATGGCGCGTTCGGTCTCTGGAGGCGTTGGGACTCGGCCCCCCAACTCTCCCCTGGGATGATTTCTCCCCCACCTTTTACAATTTTCTTTTGGTTTTTGTGGCTTGTCCGTTTTGGGTCGCACTAAGGTGTTGGGATTTGGCCCCCAATCCTTATTTCGTACCCCCCATTTAGGTTTCGGCGTTTTATCGTCTTTCAACCCCGAGGTGTTAGGATTTGACCTCCGACCCTCACTTCAGTTACGTCTCCTCATGGTCTCGGCATGGGCAGATATACTTCTTTTAAACTTCTACGTAAGGAAGTTTTGGAAGAAACTCCCTTTTGGTAGAGGGGGTGTAATGTTATTTTAAAATTTGCACTAAATCCGCCCCTGTCTTTCAATTTCGTTCAGATATTTGTTTTCTTGACGCGCAATATTTAAATTGTTTCATTAAACGAATGTTTGTTATAATGTTATTTTAAAGAATTGATAACTTTGTGGTCTCGACTTCTGGGCTCCGTTTAGACGTGCCTTTTGCTATTTTCCAATACCAGATTCCTGGAATCTTAGTCGCAAAAATTAAAGTCACACCGTCTCAATTGAGCCACGTTTAAGCTGGTAAATCTACAAGTAAAATTTTCCATTGTCGTATAAAGAGTATTAATGTCCTAATCTGTTAAGGTGTGCATCCGACTTTTTAACATCTACCATTGGTCTGGACGGAACTTGTGCATACTTTGAGCATCTTCCCGTTACAAAATATCCTGCAATAATACATTTTTCATTTTCAAACACAACATAATTAATGTTACATCATAGGCTTAGACATTTACCTTTCATGTTTTGGATCGTATATAAATTTTATAGGTGGAAGCACAAGCAGTGATTTTGGAAGGTCATGTACGAGTCACGACGGTATCCAAGTAAACGTGACTTCTAAATCACTCATGTTAAGGTGGATCGTCAGTTCTGCGTGGTCAAAGCACCGGCTGAGGACCCCCTTCCTGCTGTCAACCAGGTTCAACAAGACCTCACACCAGTGCTCTTCCGTTGTTGCCCTCTCCTTGTCAATCCAAACATTTCCCGGGACACGGGGTTAGTATGACCGCGGTCCCGAACTTCTTTTCCAGGCCATGGAAAACTCCAGCTCCACAGCGCGCGTGTGTGGAGGTGTGATCCTGAAAGCAGTTTGTATGCCCCAACCAAAGCAAACAATGCTATGTTCTTTGGAAATCCAAGAGTCTCCTTCTCCTACCTAACCACATGCATTGTTCCTGTCGGGAAGCGCAGCGTCACGGCCAGACTTCAGCAACACCGGGTACCAACCACCAAGAAGAGGCAACACAAGGCATCAATTCAGCAATACAACAATTTCCCGACATATATGAATATAAAGACAAATTATTGTCTTTTCCACAGTTATATATCAAAAAGTTTGGATTATGGGAATATTAATTTTTGAATTTCACGAAGAGAGGAAGTAAGAAAATATACATAAATGCAGAGCTCACTAACAAAATATATATTTATAAAGAATTGCGAAAAAGTAGCCAAGGAGGAAAGAACAAAAAGAGCAGAAGTCAAAATCAAAAGCAAATGATCGAAATAAAGGGGAAAAAAACGATATGGAACTCAATGAAAAATGAACTCATAGAATCAAGAAACTAAAGAAAACCCATAAAAAGTAAACGAACATGTCGATGAAAAAAGATGACATGATTCAGATAGAAGTGAATAATACCGAAAAAGAAATAGAAGCAAACAGGAAAGAAAATAGCAAGGGAACAAGAACAGAAGAAGATGATGTAAATAAATGTAGCAATAATTTTAGTATTAGTAGTAATTATAGCAGTAAGTGGAGTTGTAGTCTCAGAGATAACAATATTAAACATAATAATGAAAATAATGATAGGAAAGTTAATAATGGAATAAAATACTGATAAATAATAGTAGTATAAGTCCAATAATGATAATAATAATGAAGTGGGACAAAATCAGGAGGCAAGAGAAATAAGAATAGACACACAAGATAACTAACATTAAAACAGGAACGTGGAACATAACATAAATGGAAGGCAAAGAGATAGAACTAACAGAAGAAATGGATAAGTATGGAATACACATAATGGGGATTTATGAAACGAAGAATACAAGAAAAGGGGAATTAAATCTAACAGAAAGACAGAAGTTATACTACTCTGGATTAACACCAAATCAAAGAGCAAAGGAAGGAGTAGGAATTGTATATAATTACGAAAAGATAAACAGAAATATTACTGGCTTATAGTATGTATATAAGCCAGTAAACTCCAGAATAGTGATGATAGAAATGCAACTGGAGGAAGAAACCACAATCACACAGAAATATACCCACCGGTAGAGAAAACACAGGAGGATAAGATAAATGATTTCTATACACAATTACAAAAAACATTAGATAAAGTAAGAGAAAATAATTCTAATATAATAATAATGGGAGATTGGAAAGGAAGAATAGGAAATGATCAAAATTATCAAACCGGAATGAACAGAAGATGATAGAATTCTGCGTGAATGATCTACTAATTGGAAATTGGAAATCCAGAAAAAAGATCTACTTTTGAAGCAGAAGAGAGAAACGCCAAAACCATCATAGACTATAGAGTGTCCCATATGTACCTGCAATATTTTACCAACGTACAGTTTAGGTTATTACAAGTCAAGAATAAAGAGTAAATTTTTTATAATTTTCAATATTAATGTAGTTATAGACATTTTAAGTTGTAGACAGACACAGTGGCGAGTATTAGTTGTAGAGAGCCATCAAACAGAAACCTGAAATGTCAAACTTATTGTTAAAACAAAGTTTTGTTTTTGGTTACTTGCATTGTTACAGTTTTTATTAAGTGAAAAAGTTATTGTGTTACAGTTTAGTTGTTGTGTGTTTGGTTAAGTTTACTTTTACAAATGCTGAATATGCTGATATGCACTTCGTTTGCGGGTTTTGTAATGGAAGTGCGGCAAAAGCTGTTCGAGAATACTAAAGAAGATTTCTAAACTGTCGGCTTCGATCAAGAGAAGTGTTTGTACGAGTACATCGTTATTTATTAGTTGAAAAAGGAACATTTCCAAACGCATCTACAGAACGTCCAATACAGCAAACAAAAAACAAGGAAAATCTCATTCTTGAAATGGTGGATAATGATCTAACAAGCAGTGTTCGTCGAATATCCACACGAGCTCACGTTCCGAATGACAGTATGGAGAACTTTAAAACGTGATGGTCTATTCATTTCACCTATAAGCAGTACACGCATTGAGTTCTGCAATTTCATCGTTCAAACTCCACACCTTATTAGCAGAATTTTGCTTACCGACGAGGCGACTTTCACAAGGAATGGGATAATAAATCATAGAAATTTTCAATTTTGGTCCTTTGAAGATCCTTATACAACAAACGAGACTTGTTTTCAACACCTATAGGCAGTAAACGTTTGGTGTGGGGCAATTGACGATTTTTGAACAAAATATAATGGCGAACGGTATCTAAACTTAAGATATGCTGGATGATGTACAACTTGGTATCCGACAAGGTTTTAAAACATCTACATATTGTGGTTTACATAAGTATTAATTTTATTCTTATCGTTACAGATATGTGGTTTCAACACGATGGGGCTCCACTACATTCTGCTAGACGTACGAGAATTTTTACACGGTCAGTTTGGAGTGCGCTAGATAAGTCGCGGAGGGTCCCAAGCCTGGTCACCGAGATCACCAGATCTGACGCCACTAGATTATTATGTATGGGGGCATATGAAAAGTATATTTTATGAAACCCCATGTCAAAATGTAGGAAAACTAAGAGACCACATATTTGATGCTGCAACGCGTGTTAGAAACAATCTCTTTTAAAGAGAGCAAGAACTTGCTTACGAGAGGTTGGCAATCATTTTGAACAATTATTGTAGTAGGTTGGTGCAATTAAAAATTTTGAGAAGTAAAATGTGTTTTTTTGCATCTTTTTCAATTTAAGCTAGAAACCTCCACATCTATATTAATATTGAAAATAATCAAAAAATATTGCAGGTACGTCATGGGACATCCTGTATATAGTATACACACAAAACATGAAACAAAAGTTGAAATAGAAGCAGAACTGGGAACACATCATAGACTATAAATAGCTAATACGAGCCTTAAAATAGACACAGTAGAAGAAAATAAAGAATATCAAACATTGGCAGTAAGAAAGCTAAGACTAAGCTAACAATTTCTAATACGAAAACAAGAAGAAAGGACACGGACCCTAGAAGAAAACTGGCAAACGTTTAGAGACATCGTGTACAAAGAAACAGCAGAAATCTGTGGAATGACTAAACAGAATAAACGGTTCAAAAGAACCCGCTAGTAAAATAAAGAAATACAACATGAAGTGAAGACGAAGCAGGCATGGAAGAAATACAAACACATAAGAAAATATGAAGACAAAGATGAATACAAAAAGATCAAAAATGAAGTGAAGAAGAAAGTAGAAGAGGCACAATCGGAAAGTTGGAAAGAATGGGAAAAAGAACTAAATAACGAATGCACTAGAAACAACAAAAAATCTTCGAATGCAATAAGAGAACGAAACAATGAAGACAGAGAAATTGAAGAGGAACAAAATTTCATGTAGGTAAATCGATATGAAAGAAGCGCTAAAAAGAATAAAGATGATCAAATACCTGGGAAAAGAAAGAAAGAGTTGGCTACTACAAATATACAGAAAAGCATGGCGAACAAAGAAAATACCGGAGGACTAAGATAATCTGATCACACCTATGTATAAAAAAGGAGACTATACTGGTTACGATAACTATAGAGCAACATGTTTATCCGTGTGTATACATGAATAATAGAAAATAGACTGAGGAAGATTATTGAAGATGGGCAGGCAGCCTACAGATAAAGAAACAAACAAACGACAACATCCGTATATTTATTAAAGAATATAATAGAAAGAAAGATTGAAGCAGGAGAAGATGTTATATCTGAACTTTAAAGACCTAAAAGCTGCATTTGATACCGTGGTCAGAAAAATTATAGGAACTAGTCTGGAACAACTGGGGGTACCAAGAAATCTAAGGGAAATAGTAAAAAGTATATACACAAATGCAAAAGAAATAGTACAATACAAAGGAACAAAATCAAGAAAATTCCAAATGCAAAAAGGAATTAAGCAAGGAGATAGTCTTAGTCCTCTACTGTTAATAGTATTAATGGATAGACTAAATAAAAAATTCATATAACATATGGGTACAAGAAATAGAAAAATTTAGAATGGAAATAAATGAGGAGAAGAGTAAAATAATGATATTTAACAAGAAAAAGATCACCGAGAAAGGCATAAAAATAAAAATTAAAAATAAAGAATTAGATATTGTAACTACATATGAAATTTAGGTACTGTGCTATTGGATGACGGTAAGATAGACCTAGATATAGCATATACTCTTAACAGAACAATATTCGGCAATAGGGAAATCGATAAGGAAACAAAATTAAAAGTTTACTCAATGGTAATACCTATAATAACCTATACATGGACGCTCCAGCAAAAACACGAAAACAAAATAAAGGCAATGGAAATAAAATCTACAAGAAAGATCGCAGAAAAACTAAACTTGACAGATTCAGAAATGCAGGATTAAGACAATGCAAATGGTAAAGCAAGAAGCAATCACGAATAAAATAGAGAGAAGGCAACTAGGATGGTTTGGACATCTATGCAAATTGATCCGAGAAAAATAGCTAAAAGGGTACGATAAGCAGAAAGAGAAAACAAGAAAAAGAGGGGAAGGCCTAGGAAAAATAGCTAAAGAGAATAGAGAAAATAGGAACTAAGAAAGGAAAAATTAGGAGGAAATGAGAATCATGAATATGGACCGGGCAAATTGGAAGAAACGGCTGAAAAATACAGAGAACTCATGATTCATCCGACGCCGAAAGGCATAAGGATTTAGAGAAAGAAGAAAAAGAAAAAACACTCCGCGATGCACTTTCTGCCAACACAACAACCGTCACGCCGCTCTCCTCATTACTTGACCAAATGGGCGCTGGCTATCCAAATTGTTTTTTCCATGTCAACGTTACTGATCCCCTACTCATCTAGAGGTTGGTCTCACCACCACCCCCATCATCTAGGCCAAGAAAAATTCAAAGATAATCTATATGGTCATCCGCCTTCGGAGAAAAACATAATTGAATTACTACTATGCATGGAGGTCACGTCGTGATCGTACGTGTCTTACCAAAAAGCACGGCTCGTACTGACTTCTAGCACATAGAATGATTACCATCAAAGCAGTGGCTGTATCTCGATGCAAACGACGTTGGTTACTGCTGTTACCCATACTTCCACTTTTTGCATACTACTTAGTGTAGAAAAATCATAACTGTACTTAAAACAAGTACTGAAGTAGGGCGAAAAGAGAAAATATGATTCCTTAGTCAACTAAATTGGTTTGACAAAATGCAGGATTCAACCAAGCCGCCGATGGAAGAGTGAACTATACAGTTTCGATACGTGAAGTGAACAACAAAAGAAAGAGCCAATCGAAAAAAATCATCCAACAAAGAATCCAAGATAACGAGGCAAATGAAAAAATGCAGATTAACTTCTTTCTTGATGGACGAAGGCTAAGCGGATTACGACTTCAGAAGAATTGACAAAGTATCTAGCGGCAACATCAAGAAATCCAGTCTAAGTGCTAGCAATATCAAGATATCTGGAAAAAGCAGAAGTACTCTAGTGGTAGGAACTTCAGACAGAAAGCGAATGGGATGGTTAACCTTAAATCTCTGAGACACTATAATACTAAATAAATACTAGACACGTGCCTCATAGGATTGATTAGAATAAAGAGAAATAACGAAGCAAAAGCTGGATAAAAGTTAAATTCGATACAGGTAATGGAAATGTTCAGGAAAAATTAGAACACAACTCCAATGGTTCGGATACATGGATCCGGATGGAACAAACATGATACCCCAAGAAAGTGGTTGAAATGAAATGCAAAAAAGAGACCAGGAGTAGTATGGAAGTACCTTAGAATCTATTGGTTACATCTATTTGCTTATATGGATTGCCAGTAATTGTTTCTACTCTTAACCATGCCTAAAGCTTGCAATTAGAACTTAGTCAGGTAAAGATAGTTGAGTTAATAATGACAGTCTGGAAAAGTCATTGTAAAAAGTTCGCGTCGGAGAAACAGTCTACCCAACTACCTACATATGCAATCTTCCGAGTGGAAATATATTAACAAGATCATCAGGTATAACTATAACCACTTCAGTATCTTCTCCAAGACATCAGGTATTAAGAGTATAATACCCAGAAAACTTTTTGATAACTTAACTTTAAAGTAAAGGACTTTTAACCAAGATTACAAACCAAATAACTGACCAGCAAGTCTGCAATTCATATAGTTATAGAAAATAAAGCCTTTAATTCTGTGACATAACAATCTCTTTACACAGAAATGTTTGGCTAAGTTTAGAAAAGTGAGTTCGTTATATCGTGATTTCATCATCTTTACATCTGTCTTCTAAACGGGTTGAAAAGGTCACTTACGATCGTAAACATCAAGACTGATATGAATGAAAGACATCTTTACAACTACCTTATTTTAATGATCAATACAGACAACACAATTTCTCGTAACAGTTGAAGGATTTAATTACAGAGAATTGGCAAAATCCAAAAGTTCTATTGAATATATGAAACTGTATCTTCATGTCAATGGAGCAAAACAAGTTTTCTCAGGAGCGTCTTATACAGAAACAAATCAGGTTAACCATTCGATTTTTGGAACAGCACTTTAGCAGACATATGGTGTAACCATTCGGCAGATAAAGCCATGCATTTCAGGATTTTACAATGAAATATAAGTCAAGTTCGGATAATTTTTATTACTACTTTTGTGTTTGGAAGCTGAGCTTGCCTTGTACAAAGCCTATGGCATTCTAAATCAAGAGGGAATCGAAATGAACTATCAAATTTGATGCTTAATGACAGACAGCTCTGCAGATTAATAAACTTAAACAAAAAAGTACTGTCAGAAAAAAATAGTTAGATCGTGAAGTTTTGTGTAGTGTAGGTTACACCTAGAAAATTAACGAACAGTAGTATTCAGAGTGAAAATATAACAGCAAGGTCATTAGGTATAAATATACAGTGTGCTGATTAAGTATGGTACAAATTCAATAACTCGAAAAATATTGATATTTTGAAGAAAAAAAAGGGGTGTAACGATTTAAATTGTTGGGCATCTTTTAATATTATGCACAAATCAATGACGTCATAGTTATTTGACCAACGACGTCATCGATATGTTTTTTAAATGGCAACCCCAAAATATTTTTGCAAATTATTATTCGCCATTGAATTGTGTATACAATGATCTTTAAAATTTTCAAATTTATTCACGCTTTTCAAAGATAATATTTTTTTTGTTTCAAAAATTTAAAACATTCTAAATGGTATTTTAACTCTTTAAATCTAGTACGCTTGATTTAAATTAAATTAAAAAATCAAGTTCGCGTTTGTCCATCGTAGCCGATCATTATCAGTATTTCTGTTCTCTCTTTCTCTGTTAAACGCATAGTCTTCGTTTGTTAAAAATCTCGGTATTTACAACAAATAATAATATCGACATTCAAACAGTAAATGACAGAAATCTAACTAGATGTCATAAGATAAAATCAAGTTGATGTGTACTTGATTTTTTAATTTAATTTAAATCAAGCGTACTAAAAGAGTTGAAATACCACTTAAAATGTTTTAAATTTTCGAAACAAAAAAAATAATATCTCCGAAAAGCGTAGGGTAATTCCGGGAGAGATGAACCACATTATTTTAAATAGCAAAAAATATTACATGAGATTGTAATACGAATTCATTAATTTGGTACGACATACCTATCACAATAACCTAACTGATACAGCTATTTATTTTAGTTATTTAGAGCTTTTTAATAGAACGAGGTATAGTTTTTAAACGGACGGGGTAGGTTCATCTCACCCAAACTGTTCGGGTTAGTTGAACTTGTTGGTATGGGGAAGATGAACCCATCTGGGAGAGATGAACCGATGAGAAATTGAAGTGTAGATTTATGAAAATATATATTATTGCATTACAGTATTTATGTAACATAAAAACAAAACCTTGTTTAACATATACGACCTAGGATACAAATATATTTTTATTTAGAAACAAATAAAAGTAGCATTCTCTACAAACTTTAAAAGTTGAACAAGTTGAACATACAGTAAGATTACTAAAAATATTATCTTAAAAAGCATAAAATACAATAATTTTTAAAAGAATTTTAAAAAAAATGAAAACTATAATAACACAAAGAAAAAACCAGTCTGTCATTCTGAATCATCTGTATCGCAGTTGGTGCAAATATACAAAGGATCATTTTTTGCACAAAATGCGTGTGCCCAATTTTTACACACCCTACACTGTAGCCAGTCACCTTTGCTTGATTTATTTGGACCAACACAAACTAAACAGTAAACATTATCTTCGTCATCAGACGACGAAGCAATAGAGCACTTAGCTTGTTTCTTTTTGGCTTTTCTTTTACCGTTTTGGCGATTTGGTGTTTCAGGCTTCAAAACCCTCTGTTTTTTATTAACTTTAACCACATTTTTTCTTTTTTCTAAATGTTCAGATGATGTAAGAAGTTCAGCAAATTGTCTACCTCGTTTTCGAACTTTGTCAACCTGTGTCTGGTTGACCGGCCTCTGGAGCAATTTTGTTTAACAATGTTCCAGGTGTCAACTTTAAATCATCTTCTGACTCTTCTGATGGATTTTGCTGTGGCTCAGGATCTAAATATCTTGAACAAGTAGGCTGGCTTATACCCTCCGGAGTGTAATTATCCCTGTCAGGTGTAGCAGGAGTATTCTCTTCGGAACTGAAGAAGGCGTAATCTGGTATTGCTTCTTGGTTAAATGGAATGATCCCCGTTGCACTAAAACCAGACGTTGCATTTTTAACCGTTGCTGCTTTTGTCCAAGCCTCACATAATAAAGCACCAAATTGTAAACGGGATAATTTTTTGGAAGGATTGGCTTTTAATAAGTTGTTACAAGCAGAGTAAAAAATGATTTCAGAGACTTGAACACAGACCGATCTAGTGGTTGTAGGAAATGCGTAGTATGTGCAGGTAAGCACAGTAATATTATGTCATTATTATCTGCATATTCCAACATCTCTACTAGATTGCAGTGGGATGTATGCCCATCCAAAATCATTAGGACTTTACCAGCTGGTTTGCGAGGGACAAAATGGCTTTTCAACCACACAAAGAACATATTTGTGTTCATGTAAGCTGATTTCTCAGACATATGAATTACTGATCCAGGGGCATTCCTTGACACCACTCTATTTTTTTACTTGGGTGGAAGGAATACTCCTTCCCCATTGCAGCAGGTTGTCACGCTGATTGTTTCACCCTTTTCCCCTGAGGCAAGAACGGGCACGTTTTTGGATCCTTTGATTGCTATCACCTGACCAGGTTTAGTGTTTAATTGTAGGCCTGTTTCGTCTACGTTGAATATGCTGCCAGGTTTCTCAAATAAATTATGTGTGCCTAAGATTTCTTTTAGTAAATTGAAGTATTGATTTACTACTTCCTTGTTCATTGCAGACGCTCTAGCTAGCGACACACCTTCTGATTTTCTAATACTCAAGTCCGGGTGTCGAGACAGAAACAACTGCAGCCAATCGTAACCTGCCTTTTTCGTTTCGTTGTTGAAACGATGCTTAATATTCATTTGTTCTGCCAAGGCATATGCCTTACAGAATCTCTAGAAGGAGCAAAACCATGTTTCTGCAATTTCTTTATATGTTTCACCATTTTCCTTTCATTTTCCTCCCCTAGTGTGCAAGCTGGCCCCAGCGAACCTGTTTTGACGAGATGACCGGCTCGTCTTCTTCTAAGAAGAGTGGCTTTTGGAACGCCAAAATGTTTACACGCAGCATTCAAACTCATCTTTTCACTCTCAATCGCTTCAATTGCATCTTTTAGCTGTTGTTCCGTCCAGTTTCCCCTTAGTTTTGTATTAATTCTTATGTATTTGGTTGGCATCATTTAATTATTGCTGAAAATAATAATTTTAGATGAACCAAAGAATGTAACTACAATAAAAAGTATATATGTATATGGAGAAGAATAGTGGTTCATCTCTCCCGCCCATGAGTGGTTCAACTATCCCGTTTTTAGGGGTTAGATGGACCATTTTTGAATTTCCCACTGTTTATAACCAGGTGAATTATTTGGGGTTAGAAATATTCCGTAACTTCCATTCAGTCATATAATATTAAAAAGCAACGAGAAAAGCAAGTACACCGCTTTACATAGCTTCGTCAAGTAATTCAAGAAAAAATTTGAGACCAGGGATAAACTTATATTGCAAATTACTTACTTTTTAAGATTTAATTTCACCAAAAAGCACTACACCGTACCACGCTGTAACATAACTAAAAGGTATAACGTTCCGTAGACGACCTCTGCTGCATACTTTACAAAATAAACCACTGGTCCATCTCAACCGGCGGTTCATCACTCCCAGAATTACCCTAAACAAATTTGAAAAATTTAGAGATCATTGTACGCACAATTCAATGGCGAATAATAATCTGCAAAAATATTTTGGGGTTGCCATTTAAAAAAAATATCGATGACGTCATTTATTTGTGCATAATATTAAAAGATGCCCAACAATTTAAATCGTTACACCCCTTTTTGTTTTTTTTTCGAAATATTAATATTTTTCAAGTTATTGAATTTGTTCCATACTTAATCAGCACACTGTATAATCATCGTTGTAACCTTCTCGAATTTATTTTTTAATGTTATTTCTGATTTAATGCAATATAGAACTTGATCTCTTCACTTTGGATGTATTCCGATGAGCATCATGTAATTGTGTAAACTTACACATAATGTGGTTCGCATGGCATTTCTGATTTTCTGGATACAAAAGGGTAGGAAGTGACACAACAATAACATAATTATACCATCATGTGTTAGGTTAGTAACTCTTTTTTTGGTATAAAATAATAAAAAATACAGTTAAGTCGATTATATTTAGAGAGATACGTAGTAACTAAGCCCTGCTAACTGATAAGTATCTTTGTTAAAGCTAAATTTTGTAAATTTTGATAATAAACTGGGGTGTGTACATGACGCATTAAAATTAAAACTTTACGCAATATACTTTGATTCACATGTTGGGTGGTTTTCTTACTTTGTGTACCTACATTAAACTCAATCCTGAGGCCTAAGGCAACCAAATTGAGCTAGCTTTATTGTTAATTAAAATTAGACATCGCGTCAGGCAGTAAACATTTAATTACTTTTGCTTCAAAGGTTAGTGTTATATATGTACATACTATAGAAGGGATATTTTGTTGACAAAACCACCTTCCTATAAAAAATATCCAAAGCCATCTAAAGACGCAACATTTCTTCTAGTTTCAAGAAAACATTGTTCTTATAAAGTTTCCCCTATCAGCCAATAAAAAATGTAAAATCATGAATCGTTCGAAATTCCAAGATTAATTCATACCAAAAACGTTTGAAATTTCTCTAAAGGCTTCCTACTCTTTCAGTTGTAATCTACTCTCTCTCTGCGGTTGTGATTGAATTTCCACGATTCCGGGGAATCATTGTTATGTATGCCGTTTTCCTTCAAAACTTCGTTTGTATTAACATACCAGGCGTGACTTGAAATGTTCATTAGGTTTTCCGTTACATACAACCAATTTAAAGAATTGTAATAGAAATAAAAACATTTTTTTTTCTTTCTTTCTCCTAATTTCGTTATCTGGCAAAAGTCACGTAACCCACCACACATGGTGCGTATTTATTTTTAACGTCTTTTCATCATACTTCGGTTGGCATTTTCGTTTACGAGCTTTTCGTCTTGGTGCAGCACTTAAAACAGAGGAACTATTATTGACGGAACTTTATGGCCTCTTCATTTATTTTTTATCAGTACACCAACAAAACTCTCTTTTAAGCCTAAAACACCCTTTGCACGATTTCAATTTTAAATTTCTCGTTTCTGATTTCATTTCTAGTTCAAATACTACTACACAATAATGTAGTAGGTGAATCGAGATTGGTGCATTCTATCCGTAGTAGCTTTCATTTCACGCTAAATTGCATCGATAGTGTAGTAGACCGAACGGAAATAGTCTACTAGGGTTCTGTGATGTTCAATTGAACGGAAACTATAAATATTTCATTGTGTAAATCTGATTAGTGATTAACTAGCAGTTTCAATATCCAAACAAAAAAGGAGAAGAAAAAACTGGTATTGATGACAATGGGGAAACATTTTCTTTAGAACGTGGTAATAAGCTGAAAAGCAAGACTAAGCCCATCGTCATAAAACCCGTTTCTAACTTCATCGCCAAAAACCTGACCTCAAATGTTGCTGTGAGAGACGATATAAACGCGTGCCTATAACAATAGATCTAATAGAACGACCCGCCTCAAGAGACTTCAGCACATAAATTCTTCTTCAAGCTTCCTTGTAGAGAAAAATATGTTATTAAGGTAGAAAGGAAAAACAGAGAAGCAAACGAGATATTTATTTGTATGGTTATTATTATGCATTTCAAGGGACGTATAAATTTTATTCTTCGCTAATTTAAACGTTGGGAATAACATATGTTGAAATATTGGTTCCTGAAAGGGTTTGTTTCCAATGTTGTAGTAAATTGAAGGATGTGGTAATAGATGGACGGTGTTAAGTGAAATTCCCATTTAATGTTGGAATTGTAACGCTAAATTGCAATTGAGTGAGCTGTACAATTGAAAGATTAGAACTTAATTGCCCACAACAGTACAGGGGTAGTACTGTAAAGTGTAATTTGTTGTTTAGGTCAAACATTTTAATTTGGTAAATGGCATATCTGCGCAATTCTGGGCTAAATTACTTTTTTTTCTGCAGATTCAATCATTCCACTATCCATTGTGTGAATCAAATCTTTATTTGACATTTGACTCTAGTTGAATATAAAGTAAAAATGTAAGAAAGTAACCTTATAAGTCACTTACCAAAACAATTTTGTTGTTCGTTACTTTTAATAGGCCGTCAACGATTGTGACGGATGATTGAAGACAAAAGCCAAGTGGTCTTACCTGAAAAGAAAGTAAAATATTATACATATGTTACGTAAAAGTTTTAAAAATTCATAAAAATAAACATGACAAACTGAGATGGTATTAAAATCTTGCTAAAAGTAACAAATAACTACATGAGCAAATATCTCCGTAGAAAAATTCCTTAATTATTTAGTATATGAGACAATTTCAAAGGTTTCATCTAATATGAATATTTAAAGTGATGATTTGGAAAAGAGCAGAAAGAAAATCAGTTCAGCTTCAAAAGAATTTTGTAATATTTTGTTTTTGGACAATTTGAACTGAAAGAAGCTGATTTTGAATTCAAAAGGCTCATTCGAGCCTACTGGATATGATACGTAATTCTAGTCTTCCTAACTAACTCTTTAGGTTGAACCTGCGGATATAACTTTAAAGCTACTCCCCAATCCAATCTAACCTGATCTTAGAAGCTTGCCTTTTATGAAGTGGGATTTAACAAAATGAAAGAACTTACGCTAACGAGAGTATATTTATTGTTTTCAAAGTATTCTCCATTAAGGTCAATACATTTTTGCATTCGCTCAAATCACTTTGTAAAACAGTAATTCCAATCTGAAGTTGGTGTAGTCAAAATGGCTTCTTTGTAAGCTTCAACTGCTTCTTCTGGCGACTGAAAGCGCTTTCCACGCAACTTCTTCTTAATTTTTGGGAACGTGAAGAAGTCATTGGGGCTTAGGTCAGGAGAATACGGTGGGTGATTTAGAACCTCGACATTCTCTGCCTCCAAAAATTCAATTGTGCGACGGGCGGTATGCGAGCTGGCATTGCCACGGTGAAGGAGAATGCGGCGGTTTGCATTAGTTTTCCGTAGTTCAGTGATAACCTGCGGTAAACAAAAAGTCTGCATTAACACATCGTCGATCTTCAAGAAGAATGGTGGCGAAATATCCAGATTTGGCCACAAAACTAGCGACCATTTTCTTGGAAACTTTCATTGGTTTCGTTTCACTTTAAAACACCCACACAGCTGATTGAGTTTTGCTTTCGGGTTCATAGCTATAAATCCGAGATTCGTCACCATTTACAATGTCATATACGTGATTTAAAGCTCGTCTGTTAAATTTCTAGTTCTATGGCGCCAATCGACACGAGCTGCTTTTTGTTCGTTAGTGAGAAGATGAGGGATCCATCGGGAAATCAGCTTTCTGACATCCAACTCTTGTTGCAAGATCTTTTGTACTGCAGTCCCTGAGATGCCTAATGTTGCCTGAATCTCTCGATATGTAACATGTCTATCTTCCATGATTAGCTTACGCACGACATCAATATTTTCTGGAATGACTGCTGTTTTCGATGGACCTTCGCCATATTGCTTACTAAGACTAATACGTCCGCGCTGAAACTCTGCATACCAGCGATACACTTCTGCTTTTGATGGTGCTTCATCTCCGAACACAGAAATCAGTTCAACGATACAACTTTTTTGAGACAATTTCCTTTTACAGTTGTAGAAAATTATGGCACGATAATTTTCTTGGGTCAATTCCATTTCTTTTCAGACTTGGTCACTTCAAACTTTGATAGGACTCGAGTCGATTATCGATTAACATAACCTAACAAATATGTGATCTATCAAATGGCACTATAAAAGTTTGACTGATACGCTCCCTTTCGATAAATTTCACTTCATAAAAGGCAAGGCTTATTTAGCTATACGAGGGTTCCGGTTGTAAAGATTACACGTCGAGCGTCGCTGCCTTCTAGCAGGTCTACAATGCGTGCTGTACCCTTTACTAACTTACTTATATCGAAATATCATTGTTTATTAATTTCTCTTGCTTTTATTCCGTACAGCATTCATTTTACCTATGCTAATATCATATCTTCTCGTGCCTAATCAAAAGGATTCTCTTCAATGATGCTCATGTTCTCGCTGCTTTGGTGAGAAGAGTTCCACTAAATCAACACGTTATGAGAATCCAAGGTAAAGCGTTGACTCTACTAATAACTTATTCTAGTATCTTCATCAAATAAAAAGATGGGAGGCCCAGTAAAGTAAATAAAGTTAGCACCCCCCATTTGCGCAAATGAAAAAAGAGTCTATAATTTAGGACTAATTTGAGACTAATCTGTACCCAAAAATTAGAATTTGTGTCCACGCCAGAATACCGTTTTGAAAAGTGGGGGTGCTACCTTGACTCAAGCCAGAACTTCCACATTCATCAACTACGAAACATTTGCACGACTATATTAAGACTAATTTGTAGCCAAATGATTTTTTGTTATAAACTATTATTTTACTTGCATCTTGTCCATAAATCTTGAAAACTCGTCGTGAACTGCACAGAACTCTTGAGAACTCTACGTGTTCGGCTCGGAACTCCTTTCTTCTGCTTGAAATTTATCAGAACTCCTTCGCTCTATCCAGTACTGACGAGCTTTCGGCAGATCACACAGACTTATCAAAAGTTCTGGTCTGAACACGAAGAATTCTAAAGAGTTCTGGACAACGTGCAGGAGTTCTGATGAGTTATGTGTTCTATGAATAAAGTTCTAAAGAATATTGCACAGAATAAAAAAGTCTTTGTAGAATACGAAGAGTTCAAAAGAGTCTTGGGCAAAACAAAGAAATCCTGTGCAGAACACGAAGAGTCTCGAGCAGAACGAACAAGTTGTGAAGAGTGCTCGACAAAAAACGAAGACTTCTCGCCAAAGCATAAGAAGTCTGAAGAGTTCAGAGCAAATCAAAAGAGTGCCGAAGAGTTTAAGAACAGCGAAGGAGTTCTGAAAAGTTGGCGCTGAAAAACAAAGAGTTCTGATGAGTTTTGGCCTTGATCTTTCGAGAACACTAAGTTTTCTGAAGAGAACTGGCAAAACAAAGGAGTTTTGGCATGATTTGGCAAGAATAAAGATGTTCTCAACATTTCTGAACAAAAGATGAGATTATGATGTATTCCGTTAAAAAAAAGAGTCCTTTAGAGTTTACTAACTATGCTAGGCAGGTCACAAGGTATCTGAATATATAATTATTCCTAAAATGTTTCAAAAGTTAACTGTTAATTTTATGCTCGCAGGACGGTCAACACATTACTTTTTCTTAGTGTTCATTAGTTCATTTATGAGCTATTTTCGTATTTTTAAGTTTTTTGCATAATTTTCCTAGAACTCTTGGGATAACCTACTGAGATCTGTAGAGTTCTTTAGTTTGAACTCAGAACTCGATATACTTTTTACAATATGCACGTGGTATAAGTTGCACTATTGTGTATTTTCAGATTTAGAAAATTGATTAAAACAAAAATGCGTTTGGGTACAAATTAGTCTTCAATCCAAATTGAAGGATTATGAGCTTAACTACTTTGACTTTTTAACAGAAATTAATTCTTCCATGTACTTTTTGTAGTATGCACGTGGTGTAATTTTCAGCTTGAGTCAAGCTAGCACCCCCACTTTTCAAAACGGTATTCGGGTTAAACGATGCACGTGGATACAAATTCTAATTTTTTGGGTAGAAATTGGTCTTAAATTAATCATCAATTCTGGACTAATTTTTTTCATTTGCGCAAATGGGGGATGCTAACCTTATTTACATCCAAAAGTGCCTACAAAACTTTCGTTGGAGTTGTAAGCAATACTCCTAAACTCCAAGATAGTTACTAAATGTAAAATACCACTTTTTGTATAATCATCGGTGCGCACCAATACGAGCACTTTGATTTTAATAAGAATGTTTAAATATGAATGGGTATTTTGTACCACCAGAAATTGAGTCTGTCGTTACGGGACAATTATAATTCTAGAACAAAACAAAAAAACTTGGCCAATTACGTAATATGAATCAGAAGACAAAAATTTTTTGTGTAATAATAAATTTCTAGAAATGATCTAAGAATTGAGCTCAAGCAAGAAAAGGCATTCATAAATAAACTATCAGTGTCTATATCACTTTGTAAATTTCATATTACAAAGAAAACCCACTGATCCGGTCTTAAGAGATTCAAGTAACTGTCACTTATATCACCGAAATGTCTGTAACTGTCTTAGGCGCTTGACATAAGTGGTAGATATAGAGTCAACATATTCTAAGTGCAAGGTTCTATGTTGTAACGTCGTTCGCATATTCCTGCAGCGCAACTTCTGGATCAGAAAGTTTCTACTGCGGGTGTGTTAAATCTCCACGATGTTAGTGCAACAGTTCAGTAAGTGGGATCAGTGATGGCAAGCATGATCCTTGAAACCACCTATGATGAAGTTTTAGTTTCAAGTTTGACAGTCATTTGGCACAAAAATAGAAAAAAAAAAGAATACGGTGCAGTTCGATATTTTTATGTAAAGCGTTGGAAATTTTATTTCTGGATAAACTAATTCAAACGTGGCCGTAGATGCACTGAAGATGAAGCGTTTCAGAAATCCAAATAAGGTCACCACAATGGATATCGTAATGGAAGAACGTAGATGCGCAAAATTGAAGAGACTGTAGGTATCTCTACTGAACGAGCACATATCCTGTACAAAAAATTTTATCTGAGAATGTGTGCGCGATGACCAATGACTATTAAAAAGATATTTCGGTTGGAGTTTCATTGGGTGTCATATTGTCAGGCTTGGCAAGAGGATCACGAGCGTAGTGTGTCTAGGTGCCGGAGAAGCCCTGTTAAAAAGTTAAGAGCATTTTAGTAAAGCGCCAGTTCCACCCATAGACGTCTATTGAAATTGCATTACGAGACCGGGGCGCTTTTGAATTTCGACAATAAAAAACACCCTGAAGTATCTTGGGGTGATACTAGATACAAACCTATGCTACAAGCAGCACACCCAATATACTACTGATAAAGCTCACCGTCAAGCAATGGCAATCAATAGGCTGATGCGAAATATAAGAAACCCACACACGGGATCTAGAAAGGTCCTGGCGTCGGCGGCAATGTCGGTTATGCTATAGTACGCATCCCCAGTCTAGGCGAAACTTAAAAAAGTCCAAAGAAAGCCGGCTCGTCGACGGACGCACTACTAACCATCACTAGCCTCACTCCTATCGAACTTCAAGTCGGTGAAAGGACTAAAGTATATAATACAGACCCACAAGCAAGAAACCATAAAGACGCCAGAAGGGAAACTATCGAGAAGTGGCAAAACATCTGGAACACAGATACGGGAAAAAGCAAGTGGCAAAGCACTAATTCAAGAAGTTGAACAGTGGGCCCAAAGAACACACGGCAAACTGAATTATCACGTTACCCAGGTGCTATCCGGTCATGGTAGTTTCAATGGGTACCTGAGAGCAATAAAGAAAGCAAAAATGGACGAACGTAGATTCTGCAGATATGACATTCACGACGCAGAACACGCAACATTTCATTGCAACAAGTTTAGCGCAAAAAAAAACATAGCTTGAAACCACCTTGGGAGAAGAGCTAACTCCTGGAAATATGGTGGCTCAAATGTTAGAACGTGAAAAAAACTGGGAATCTATTACTAACTTTTTAACCAAAGTCATGAAGGCTAGAATAGAACAAGAAGGAGAAATGCAAGAAAAAAAAACTCGTATAGATATTATTGACAAGTAGAGGCAAACGACCGGAGCAAGGACATAAAACCGAACATATAAACTTTGTGGCATAACATCATCGGGTGCGCAACATCCTGCACCCGATTCGAACCCGCTCCGAAGTAATGCGCGCGCGGTTCCGGAGTGGAGAGTAACCATGGGAAAGTGGATAGGGGTTTTTAGTGGGTGGCCAACCCCACACTATCCTACGGTATGGGCCCGTAGGGTGTCTGCGCACAGATTTTCCCCGACCACACGAACAAAAAAGGTTAGGCTAGGTTAGGTTAGGTTAGATTATGCCATAGCACTGCATGTTAGATTTTTGTGGCATCTCGAGCACCTAGGGTTAAACCGGCGCTTTATAAAAATGCTCATAACTTTTTAACCGTGCTAAGTGGGGATACGTAACTCGTACCGATATTTCAATGGCGATTTAATTCGGTGAAATCGAGATTGGCGCACAAGAAAGTGCCTTTTCACCAGCACAATGCCGTCCCACATACCGACTGTCGTAATGCAAAATTGCACAAATTGAGCTTCGAACTGGTTCTTTATTCACCTTATTCTCCGGACTTGGTCCTGTACGACTCGAACTTAAAAATTCGGCTCAGAAGAGAAAAAAATTGCGACGAATGCAGACGTCATCGAGTCATCGCAGGGTCTGTCAATAATTATTTTGCAGGATTTGACAGAACCTATTTCTCCGACTGGGTGTGAATATTGGAAACTCGTAGGACCAAGTGTATAGTCCCCAAATGAAAGTATGTTGAGGAATAAAATTGATTTCCTCCGAAAAATCTTTAGCAGGGTCAGCAAACTAGGAAGAAAACACTCTCCTCGCGAGTTAGCAAATCAAAAAAGGTCAAACGCAATCCAAAGTTATTTTGTCTATGGAAGCAAAAAAAAAAGGAATTATCTTTATCCAAAGTTACCAAAAAGTGCATCCACAAAGCCATAGTAACACAATGGCTTTTTTTAAACCTCTCCCAAGATGTAATCTGAGTCCTTAACAACTTGACAGAACTGGAAATATAAGGAGCAAAGAAAGTTGTTAGAATTTCTCATTTTTGTAAAAAATACCGTTAGGGTATCCATGAATTAAAGCTGAGGTCGTTCCTCTTACATCCTAGGGTGCGTTTGCCATCGCGCTCGGAGATTAAAGGAGATAGTTAAAGATATCGATCACGTGACCGGTTTCACATTAAACGATGCCAAACGCATTTGGAGTAGTTTATCATCAGCTGATCATACTACAGTTAAACTAAGCAATAAACAAACCAGCGTAGAGCTTGTTTTCAAACATAAAGGGCAGCTTTACACAAAAAAAATACACCAAATGCAAAAGCACGTTATAGCAACGCAGAAAGATTATCAAAGTTAGAAATGAAGCTAATTCCTTCGCTGATGAACTGATGAACAGCTGATGACGGTGGCATTGCGCATGCCTGGTTCACAATGCTCACGGCTGCCCGTTGCAGTACTTCGAGCACATTGCGAATGCTCGATTTTATCTGGTCTGAGACAATCGGCGATTCCAAACGCTACAGATACTTGTCCGAGCACGACGGCAAACACTTTAGGTGTACACAATATGCTCTGAGCGCGATGGCAAACGCCCCCCTATCTGATCAATCCTCAAAGCTATCTGCAGAGTGAAGCTTCTACAATTTACAATTTGAGAATGTCTCGGTGACTCAACGCAGCATGCTACTAATATATAGTTTTGTAATACAAAGATACAAGTTTGAAACTTGTTGGCTCCTTTAATTTTTTAAATTTTAATTATTCAAATTTCCAATCAATAAACCTGGTATTTCTTTTATTAGAGAATGCGTATTTAATAACCAATTGTCTCAGGTCAGGGATTTGCAATTTGTCAACAAGATTCTTAAAGAATGTCAATGTCACTCGCAATGAATCTATAGTTTACATTAAAATTTCAACAAAACAAGTATTTTGCAGAAAAACCTACTATCATTTGTAAAGAGCGGCATTTCCTTTAAGTGCACAATCACCTATGCCTTTGATGACGACTATCAGCGAACGAGAGAGAAAAGATTTCCTTCGATATAAATCCTTTTTACGTTTTGGTTGCAGATCAGTTAGATTCGACAGCAACGTCAATTTGCAAAATCTAAACTAAAATTCAAGTCGTTCTAGATTGTAAACAAGCAACGTTGCTTGATTTAGACTTGCCAATATGACTTAAAACATTTGGCGCTTTTAACGTATAAGAATATTCAGTAAACTCGACTCATTTTATGCTACGTCATTGATTTTCCTATAATCAACATAAATTGACCGCTCTCCAAGCATTGTTAGGGTTATAAAAAACAAAGTGGCGACAGATTCGCTGCATTGTTAGGCAAAATCTCAATTTATGTACTAGATGACAAAAACAAAGTCAACAATTTATGAACCTTTCATACTAACGTACAAGTTGATGACTTTTTATATCTCATTTCACTCTTTTTTTCGGTCGAGTGCACCCCTAATTTAAATTAGTCGACAGGTACTAAGAAATAACGTGCAGCAACGTGATAAATGTTAAGTAAACTAAGTAAACCCCGAGGTAATGTTTCAATTTATCATACTTTATACATTTCCCTGAGGATATATGCATTTTCCTTATTTCCTCCTACATCTCTTGGTACATTTTACTGCACCTTATCACGAAAATTTACTAGTACTCACTCGTCTTTTACCAAATCCACTAAGTGCTTAATCCTTCCTTAGAGTTCATTCTCCCGTGTTGTTTTCTCAATTTCGTCGGATTAGATAAACTGAAGCACCAAACGGACACACGTGAAATATACTAACGACGAAAGGTTTCATCATCTAATCACTCACTCACACACTCATATACATAAACTACCACAGGTAAGTGAACTGAAGATGGCTGTAAAGTAAACGCGCTACAACTGTTTACACATCATTAGTAGTTCAAAGTACTCATTCGTTAAAAATACCGAAACTTTTTTACTACATTTACGCTTCATTCACTTACATGATATATGTGTACGTTAGGGCCGTTGTTTTTGCTGGGTTTCTGTTGTCGAAATGGAAGATATAAAGTGCACACACTTGTAAGTTTATGGATGATCGTAAAATGCACTGCTTGATGTACGTATCCTCTCTTTTTAACAACTTTTTTTATTGTTTCTTCCATGCTTTACTCCATACTGGAACTATTATACGGCTTTGTTAAATTAGAAAGTTTCTGTTTATATTGTGGGCGATTTTGTTTAGAACCCTGTCTTTTTACCTCTTTATTATGATCATTATAATAAAATTAAGCTTGCTTAGGGGTGAAAATAATACTTTTGGGGTTTTAGTGTTCCCTTTTTTATTTCCAACTAAATTTTTTCAATGCAAATGTGTAAGCTGTAATGTTATACGTCTCTCTTGTGTTTAGCTGAATAAACAAACTACACTCATTCTCTATTTTCTGTAAAATTGATAGTGTTGTGTAACTTAGGCACGGAATATTTTAATTGGGGTTTAGTTACCGCAGGTCACTTACGATTATACTGTTAGTAATTTGTCAAATTGCATTTTTTCCAAATTATTTTGAATTTCCTAAAACACCATTGACCGAAACTTCGAGGCGCGCTCCGGCCTGGCTCAACTGGAGACAAACTTGACGCGGCTGGAGAGATCCGAATGGCGAGACAGAGAAGCCCGAAGGGACAAAAAGTCCAAAAGTTCGAATGGTCCGATAGTGCAACAGCGAAGTCCGTAGAGCCGAGAAGTCGAAAAGGCCAGACAGGCCCGACGACTCCAACACGCCAGAAAAACCCGAAGGGTCAAGAAGTCCAAAGGGACCAACAGGCCGGACAAGACCGAACGGCTCAAGAGGTTCAAACGGCCCGATTGACCGGACGTAGGTTGGATACATTTTTACGGCTCGGTCCAAAACCTGACTAAAAAACCCGGCCCGTGCAGGCCTTTAGGTCAGATTACCAGCGACCTAAGTCACAAACAGCAAAGTCTCATGGTTGATGAATTCTGCCTCTGTAAGCCACATGGACTCCACCGAATATTCCTAATTTTCACATAAAAATACTCAGATTTACAATTCTTAAAGCCAGCTTGGCCCGTAAGAGCTAAATTTTCTGGGTATATTAGTCCACAATCTATTTATCCAAAGGTAAACTACTTTTCTCCCTTAAAGAGCATGCAGAGAGCGGAAGTAAGTCATGTTTATTTTATGTCTCAATATAGACCAGCGAAAAGGAATACAAATAAATAGATGTACTTTGCATAAGCAGAATTGTGAAACCGCAAATATTGTAGATGAGCTATAGGTCAGCGGCACGAATTGAAAAATTTAAGATAGGCAGGACTTTAGCAAGATGACGTCTTACTCTCAAGCTTCTCCAAGTTAAAGATACATCTATCCTAACAGAAATATAAAAAGAATTTTATGTGTCAAAAGTTTGAGAGACAACCGAGGAGTTTACCTCATTAAAGTTTAGAATTTCCAAAAAGACATTCTTCAAAGATAAGCTGTGCCCTTAATTCTTTTGGTATTCTCATCATACTCGTTATTGATTTCCGAAGGTACTGGAGTTCATCTTCAGCCTATTAGGGAATTGCTTGGTGTAGAACATGAAACTAGAAACGATGGTGTTGACAAGACTTTGGTGGTGACTTTCTCTTCGCCTCTTGGATGGCGAGTTGTAACAGTAGTTAAAAAAGGTTATTTCTAATTAAGAGGTTATTTACGAAATAACTTAAAATACTTATTAGAAACAATCCGGCTAATGTTGACTCATCTCATTTTGGGTCGTGGGTGTTAGATAGTTTTAAAATTAAATTGGGATCTACCAACTCTATGATAAACCACAGGTCTGTTATTAAGTTTCTATCTTAAATCCAACAAAAAACCACTAAGGGCAGACTTAGCTTATCGATAATCTATGTTGGACGCCAAAGCTTTTTTGTCGTATGAACAAATTTAAAAAAAATAAACATTAAAACAAAACACAGTTTAACTCACAGAAATGTATTTTCTGGCTTTATCACATTCCTCTGAGGATCTACATTCAATGTTGTTTGCTAGATCTTCATTGTTGACCCAGCACCAATATGGTGGTAATATTTATTGTGCAATTTCTTTCACAATCCTTCTCCCAGATGAAACCAGAAGGACCATGCCTAAGAAAAGTGTCCACCCATCCGTCAAATTTCAAAATGTGGGAGTATCCAAATTATACAAATTTAATTGGAGAGAAAGTCAATGATCTAGGATCAATGTTTCGCTTTTTTAAATTAAATTAGAATTTCTAAAGAATTATCAAACACAACTAAAATTTTTATACGGAAGAATAACAAATATTCAAAAAAATGTTAAAATCGAACTGTTCAAGGATACTTCATTTGGGAATTCCCCGAGAGCAACAAAATTTCGCACAATTTACAAAAAATGATTTTAAATAAGAAAAACTTAAAAATACAGAATTCCTAATTCAATTTAGTAAATGAACAAATCACATTTTGAATCAACAATAAATTATGGAAATTAACTTAAATAAGTCGAGAGTATGCATCCACATCATTTTATGACACTCTCCTACCAACTTAGAATAATGAAATCTTGAAATTTAAATAATTTTAGGACGACGAGTAACGGAACCGTTACAGAGTGGAGACAGTAAGCAAGAGGAAAGATAACGGTGGTTTTTCAAGTAACAACATGAATCCGATAGAGTCGGAAGGTTAATATTGTTACGTGGTTTCAGGATCGTGAAACCGTTGGCGCACTGGGGTTGCCTTACGCTGTCTTCTGATAGTGGAAAGAATGACTGGCTGAAGTTGTTGTATGTTGGAGATTTGACATAATTGTTTCAAGATGAGCTTGAAGTCGAGAGTTTTAAAAGATAACAGAGAGCCTCTCTGCATGGTGCATCCTATTCAGTTACTTTCTTCACATAGCGTGACCCCCTCACCGGTGTGAAAACAGCGGCTAAAGATAGCGGCCAAAATTTCCGAATATACCCGAACGCCCATAGGCGTCGCATTAAATTTTTACCAGACTAATTGCAACATATTTTTAATTTCTATATAGATGGCCGCTAGACGGGGGTGAGTTTTGCATCCCTAGATGGATTTGCAAGTGGATGATATTTATAGGAGTTACTTATCTCGTCAAGAAGAATATATTTACCAAGCGACATCTTGCTAGGCGCAATAGTTCTTTTTTTATGTAATGTTTTCTGAATTTGGGCGCTGTTAGAGGGTTGCTTTTCAACCCCTAGAGGGGTTTGTAAATGGGTGATGCATTTACATAGGGCATATATAGTTCATCGTTATTGGAAGTAAGAAGAAATAATGTGAGAATAAGATGAATGGTTAAGTTGTTTGTTTTCTGTTTTGTTTTTATTTTGAAGGTTTCTTAAATATTTTTTTTATTGGTTGAATTTAATCCCACCACTCTTGTGTTTTGTTTATCTTTTGTGTAATGCTTTTATATCGCTGAGGTATGCTCAAGGAAGCGTTTTTATTCTGTAGAAATTAAAAATATGTTGCAATTAGTCTGGTAAAAATTTAATGCGACGCCTATGGGCGTTCGAGCATATTCGGAAATTTTGGCCGCTATCTTTAGCCGCTGTTTTAACACCGGTGTGACCCTCTCATTTCTTCGGTGCTACTCGATCCGACTACAAGGATTTGTGACGAAACTGGTGAATCTGTAGTCGGAGAAGGTCCTGCATGTACAAAGAACAGTAGTCCAAAATGTTACCGCAGCGTTGCATCTCTCAACTAGTTGAAAATGAAAACAAAAAAGGAAACCTATGACAAGAATTCACGGAAGAGATAAAAGCGAAATCTTCAAAGTTTCAAGCTAATGTCGACTCAGTCGAGTCGTTTTGACTTTAGAAAAATCTTTGTGGCGAAAAAAAATCGATTGGAATTTATTCTCTTCATCATCATAGTCGGAACTAAGTCGCTATTCGGGAGAGTTACTGGTAGAAGATGTTAAAGTCATCTGCAAATTGCACTAATGAGTAGCTGACAATTAAGGTTTTTTTTTAGAAGGAATTCTTATCTACAACATCAGGGAACAAACCTCATCCACAAACATCTTCATTAGACTAAAAGCTATTCTCACGCTGAACGAAAGGTCCCGGAGTAATGGAGAATTCAATAATTCGTCGAGTTAACAGTACTGTAATAATGCATCATCATCAAGTAACTAATATAATTTCAAAGACTTTAGAATCTACAATACCTTACATTAAAATGTTTATACCAATACTAATCTATACATGTGAAAACAGCTTATATAGAATACCAATTTGTTAGGTTATTAATTTTGTAACTACGTAGTTCGTAATATCGACTTCGGTTTTCAGTGAAATTGAGCCTCGACGCTTCACAAATGCTGGTGGATTGTTCAGAATTTTTTTTTTATTTTTTGCACACATATAGGACTGACATGCATTTAAAATGTGAAAAATTAAAATATCTCGTTCCTCACTGAAAATCATGAATAGTTTCTAATTGTCCCGTAATAGACGACCCAGGATTACTTTTCCTGTAAATCAGTGACGCACCGGACTTTAATTAAATTGGTTCAAATGAAGTCCACAATCAGACGAGCTGAAAGCTTTAGGTCAAACTGAGATTTAAGCAATTTAATTTCTACTTTACCTTTTATACCTTTAGCTTTAAAGGACGCAATTATCGAATTAATACCCCATTGAATTTAATACTTCTAGGCGATTTTGAATTCTCATTAGTATTCAGCAGCGTTAACAACAAAAATAATTACGTAGACTTCCCAATTATGTTGAGCTATTCGAGGTTATCTTTTGCAGGAAATGTTACTATTTTTATCATTGAATTAGTATCATCCCAACCCGCTTTTTTCCACAAAAGACCAACAAGTATACTTTGTCAGAGATTTGATTTCAATGTTTCCTTAATAAAAACGAAAAGCATTCTGCGTCAAACGGGGGGGATCGTCGTCTATTCAGATTTATCCAACATGCACTTTTCCATATATACATACATAAATCTATATTCAGATCATATTGGCTAAATTTATTCCTCGCACGTCACATCACCTATAGCTTGGATCAGACTGACACGGAGATTGATGATATCTATGACTTGTTCTTTTTCACTAAACGCTAAAGATTTTATCTTTTTTTCCCTTTTTATTATTTCGATAAATTTTATTTAACGTCAAAAACCTTTGTGCATGTTTTAGCTAATTAGATTTGCGAATCGAAAAAATGAGATAATGAAACTCAAAGCAAGAAATAATAAATAACTCAAATTCTGTATAATACGTTGTAATATATCTTCATGTTATGCCAAGTTTGAGGCGAAAAATACCTAAGCTGTAATGATGATGAACTGCTGTAGCACGTAACAAAAACCGCAGACCGTTCCAGTTACATTTTATTGGAGACAAAAATAAGGCAAATAAGATAAATAAGTTCTGCGAGGAGCAAATTAAATTTTAATACGCGACACAACTGCTGCACTTTCAGGAAAGCAATTTTTAAATGAAACAAAAATTCAAACGAATATTAATCATTTTACAGAAGGAAGAAATAAGGAGGAAAAAACGGTATATATAAAGTCGTTTGTATTCGTCTTGAGTAAAACATTTGTAGGTACTAGCGAGATCTCGTCTTAATAAATTCATGATAAATCTCTTTTCAATTATATCTCTCAGGACAATCAAAATCCACCCTTTCGTTTCTTCTTGTTATATAAAAAGGAGGAAGTGCGCGTTTCGAAGCGAAAACAAAATCAAAAAGAATCTCATAAATCGGGTTAACTCTGTCTGAGACGTCTGTCGCACATAATAACAACGAGCGTTTTACTTCTTTGGGATATTTGGATTTATTTCTACAGAGATAAAAAAGGAAAATCTTTTTTCCGTTCAATCCTTTGACACTAATTTTTCTTTCTGTTATTCCTTCATTTATATTGAGGGGAAAGTCTTTGGAAGGAATTAGTAACAACCTTGCAAATCCAAGGAGATAAGAGAAAAAATCAAACGCGTGAAAAACTCAATGTGACATAGAAGCAGATTTGCAAAGTAAGATTTCTATCTCGTAATGTGGATGGATTGAAAAAATATACGATGTTAAGAGCTTCTGTCTGCAATTTCATATCTAGGATGAAAGCTGTTGATACATACAGATTGAAAATCAGCACAGCAGTCTCTATGTATTGACTCATGCTAAAACTTGCAGTTAGTCAGTTCTGCACATATAAAGTTGTCAGTAGGTATAAATATTAATTATGCTAGATGGCGTAGTTCTATAAAAACTGTCTGTCTGAAAATAAGAAGACTGTTGTTATTCAGGTCGTCCCTAGCGGAAATTGTGTTGTTAAAGAAATATCTGCAAAATAAGAACCAAAAACGGACAGAAACTATTATTTTATAATTACTCGCGGATTTGCCTGATAATCAATTGAGTCAAGTTAATTGATAAAACCTGTGAGATTTACCATTGGCAGATCTATAAGTTTCGGTTATTAGTGAAGTTACAGGGTGCACTCTTTGAGCGCTTTACGCTTCGTTGGACACCTTCATGTCAGAAAAGAAATTTTTAATTATGAGATATGCTGTTCTTCCAAGATATTCTTGCAAGAGAATCTTAAAGAGAAGTGGGGTAGTACACGTCCTTTTCCTTGGCGAGTTCTGCTGTATAATTTTCTTTTCATTCTCACAGTAGATGTTTGTTTTCAGTTCAGATTAGCAACTATTTTTTCATTCTCTATTGTTCTTTATTCTATTTTTTTGTTATCTCAAAAATGACAAATTGAGTATAATCACCTCAACGCTACTTGCTTTGGAAATAGATCATTGTGAGGTCGCTCGTGAACTCAAATTGTGTATCTCCTTTTCCATCTTCAGTTCGTGACAAATGTTTGTTAGGTTTTGCATTCTGAATTAGTTCTTCTCCATGTTATCAATTTGCGCTGAGTCGCCTTTGCCTTTCAATTGCCATCCCGATTTACTTGCCAAAGCAGTCGTGTCTTTTTTGCAGTTCTTCTACTTCGGTCCAGTTTTCTGCGTGCTTTTGTCCTTTAGATGTTCGTATATCATTTCTATAATTATTCTCTGCAATTATCAATATTTCACGAAGTCTTCGTTTTTGCATTATCTATGTATGTATCAGACATTGGAAAGTTACTCTAAAAATGTAATTAGTTACAATTACAGTTACTTGATTTTAAAAAGTAACTAGTTACCATTACAGTTCCTGCAAATATGTAACTAAGTTACTTTACCGTTACAGTCAGTTACTTTGATTCTATAAAGAAAATAAAGAAAAACTTTTTAGAAATTCAAGGTGATTCTAATTAATTTTTATTTGTATAAGCTTACTGTACAACTCTTAGAATTACACAATATGAAAATATGTATTTTCTGAACATCATCAAAACTAAATTTGAAAATCGATTATTCGAGTAACGCAAAAGTAACGACCTGAAGTCGTTACCGTTACACGCTTTTTGTAATTAGTTACAATTACTTTACTGCGTCTTTATAAAGTAACGCGTTACCTTTAGCGTTACTGAAAAATGTAATTAATTACAAGTAACGCGTTACTTCCAATGTCTGGTATGTATGTATCTCTTTGAAGAAATCCGCTGTTATCCATAGCTGCTTAATCAGACTTGTTTTCTAATTCAGTTTACCACTCCATTTACCAGCCTCCACACGTTCACTTGGTACCTTCTTTTGCGACTTATTGAATAAAACTTTGAGTGTTCAACTCGTAGGTTGTATTTAGACTTCCGACATGTGTCAAGGTTAGAGATGTCAAATTATAAAATTTAAATTGTGTTCCGTTTTAGAATAATCAATTTTGGAAACAGAATTGTTTAAATACTTTCAGTTAAAGAGTGTAATAACAGCAAATTAATTATATTTTAAAACATCAGGTCAACTTATACAATGTCATTTTAAGGTTATGATGTTAACCACCTTAAGAAGGAAAATGCGTTGAATTCTCAAATAAAAATATTATTTAGAAGTAAAACATGCTTTAATTATCGATAGACAATTATTCTTGTAGAAATGCAAATACGATAGAAATTCAATAAAGTAACACTCAGGTTGTTGTCGAATTTAATTTTCAGTCTCTTCACTGTAAAATCTCGTAGTCCCAAGATTACAAAAGTTTTGCCTTTCACACACAAAGCAAATTTTCTAAATCTCCTTTTTGTTTGGTGAAGAAAATGGCACACAAGAGAAACTTAGAAACAAAAGAAAACTTTACACACCCACAATAATTCAGTTTATAAACAACAATTGAATCGCCATTGATTGCACAGTACAGGTTTAAGATTCACAGAATAAAGGTATAGCAAGCATTATTATCATTGCTTCAGTATTGGAACGTCCTTTGTTCGGTATAGAAATCTAGGGCGTTATTTAAAGACATCACCACAACGTTAACATCGCTATCAACAATAAGTAATTAAATTTTATAAATAACACGTACCATCTCTCTGAAGAGAAACGAGAGTTTAATTTGGAATTTTAGAAGGAAAATCAGGTTACTCCTCTTTAGTGCCAATAGAATAAAGGCCGCAAGTTAATCGAGTCCCTAGAATACATTAACATCGTATTTAATTGGATGTAACAGAATACTCACTCACTTAGTTATAGCATCCCCCGCGCTTTAGGATCATAAATAAAAAAATTACGCCACATCTAAGTCCTAATCAGATTACACCGAAGACCGCGTATACAGAGTGTCGCATTTCAATACTATCGGCTTCCATCAAGTGGGTCGGGTGTACGCAATGCTACCACCACCCACTCGGTTAACGATTCAATAATGAGCAGGGGTGCCAACCTAATGCACTACTTTACACTAATAGTCTTTGTGCGTGAGCGTCTCTAGATTGTAACTGGAACAATTAAACGGCGATGAAGACGACGAAGACGAACGCATTTGCCTTTGTAAAGACATTGTTATACGACACGCGGGCGAACTCTCATTTATTTGCGGGTTACTCGAACTGGGAAGTGATTTAATTAACAATTAAGTTAAATTTGTACGTTTTCGAATTATTTTAACCAGGAATGTTATCTGTTCTAACTAAAAGAGACCGCATTTTGTGGTTTGGCAAGCAGGGAATTGCACACGTTAGCCTTAAATAGTACTAGACTGGGATTAATTCTATCCTTTATTTCGGGCTCATTAAGAAATCTTTATTAGGTCTTCTAGTGCCAGACTGCGGCGATAACCGATTTAATTTTCTCGACGTGCCAAATGGCACTCGTTTGCACTCTTTCTCGAGGAAGCTTCGATCGATAGCTAAATGTTAAATATTCCAAGAGCTTCGTAGACTTCGAGGTATTTAACGTAAGCTCAATTGGCTGTGATACTCTAGAGATACCGAATATAAATTTTCATGACGCGCTTTTTATATTCTCGACACGATTTTTCTACCTTTATCCGCCGCCAGAAGGGCAGCTCGGGATAATCAACTTTTCATTTCTATGCTAGAGGAAAATTAGACTTTTTAATATATGCCCGCGTGCGCCATATTTTGATGGTGATCAGTTATCTCACATTTGACAAATGTACAGCAGTAAGCTTTAAAAGTGGGGTTATTCAGCAACTTTTTGACGCTGCATGAGAGATGATGATCCTCAAATTGCTACCGTATCCATCAAGCTGTCGGCTCAAGTTATTTCTCATATTTATCAACACTTGCTCTCTCTCCCTGCCCTCTTTACGGCTTACTTTCCATGACCCCGTGTGATACCACTACGTTCCCTCTTTTGAAACGTTACGATATCATTCGCACCCCGCAAAGTCTCCTTCAATCGCAGATTTCGAAAAGTTCAAACCCATTACAATAGAAAAATTGTATCAAGTTGAGCTTGGTGATCGATGAGGATTCGGGATGGCTTTTCTTTCCTCTTGAATATCAAAATGAAAAAGTGTCTACTTCTGTCTCATCTTAACTCTACCTTCATATAGCATTAAATGAAGTTTTACAAAATGAAATTCTTGCTGGAAATATTTTATGTGGCTACAGTCTCGCTTACTTTACTTTTACTTATAAGTTTTAGTTCAATAATACTACTAAAATCAAATGAGACTAAAAGCGTTAAGTCGTTCTTGTTAAAAATACATACTAGGCTAGTGATAACTTATACAAGATGCAGGTTGAATCTTGACTCGGTGATATAAATATTCAAAAATAAAAGCTTCGGAACAAAATTTACCGCTTCGAAAACCCGTAAGTAGCAATTTGTGCAGTATTCATTTCCAATCAGGCTTATCTAAAAGTCTTACACATTAAATCTTGAATAGAGGAGTTTTTCACATCAATCATATGCAGTCGGAATTCTTTTCTCTTAGGAAGGTTTTCGATCCAATAAATTTCCTCTCGAGCAATCTGGCTTTGCTTTGTATAGCAACCCATCAGCTATAAGGATTCTGCAGCCTGGACAATCTCCACGATGAAGTACTACTGTATCACTGATAGTAACTGATACTTCTTGCGGTTGCAAACCCTTGACGTTATCATTGGTGCATTAATATTTTATCATTTATGCCACCAGATTTTCAACGACATAGTTGCAGATGTACCCAAGACTTTTACTTTCTAAGCCAAGGTTCATTTCTCGATGTTGTTGCTTGTTCAGTAGTTCAGAAGCAAATGCATCAACAAGAATATCAAACCTCGACTTCTATTAGGAGATGAAATAACATTTGGACGACCAGTAAAACTCTTCAAGAGTTATCACAGACGAAGTAGATACAAAAAACTTTTGACCGAATAACAAAAGCACCTCTTCAATAGCGTAGCAGCGCAGTGTCCCTACACCTTCCATTCTTACCCAGAGTTGGCTGACTTTTCTAACGAGATTAACGACGCATACCTTGACGAGTCGGTCTCTGGTAACTATCTTTGTTTACCTTTGCATAACCCTGTGATGCCTTGTAATAACGAATTTTGAAAATGAAGTCGAAGATCTGCTCACCAACGTTTTTGCATCAAACTTCTTCGCAGTTCTATAGAATGTAGAGGTTTCGTACCACCACGTTCAGATTAACCCTCTCTCTCATAAATACAATCATCATATTACAAGACGGCTAACGAACTACATCATCGTTAAGAAAAGCAATCAAGATCAGATGCTTGATCTCTGGTCGTTCACTCCTTACTGAGACATTAAAGAACAAAAATACGAAAGTATGCCAAAACCTATAAAGAGCCGATCAAGGCAACTGTTCGAAGAGAGAGGATGACAGGCTTTAGTCTAGTCCTTTTGGCCACCTGACTTGTGCACGTTTCACTAGTGATCTTGTGCTTCAGCATTAGCTAACATTACGAGCTGGTCGAAAACCTTTCAGTTTAGTCTGTGTCTACTTATTTGTCGTTAGATCACAAGAATGAGAATCTTCATGTTAAAATATTAGTTTACTCTTCTTCTTTGAGACTATGATGATAGTTTGAGCTTGTGCAAGAATCAAGCTCGCCCCCATGTCGTTTCATAAGTAACTCAATTATTGGATGAGTTCATTAGTATATGCAAACTCCAATTCAATTGTAAACGTTTTCCGTCGTACTATCGATATTTTGGAGTTCAATGTGTCATAATTCCATGTCATTTGGTAACTGAATCTTCACAATTATCTTCTGATCTATTTTGACTTCCAACATGGATTCTCAACATTCTCTTGGTTGAAAACTAGCACACTTTCAACACGCTTGGTATAGATTTTCTAGTTGCATCCACTGTTTTATTATTCTGAAAATAAACTACCTTGGACAATTCTTTCGAAGTCAAGATTCGACTAAGTTTCAGTGCTGCTTTCGCTTCCCTTAGCTCTTTCTTTCTATTACTACATTCCTTGACTGGATATGTTATCAATCATCGCCGAAGTGACATTATAGTCTATAATAAATAATAACCGGTTTGCTTTAGTAATTCCAAAATTCCCATTCGAAAATCCGAAGTGGTCAAACTAGGATCATAACTCGCAGGTGGCACCCAATGTAGTTTAACTAATACATATCACGAATTCTCAGATAATTGTTCTTGATCTTCTTCTTTTCTTCAAGAAGTTTCCATGCGATCAGTCTTCTGGTCCACCTCTCCTTTTCAGGAGATCAAATCCAAGGGACTTTCAGGCTGTACTGCTCTATTTGCACAACTCATTATCGTATTAAGCAGAGAATTCTAAGATTCCTCAATCATATCCTTTTTGCCCTGGCCGAAGATTGTCCAAGAACTGCATATTTTCGCTTTAATGTCGTCCACTCGGTTGTTCTTGGTTATGCTTCCTTTTAGTGCAGGTTTCATATATTTGAGTGATCACCAGTGTCATATTAACTTTTGAATTTTTTTATTTACTGAGTTTGTCTTCGTTATAATCTAAATATCGCATAATTGCAATTTCTTGATTCTCTTTTTTTATTCCCGAGAAGGTTCTTATAATAGAGAGACGCTGAACTTCAACTTGTAACACACAAAAAGAAAAACGAGCAACAGAAAAAAGAAACCAAACCTTCGGTCACTACGAACAATACAATGTGCTCAACATTAAATAATAATAGTTTCCAGTTAAGAAAAACACAACAGAAAAGGCTTGAGAAAATACTGGAAGAATGGATGGCTTAGAAGGTAGAGCGTCGAGATCATAGTTACGCAACTTTTCAGTTCCTTCCCACTAACCCGACAATTACTGGAAAGGGAAGCAACAAGTTCTAAATCAAATAGAAAAATTTACGTTTCAACGTTTCAAAAGCACACATTCTCATTGGTTCGATTTCTGAACAGTTCCAATTAAAAATTTTCTCTGGATATGTTCAAAGTTAGCTTTAATATTGAACGCATCTTACAGTGGTAAAGGAACAATGAATAAAAAAGGTAAAGAAGAATTTCAAATTCAAAAAGAATACTTCAATATGATAACAACTTAACACAAAATCAGAAATTCAATTACCTTGTTAAAGCGAGAAAGCAAGCGATCAAAGCACACGGTTCCTTTCTCCAAAAGTTTGCTTCACATACAAAGGGGAGGTGAAAAATTCTTAATTTGCTTTAAATCAGTAACGGCTACTATACCAAAGGCAACAGGACAGGGTCCCTTCAAAAATACTAACTTCTTTTTGCTGGTTTATTCTAGAGTGAACATTAAATACTAAAATTCTCAAGCAAATGAATGCAATTGTAAACAGCACGCGATTCCATAACTTTTCTAGTTATCACAAACATAATTAATTAGTATGGAATCACAGCAACTTTATTAACACCGTATTCAATATTAATGTCAAACGTCAGCCGGAGAAAGCCTTCAAACTCAACAATAATGCAAGCAAACACATACTCAAATAGTTGGAATCGAACATAATAATAGTAATATAATAATCCAAAGTTTATATTCCAAAATAATCAACATTAAGAACAAAGCGAACTGTTGGGACAACTCGAATATTCACATCATTCGCAGATGTACATACAACTAATGTGTAGATACGGAAGCGAGTATTGGCACGGACCCAAATTGGAATTCATAGCCAGAACTACTGACCATGCCGGCCTCTGTTTTAATTACTCATTAGCAAGGATTGCATTAGGCATCCCTCCCAAACGTCTAGACCTTACTCATCTCGCTCTGTCAAACGAATCTCGTTTCTGTCGTTACCTGTCTCATTACAAGAGCATTTCGAGTTTCACATTTCTAAATTGGTTTCATCAATTTCGAGTTCCGGATTAAAAGCGAAAAAGCATTAATCCTTTTTTCCCTAATTTCGTTTAATGAAATGGAGCGCAATAGTTAATATTTGTAATAAATTCTAATAAAAATTTAAATTTGCATATTCGTGTTTCCCTTTTTAATTTAGTCTCTTCATCATTTTCTTTAATAGCACGGTAAAAACTTTTTAATCAAGAGTATATTCCTCGTTATTTCCAGGAAATTTAAACATAAATTGTTCTTGATAAATAAACACTGATCTTAATCTACTTCAGTCTTTCGTTTCGGTCTCATAGCAATTATGTTCCGTTGCCTTCCTTTTCCCCCTCACTCATAAGATTTTCATTATAGATGCCGCCGTTTCTGGTGGGGATATTATTTGCGCAACGGGGGGGGTGGATGTGTTTGATCTTAATCCAAAACTGCAACAACTCCAATGTTCTTTAAAGGGAGAAGAAATTGAGGATGCGAGAAACGTTAACAGGTAATTTCCATTCCGGGACCGTCTCGTCTCGACGCTGATAACTGGGTTATGTTTAGCGACTCTTCTGCCGGTAATTCCTTCGTCTTTCAAACACGCGCCCTCCCTTTACTCCCTAAAAGTAGAAAAAGCGGAATAAAGCGTTAAGGTCAGATTTACGGCAACGTAAACTCGATTGTCGCGCTTAAATTCACATTCGCCAAAAACTCGACAGGGATAATTTGATTTTTAAGACGATAGCTACGGATAACAAATACTAACGAGAAAGAAAAAATACAAGAGGCTGCGGAAACTACTACCTGTGCGTAACAATGCAGGATCCAATTCAAAAAACGCGAGTGTTATTAATGAACAGGATGGAATTCTATCGATTGGGAATTGGAGAATGACCACAAAAACGACGCGCGGGGTTACACTGGTTTAGCGTAAATTGTATAAACATAGAGGGACATTAAATACTTGACTTCCGGAAATTTATTTACACAGCTTCGACAGAAATTTAAAAGTATAAACGGCAATATCGTCAAAATCCAGAAATCAAAAATAAGATATTTCGAGGACGATCAGTGCGGTTGGATTTCTGCTGTGAGGTATTAAATGTAGATTTTCATGTCTCCAGGGAGTTAAGTAAGGGACGAGCGATGTATCGAACCCAATTTTCTTGGTTATTTGCACGGATTTTCGTCATTTTCAGATGATAATCTCCCTTGTAAATGGTTCTTTACAATCGAGGGTCTCCAAGCCCTTTAAAGGCTTATCAAATATTTATTACACAAACTCGAGAAGAGTAGTACAACGTAAACCCTTAAATAGATGTAAACAACCCTCGTGCTTGTGCAAATCTTTCTAACTGATAATATCAAGAGATACGTAAGGCGAAAGTTTCGATTTATTTAATATCCACGGAATAATAGAAATTCAACAGAAAACGAAAGTTAATCCAGATTAAATATCATGTAACTTATACAACAAACAATTTGTTTCCTTGTATCTTTCGCATAAACCGCGTTTATCTTCTTATTTCTTGAGTGTTTTCTTCCAATAATTTCAATTTCAATATGTGAGTATAGGGTAGTATTTATAAAAATCTAGAAAAATCTTATTAAATTTAAAATCAAGATTTTCTTCATATAATGCAGATTTAGATGTTTACTTATAATAGGCAATATTAACTCTTCTTTAAAAGGAATCACTTGGTTATTATTACAGCAATATACAGTGTACTGATTAAGTATGGAACAAATTCAATAACTCAAAAGGTATTAAGATTTCGAAAAAAAAATCACAAAGAGGTGTAACGATTTAAATTGTTGAGCATCTTTTAATATTATGCACAAATCAATGACGTTATAATTATTTGACCAATGACGTCATCGGTTTTTTTTAAATGGCAACCCCAAAATATTTTTGCAGATTATTAATACCCATTGAATTCTGTGTACAATTATCTTAAAATTTTTCAAATTTGCTCACGCTTTTCGCAGATAACATTTTTTTGTTTAGAAAATTTAAAACATTCTAAATCCTATTTCAACTCTTTAAATCTAGCAGGCTTGATTTAAATTAAATTAAAAAATCAAGTTCGCGTTTGTCCATCATTATCCTTATTTCTATTCTCTCCTTCTCTATTAAACGCATCGTCCTCGTTTGTTAAAAATTTCGGTATTTACAACAAATAATAATATCGAGATTTAAATAGTAAATGACAGAAATCTAACTAGATGACATAAGGTAAAATCAAGTTGATGTGTACTTGATTCAAAACAAAAAAAAATAATATCTCCGAAAATGAGAGTAAATTTGAAAAATTTAAAGATCATTGTACACGGAATTCAATGGCGAATAATAATCTGCAAAAATATTTCAGGGTTGCCATTTAAAAAAAATATCGATGACGTCATTGGTCAAATAATTATGACGTCATTGATTTGTGCTTAATATTAAAAGATGCCCAACAATTTAAATAGTTACACCTCTTTTTGTTTTTTTCGAAATATTAATATTTTTCGAGTTATTGAATTTGTTCCATACTTAATCAGCACAGTGTATATAATAAATACATGAAGTGTTTCGAATTATTATCTTGCTCTTGCATTTACACGTTATCGGGCTTGCAAAGTAACTTTTTGTAACTTTATAAGAAAAAGGTAGGTTTATACAAGTACTAAAATGAATGGTGGTGGATTTTTGAAAACTGTGATATATTTTGCATTTTTATTTAATTAAGCGTGAAACTGTCATAATGAATTATTTTGACACATATTAGCACATCATTGCTTTGCGAATGGAAACTTGATAAAAAATAAATCCTGATATTATAAAAATATAAAATTATTAGCTATTAAAATAAACCATTAATCGATTACAGAAACTTTTGCTTTTCGCTACTCTCATCCGTGAAATTTTAGTATCTGTGTTACAGAAAGAATTAATTGGGGAAAACAGAAGTTACATTGACTACAGAAAAAACGGTACTTTAGTACCAAACAGTAGAAAAATGTAACTAGATGATGAAAAAATGAATGCTCCATGCCCATCTTCCTATAGAAGATCCTACCGTAACTGCCGACTCCGACAATGACACCAATTCCTTCAAGAAAAAATAGTAAAGCGCAGTTCCGTCGCTCAATGGTCAAGCTATGATAGCCATCTAAGAAAGCGACAAAGTAGGTTTTACGAAAATAAAATTGTTCATTTATCTTCTCAACCAAAAGAAAAAACTTAAATTGAAAACTATTACTAGTAAAAATCATACGCAAAATTGTTAGTCAGTACCATCATTCACAGTCGTGGAATTATCCCTACCTACCCAACACGCAAAAAAAAATAATGGAAATGATACCAGCACCTACCACAGCATACCGGAAGAAAGACATGCAGTATTCTTATCACTAACGCATACGCATCAACAACAACCCGTAGAAAGGTAGATTCTACCTGAACTCATTCGTACAAACGATTAACTTCACCAGCTAGGATTTTAGCAAATTGAAATTATCGCCAGGGAGATTCTACACCGTATCGCCGTCATTTCTTACCATTTGTGTCACGTCCAAAAGCATAATGCACCGTCGCGTTGCGTAAAGATACCCCCACTGCCATACCCCGCGGTATCAATCACAAACATTCGAGGAATCGCTGCTCCGTCTTATATCCGTATTCACCACCGCGAACACCGCCACGAATCAATTTTACACCGTTTACATATCAAGCTACATCGTTTCTATAACGGTCACATCCGTAAAATGCCATCTTCACGAAACAGATTCTAACGCAGTCGTCAGAATAGGGCTTCGACTAGTTGGTCATCAAAAGGGATTAATCGCCGCACCGCCACCAGCAAGGATATCATCGCAAATAAAGTGATGTGCACTAGCTCCATATAGCTGGCGCCCCCACTTCGTCGGATTTGAAAAAAAAGTTTTCTATAATTTTGTGCCAATTATGTGTTATTTCGTCCCATAATTAAAAATTTTGTGTTCTTTCAGAAACTCGGAAAAACGCAATCGAATAGTCTACTTTTTTCTTATATTAAAAAAATGAGCAAAACGTATGTGAATAATTTTGTGCTAATTATGTGCTAATTTCGTCCCACAATGAAAAATTTTGTGCTCCCTTAGAAACCCCCCCCCCCCAAAAACGCAATCGAATAGTGGGGGCGCCAGCCATACGTCAAGCTAGCGTCCACTTTTTTCTTATATTAAAAAAATGAGCAAAAAGTATGTGAATAATTTTGTGCTAATTATGTGCTCTAAATATATGTATATCACAATTCTTTTCTGGCGTTCTAATCGAAATATACCAACTAATCACTTTGAGGGCGCTGAGTAAACGTCCAGTCAGCATATATAATATTGAAAATATTGTTTTTGCGAACAGTAAACCGTACAAGAATTTTATGCTAATTTTGTACTGCATATATAATTAAAGCACAAATATTGTACTCGTTTTCTAATGAGCTCCATATAGCTGGCACCCCACTTTGTCGAATTTGAAAAAAAAAGTATTCTGTAAGTCCGAAATGTTGAATCACTTTAACTGTGTTAAATTATTGTTTAATCTCAAAGTTTATGTAATTAATATTCCAGTAAAGTTCTTTTTCATTTTATTTTATTAGTTTTACTTATAAAGCACTCACGCTAGTCTTTCCTGTTATTTCTTCGTCTTTCATTACTTCGTTCCGTCCTTTAAAATTACTTCTTCTTTTCGTATGTTTTTAACCAAAGTACCAAAATAAAAGCTCCAAAAGTGATTCAACATTTCGGACTTACAGAATACTTTTTTTTTCAAATTCGACAAAGTGGGGTGCCAGCTATATGGAGCTCATTAGAAAACGAGTACAATATTTGTGCTTTAATTATATATGCAGTACAAAATTAGCATAAAATTCTTGTACGGTTTACTGTTCGCAAAAACAATATTTTCAATATTATATATGCTGACTAGACGTTCACTCAGCGCCCCCAAAGTGATTAGTTGGTATATTTCGATTAGAACGCCAGAAAAGAATTGTGATATACATATATTTAGAGCATATAATTAGCACAAAATTATTCACATACTTTTTGCTCATTTTTCTTTATAAGGAGAAAGTGGGCGCTAGCTTGACGTATGGCTGGCGCCCCCACTATTCGATTGCGTTTTTCCGAGGTTCTGAAAGAGCACAAAATTTTTAATTATGGGACGAAATTAGCACATAACTATAGAATACTTTTTTTTCAAATCCGACGAAGTGGGGGCGCCAGCTATACGGAGCTATGTGCACTGCCGTTAACATTGTCCGCGACTGCATCGTTTCAGTTGTACCATCCTACTGGTCGACAATCATTATCACCATGTATCACGTACTTTCAAGCACGAAAGAAATGACTTATAAAAGATGAATTTCTTATAAGTCGCCGGTCTCATCATTTTCTTAATGATTTACATTGAATGTCACTGTTTCATTCAACAAAAGTAACATGGGCAGCGGGCTCGCCTCACTCACGTGCAAATGTCCAGGAAAATTTCCAAAAGAGGGCCAGATGCATATGAAGTGGAAGTTCATATAATCTGCTTTTTAGTTTAGGATAATTACAGTACGGTTTGGTTTAATGAAGATTCAGAGAGCGGCAAAAGTCGCTCCTTGCCAATAGAAGAGTACAATCATGTGCGCGAATATGTAAAGCCATCTTGTTGACGGTACACAGCTTAGTTCTGATCAATTGTCCATAAACAGGCAACAACAATCCGCAATACGAGACAGATTTGGAGTGAAACCCAAACATGATGTTTACTGAGAATTATTAAGTCGATCAAGAAAGGCTCAACTTAAATAGTCACAATGTTAAATCACAGCGTCGTTAAACGAATAAAAGCTACTCAGGTGTTTTCCTTCGAATTTCGTCAAGCAATTGAGTAGGCCAGTGTGGAAGAAAGATTCATCTCCATATTTTTTGGAATTCGCAATTTTGCCGTATTATAATACAGTGACTCAAGACTCATCAATAAGTGGAACAATGAACTAAATTAGCTGTGAATTTCTCAGAATATGAAACAACGACCGAATTTACGTAGATAGGTCTTCCTTCCACGAACTTTTTATACGCTGTGCATGCAACATTCAATAACTATTTTTCAGAAATTCCATTTTCCAGTAAAATGACACAGTTACTTAACCTAGTCAAGATTTTAGATTCGTGATACTTAAGAGATCGATACCTTCACAAACCAAAAAAAAAATGGTGAGGAAGATACGGATAAAGACTAAATTTGTTATTAAAATGTTACTTGCTTTACTTTACTTAGTCGGTGACCCTTCTACCGCCAGGTGTAGGGCGGTGACAGAAGTCTTTCAGTGGGTTCGGTCGTGGGCAGCCACTTAAGCGTTTGACCAGTTTGTGCCACGATTCAGCAACAATCTGTTGATGTTGTCCCTCCAGGTCACTCTTCGTCCACCTCATGAACGCCTACCCTGGATGCTGGCCTCCATCGTCTGCCTCGAAAATCGAGAGTCCTCCATACGAATAACAAGGCCGAACCATTTTAGCTGAGAGCTATGGACTAAATCAATCACAGGATTCACATTTAGAGAGTCCCAAATAGTTTGGTTGCGGATCCTATCTCTTCTAGTTCTGTCCGCAACTCGTCGTAGGAACCTCATTTATTGAGCCTGGAGTCTCCTGTTGTGTTTAGATGTAAGTGCTCAAGTTAAAACTGGAACAAATGTTGACTTGTACACAGACATTTTTGTTTTCTCCGATACTTCACGATTTCACAGGAATTTTGAGTTAACCGGATACAACATTCTTCCTGCTGCTTCAGTTTGGAAATTTATTTCGTGATTTATTTTTCCATCATTTGCTACATTAACTCCAAGGTATTCGAAGGCTTCGACTTGCAAATCCTGACCGCAGGCCATGATTGTATGTGTGACCTGTCGCCTGGACACAACCATTGTCTTGGACTTGGACGCACTAAGTTTTATATTCCTACTGTTTAGGTAGCGTATCACACAATTAGAATTGAACTGGAGATTTTCGCTTGAATCTGCCAACCGAAGTAAAACATTTATATTAATTGTTCTTAATCTCCAGTTTCCAAGTAAGCGTTTACAGCTTCTTAGAATATAATTCATTAGAATTATAAACAAAAGAGGGCTGATAATCTTTCCTTGTCGAACTCCTACTGTAGTATCGAGTTCATCGGAAGTACAGTTTCCGGTACTAAAACAGCTTCTACAACTTTTGTACATATTTTGAATCCTAGTTACAAGGTCTTGGTCAACATTCCTTTCCTTTAGAGTCCGCCACAGTTCGGACCACAGCACTCTATCAAACGCTTTTTCCAGGTCAATAAAACAAGCGTGAAGTTCCTTGTCATACTCTAGAACTTTTTCACTTATTTTTTTAAATGTAATTATCAAGTCTTGCGTGCTTCTGGCCGGACGGAATTCAGTCCGTGCTTCGTGCAGCTGACGTTCTACCTGTGATCTCAAACGGGATTGCAGAATTCTGCTGTAGACTTTACCAGGTCTACTTGAGAGGGGGAGATTCCGCGGTGATTTCGACATTTTCTGTTGTCTCCCTTCTTAAAAGAGAGGCACTATAACGGATATTTCCCAGTTTTTAAGGATTTGGTATGTACTCCACTTTCATCAGTTTGGCCGTGTTCTTGATCATTTCCGGTGCTATTTTGTCAAACCCTATCGCCTTGCCCAATTTAGTTTTACGAATGCCATTCTTCATTTCTTCCTCTGTGATTTCTACGTTCGGTTGAACATGCTCCTCCGATTCCTGTTCACTAACTATGATGTGTACTGGGTCACATTCTTTATTCAGCAGATCGGAGAAATATTCCTTCCATCGTGTTATTATTTCTCCCTCTTTTGTGAGTAAATTACTAAGATATAAAAATGTAATAAAAGTTAATACAAGCAGTATCAAAATATAATGTATCTGTTTTGCAATTGTTTAACAGTGAGCGAAAAAAACTGCTATGAATTTTTGTGGGATAACTACAAGTCGCTTCGGCAAACTTTTATATTCAGTGAAAGGTCTACAGTTCCTCACAATTCCAGAGTAGTAAAAAATTTATTTTATCTAGAATACGTTTTTATTATACAGAATTTCGATAAGTTTTCATGGCAGTTCACTATTTCCTCACAGTTCTTGATAAGCTGAAACATGCTTTATTATCCTAGATTTTACTAGACGAGTTCACAAAGACTTGGCTATATCGGCACATTTTAATAACCGCGAAATAATATAAAATAGAATTCGGATTATCGATTAAATATTTATTTTCTTCTACAAACTGGCAACTATACCATAAGAGTGCCTCTGTAAAGTTCGCATTATGAACGATAACGAACTTCTGGAATTCTTGAAAAACTACAAATTAATTATCATTAATAAAATTCGCAACTGCAGCTGATAAATATAGTAATTCCCACTGTTTTCTTTAATTACGATATTTCTAGCCCAAATTAAGATTCTTTCGTAAATTCTTTCGTTTCTCTTCTCCATCAAGCAACAAAAACAATAAACTTGCTAAACTCATTTATATCTTTATGTCATCTTATATCTACTACTTATTTTTGATAAACTCCTGCAACCTCTCCAATGCAAGCCTATAACAGTAAATTTATCGCTTATCAAAGCGGCGGCGATATCATCCCCATACTCCCATGTGTAAAACCTGCATCTTGTGGTTCCCTTCGGGACTTGTCGACCGTCGGCTACAGCAGGCTTTAAATAGATGTAAACAATCCTCGTGCCTGTGCAAACCTTTGGGATCGATAACATATTCGCATTTATACCAAATCAAATTACTAACGATTTTAATTTCAAACGTACTAAATTTTGTTTCAAAAAGTACATTGACTTCGCACTTATTTCAAGCTCGGCTTATTTCAAAACCTCCTTTGCAATGTTGTAATGATATGACTTACTTCCTTTTTAAACAACGCATACATTGTAGACTCATCGTATTGCACCATTAAAATCTAAAAAAATACAAAAAGTTAGAAAAAAAGCGGAGAGAGCAGCGTATACTATAGTTATCGCTTTAATCTGACACGGGAGATTTACAACGTTTAATTATACGAGCGAAAATTGTAGTGTATGTTACGTTAAATAGACGTTTATATGGAGTTTTGTTTGAATTTTAGATTACCATTAGCTCGATAATGATTCTGTGTTCGTGTTTTATTATTTTGCTTTTAAAGATAATAAAAAAAGTGATGAAAGAAGTTTAACATCATAACCAACTCAAATTAAGTGACAACTTTCAACAATCTTTTATTTTTAGCTTTTAAAGAAGATGTAAAATATATTTTTATACGACGTCCGAGGCTGTAAGCTCGAAAAGAATATTAAAAACTTTTTCTTTTTAATTGTAAATATACATAGTTGAGGGTGGGTAATGCAAACATTTCAGATTGAAACCGGTGACAGCAATAATGAATAAGTAAAGAATATTTGATGATATGAAAGATTGGAAAATTAAATCGCGTAGGTTGTTACATATCAAGATCAAATCCAGGTGTAATCAAATTTACATAAGGGTTTTGTATGAGGTAACGCTACAGCTGGTGGCTACAGCTCCATAGAATATTGAGTGGTAGATGATATCACAACGACCTTTATTGAAATCACGCAGAAGATATAAACGATAGAATTTTTCCACATATATGGACATATTCTTTTTCCTTTTTGCAAAGAAAAACCATTTAGATATACAACAAACAAAATTTCAATTACAACCTTTTATTACGGAATCGGATTTCATGTATTCCTTTAACAATAAAGTCTTTTTACGCTTCTCTACACAACAGAACTTCAATAACAATCGGGATTTCCTAAAGTTTAAGTACTGAATGAGTCAGTTTATTTTTGTCTGTAATATTTAAATAGCGTAAAAGCGCATTTTGAATAGTCGAAAAGAAAACGGGTAGTTTTAACTAGTTGACTAAATAAATGGGATAATCTTCTGAAAGGTATGAAATGAATTCATTTCAGTCTTTTTCTTTTTGATTAATTTTTCAAACTGCACCGTTCCGTAAAATTATATGTACATCTTAGTAGGTGCATCTATCTGACTAAACTTTCTACATTTTGTGGGTCTACGACAAGTCGATTGGCTTTTCAAAAACGCGGATTCAATGAATATTTTATTATACACAATATCGTCAAACTTGTCTGGTACTCAATTCGCTTGGTTCGTGAGTATCCTTCCAACCGATTTGCTAGTATCTTCTATCCAACTTAATTCCTTTAAAATGAGGTTTAGGTGATCTCATTAAGACCAAACAAAAAAAACAAATTTAAAGTATAATTCAAAGCTGCAATATCCAGCTCAGCAAAATTACGGAGCAAAACCCTTTAGACTTCATCTTTTCTTCGGTTTTCTTGAAAATATTTCATGAGGTTTTCTTAGAGCAGGGATGAGCAAACTTTTCTGATGGAGAACAAGAAAAAGAAAAATCCTAGGCGGGCAACTTGATTTAATTATTGTCCATCTCTGCCTTAAAATTCCAGAAGCATATACAATAATTAAAATTAAAATACTAATTCGTCTACTTCCAGTACTGTTCGCCAACCAATGTGCAATTCCTTCGCCATTTATTTTAATCTTCTTATCAAAAGTTACCCTAAATATGGAAGTCGATCTTTGTCTTTATTTAGCCTTCTCAAGAGAAGCAATCAGACAAGACCAAGCCTGACCAGCTTGATCAATCAAGCTTCGTCTTTCACCAGGCGCGTGCCCATTACGGGTGCGCTCACCTTTAGCCCACTCAGAGGAACATCAAAGTCTGATTGGGTTTCGCTCTCCATCAGACAGTAAAGTAAAAAATCTGGTCAGGTTGACTCACCACTGGGCCCGTAATTAGGCTTCGTTCACTTTTAGCCTTTTCAGAAAACCACCAGAAAGTCGGGCTGGGTTTCATTCATCTTTAACGTTCTTAGGCAGGCATCAGATAGAAATCTGACCAAGACTAGTAAACGTCCTATAACTTTCTCAGGCGAATATCAGACAAAAATCTGGTCGAGCTTTGTCCATTATTAGACCATGATCAGTCTTCACTCACTTTTAGACTTCTCAAAGAAATGCTAGATAAAAAATCTAGTCAGGCTAATGTTTTCATTAGACTGTAATCAGGATTTCCTCCTCTTTAGCCTCTTCAGGTAAAGTTTGGCTTCACCATCCTTACTTTCTCAGAGAAGCATCAGAAGAAAATTTGGTTGGGCTTTTTGATTTGGCTCCGCTCGTGGTTAGCTTTCCCAGATAAACATCAGGTAAAGTCTAGTTAGGCTTCGTCCTCGTCTAACCTCTTCAACGGAATGTCAACCAAAGATCTGTTCGGGCCAGCGTAGCTAATTCGTAATTTGGCTTTGCCCACCTTCAGCACTCTCATAGCAATATCAGACAAAAATCTGGCCAGGCTATGCTTTTCACTGGCCTGACTTTCCTCTTCTTTAACCTCTTTTGTTTGGGTTTCACCCTCCCTACTTTCTCAAAGAAACATCACAAGAAATCTGGTTGGGCTTTTTGATATGGCTCATGTTTAGCTTTCACAGATAAACATCAGGTAAAGTCGCCCTTCTCCAACCTTCTCAGTGGAACGTCTGCCAAAAATATTCGTAATTTGGCTTTGCCCACCTTTAGAACTCTCGACATCAAACAAAAATCTGGTCGGGCTTTGCTTATCTTTAGCCTTCTCAAAATATCAAGCAAATTCTATTTAGACATCGCCTTCCTTTAGTCTTCTCAGATTAATGTAAGATAAAAACCTGGTCTGGTCTGATTTTGCTTCGCTCGCTTATAGCTTTTCAGAGGAATAATATCATACAAAGATCTAATTGAGATTTCTCCTAAATCGTGATAGAGTTTCGCCCACTTTTAGTCTTCTCAAAGGAATAAGAACTTGATTAGGCTGTACCCATCACCAAGTAATAGTGACTCATAATCAAGCTTTGCTCAATTTAATCTTTTCAGAGAAACATCAAACAAAAACCTGGCGTGGCTTTGCCCCCTTTTAATTTACTTAAAGAACATCAGACAAAAATTTAGTCGGGTTGTGCCCCTTCACTTCTCTGTGATTAGGTTTGACTTCGGTCGCCTTTAGCCTTCTCAGGGGAACATCAAGCAAAATCTGGTTGAGCTTTGCCTTCCTTTAGCTTCCTTAAAAAAGATATTAAACGACCGCTGGTCGGACCGTGTTCATAATTTAGTTACGGTGATCCACTACTGGGTTTCGCTCATCTTAGTTTTTTTAGATGAAAATCAGAGAAGAATTTAGTCGGATTGTGTCCTTCATTTCCGTGTGATTGAGTTTCGCACTCCTGTAGCTTTCTCATAAGAACATCAGAAAAAACTTAGTCTAGCTTTTGCATTCTTCTAGCCTTCTAGCCTCCTAGACAAAGATTTGGTTGGGTTGTGCCCTTCGCCGGCTCAAAATTAGGCTTTGTTCGCCTTTAGCGTTCTCAAAAGAGTCACCTGATTGGGTTTCAACCTCTTTTAGTCTTCTCAAAGAAACAGACAAGAATCTGGTCGAACTTTGCTTATCCTTAGCTTTGTCAGAGCTAACGAAGTTACAAGAATATTTCAGTTTAATTTAGTTTAATACACCGTTACCGATGTAATAGGTATTAAGTATTAAGTTCTGTATTAATTGTACTAATAATCCGCAATGTAAGCCGCATCCCGATTCCCTAATGTTTGTCTCTCTTGCAGCAGGGACGCTGCTCTCCGAACTCGGAGGAACTAACCGAAACGTTAGTTAGCAGCATCTCTTCCCCCGAATAAATCCAGTGTCCAAAAAATGTTCTTGTAGCGTATAGCGCAGCGCTTGGTAAATCCGAAACGCCCAAAGGTGCCCCGATTACAACTTTTCTCTATCCGAATTCCTCTTCGTAGCGCAACTGATGCCGCTATCAATAGAATTGGCCGGTTTCAGGCGTGTTACGAAAAACTACTTGTCAACTGTACGTAGAGCGAGCTGTTGTTGTTGGCGAGTGCCTTACCAGCTGGAGAAAACTGTATTCTTTAGGGACGACCGTCCTGCTCGAAACATTCCTCGGAATTCCACCAGACCCTTTCTGGCCACCTTCACTCCTAACTCGACTCTAGGTCTGTTCGGTTGCTTGCTCCTATCACTTTATAGCAATTTGAGCAACACATTAGGCGTTCGTTTGCGTCGAGCAAATAACTATAGATCACGTCGAGCAAAGAAAAGTTGCTCGATCTCCCAAGGTAGGGGAGCAAGTTGAGCAGCAGAGCATTGTAGCGGTGAAACATGATCATAAATATATCGTAGGAAATATAACCACCTATAGTCACGGCTATTCTGTGACAGTAGCTGTTGGTAACTGTAAAAGATTGCTAAAATGGTGATAATAGATGTAAATTTACGAGATGTTCAAGATAATTATTATTACATTTTAGTGGATCTGCTAAGTAACATATGGAAATAAAAGAAGAAGTATCTTATTCATGGTGTATTTCATTATCTAGCACAATTTCTTCTACAGTTAGTCCTTTTAACTACTGTCTTTCTATATTGTACAATAACTTTAGTACTTTTAAAATCTAAAAAAAGTTTAACATAATAGGAACTCGTTTTTAGATTAGAAACAGCCGATTATTTTGCCGTTTTTATAAAGTCGTTCGTTTACATCAAATGCTTGACGATTTTGACTGCCTTTGCTTGAAGCAAATTGAGCAAGCAAACGAACAGACCTTCTGATAGAGCACTTATTCCGACACTTGCACGCTTCTCTGCTTGTCTTGCACTCTGCTTGGCTTGCACCCCGCTCAGCTTGTACTGCCTGCTTTTGTATGTGGCTTGAGTTTGGGTATAATAAACACGTTTATTCCATTTGAGTGTTTTATTTTGGTGTTCAGTTTCTCTGCTTTGAGTTTGTTACAGCCGATCGACTTCTAGACAACCGTGTCTCCAAAGTAGTTTCCCGTAAGCCCTGATTCTGACTGGACCAAGGACGAGGAGGAAGAGTAAACAACCTAAACAAATTTGGTGCTCGAGGTATTCGAAAACAAGAATCATACTTCCTCGAATCCAAGCACACCACAGTATGTGAGACAAGATCTGGTCAAGTTTTGCTCTCCTTTAACCACTTAAGATGAATATCAAACCAAGTCTGGTCTGACTCCGCCATCATTTGACCTTTTTAAAAAAGCCATCGACGGCGATTGGTTAGGCTTTATCTTCCACCGGATCACAAAAGGTTGTGATTTGAGTATTAAATTCTCGTACTAAACTCTGCGTTATTAAGTTTGTACTGGCCCATAAACTAATACAGGAACCAGCACGTGAACTAGCGAGCTGTTAAATTATGTAATTTCTATATTGTACATGATTGGACTATTGTTATGTTCGTAACCTTAGTAAACTGTCAGCTTTTATGTCCAACATCTTTGTGGTCGTGCTAAGCACTTGCTCTTTCTAGATGGTATCGTCTATGACACACGTTTCTTTCTACAACCTAGTCTTTCCCAATTGATACTATTCATAGTCAAGCTTTGCACTTTTCTGACAGATGATGAATAAATAGAACACTACTGAGTTTCGATACTCTTTTCTGGTCGCTCTCGAGACCTTCCGAATGTAAACGCTATATTCCAACCCCAATGTGAATGTGCTAATACAAAACTGTTGCCTCTTGTTTTACTGCCAGTCGAAGATATTGTAAGTTGTTAATATTATGACAGAAAATGAAAGAGCACTGGGGAAAGATGCAGACTAGTTATTTACCCAATTTTAAGGTTAATATTTCATGTTCTAACACAAGTAAACAAGTATAAATAAAACAACTAACAACTTTCGTAAGACTTTTCTAGTGTACCGATTGTTTGGATTTGTTTCTTTCAGTCCGATCTTTTTTTTCTCATCCTTCTTTTTAATACTTCAGTCGTACTTGTACCATTAAACTTACTTACCCACCTGATCACATTTTCATTGTCAAGAATTTCGTCTCCATCACCTCAGTCATGATAGTAAAGTTGCTTTCCCTTAAACGTAGTCGTATAATGTCATAAATTCCATTTTAGTTCTTTTCTTCAATTAGATCATACCGTTTTCTGCTAAACGTTTTAGGTTACATGTAATTATGGATTTTGGCTTGCAAACCTTGAAAGAGCAATTTATTTTGGATGCACAGTCGTACCTTCCTTCAAGATCGACTTAGTTGCACAGTACTTCTGTTCATTATGGCAGCCTCGTTGTCTTACTTAAAAAATCTTACAGTAAAAAAGAGTAAATGCTTCCTTTAAATCTGACACCCTAGGAACTATAGAAAAACACTAACTGCAGACAGGCATTGGGATTGAACCCTAAAATAACATCAAAAGTAATCTAAGACGTAACATTTTGATCCTTCAGAAGATATTCAAGTTGAGTTCGATTGATACAAATAAATAGAATAGTTTGCGAGGTAGAAAGTATAACATTTACATAAATAATGAATTATATAGATATGTATCAAGATTTATTGGCAGATAACTCTGCAAATACAATAATTGAGAATACAAAGCAGATTTAAATAATCGGAAATGAGTTTAAAATTGAAACACTAAAATCTAGTTTCTAAATTTTTGCTTAACTTTAAGCAATTGTGAAAGTGATTCTCAACAGTTGTATCCATAAAAATAAAGCTGATCTTAAACGAAAGAAAGATCACCCGCCCAAATGGAGATGTTTTTGCTGAAATACCTTCTTAGTAAAAGAAAATTGCAACACTAAGAAATCATTGGTTCGACAGACCTGACATGACCATACAATGCAATGGCAAAAAGAAAAAAAAAGAGTTCCTCAGCAATCCAGACATGAAAACAAGACTTAAAGTAGGAAAACAACGTAAAGAAAATAAATTCTTTAAGCACATTCTACAAGAATGATCACAGATTAACCCCACCACCATACTGCAAAATAGGCCATCTGCAAGGTTTGTTGCAAACCGTGATAACAGTAAACTCTTTCGCCATCAATAATATCATTTCTAAGTATAAAAGGAAAACTGGTCAGAGCCCTTTGATAAAAACCATAACGAGTTAGAATTGATAACTCGCAACACAAGGATAGTCAAGAATGATAATTTGAATTTTTCTTCTTGTTGTGGTATCATTTTCTTTAGAGAACATTAACGAATTCCTGTTGTGCGGGTTCAATAATCATAAGTAAAAAAGTGTCTTGACTTTTGAGAATGAAAGTGAACTCTGATCTATCAAAAGTACTCAAATATACTTTGATCTAGGAAGATTTGCTGGATAAATCTCGTTGGTTGTAAAACTGTTTTCCAGAAAAGGGGATAATAAAAAGCTTGTATAGGAAATGAAACCCAAATCATTAGATCATCTAGAATCTGGAGATTTAGTATGCAAAAGTTGGATGGTTGAGAAGAAAGTCAAACCTTTGGGAAAACAGAAGAATAGACTAAACGAGAAGAGCACGTTGGAAGTTGATACGACAGCCTGTAGGATAAAATATTCCAATTCTAATTCTTATGAATGTGTCGTACAAATTTAATAAAAATGACATGAGATTTAAATGTTTCTTAATATTTGCAAAACAGTTTCGTCAAGAGTTCACCCAAGATTCGTCAATTCTGGAACTTTCGTGTAGCATCTCTTTCAGTTAGTTTTATACAGAATAGGTAAGTGTTTCACAGTTAAAAAAGCTTGCAAAACATTACCTTACATATTCTGAGAACTCCGTGATGTTCAAGAAAAAGTGTTAGGGAATTAACAATTGGATATGTGTCTCTTCTAATAGTTAAGGGAGAAGGGAGAAAGGAGAAAAGGAAAGGAGAAAATATTACTTTCAGCAAATTTAACAAAAATATTTCTAAGGTTAAAACAAACAACAGTTTCAATTCAGACATTACGAATGGAATCATTGACCTTTTTATAGAAAACAAGTGACTGCGTTGTCCTGGGAATTTATTAAATATTCTACATTCTACATCAAATAAGTAATTTCACAGTCTTTGAACTAAAAGTAACATCATAAGACATATATTTCCTATATTACAGGTCCCTAAGGATCGGTTATAGCGAGCACATTTAATTTTTATAGTCATTACGGAAATATCATGGGGTAAAGTTTTCATTAAGGAAAAGGTTAATGGAGATTTTATTTTATGATAATCGCTAATTAAGAAAGTAGCATTTCTCTCCTTAATTTAATGGTAATCGCCGAGTCAAAAACAACAAATTTAACAAGATAGAAAACGACAGTTACCTTGTGGGAAAACAAACAGGTAGGATCAATACGCAGACCGAAGCTTCTGTTGTTAAAATTATTATTCTCCAGAAGCGTTACAAGGGTTTCCCTATATAGAACACTATTTGGAATACTAAATTTTGTAGAGCAACAATTTCTTGTGGATTTAACGAGAATATAATGACTAAAACATTACGTTGATAAAACAATCATTAAAATACAAATTTGAGGTTATGAATGCGTGTCATTATATTACAGTATAAGTCTTATATTAATTATAATTAAATAACAAGCCTCCCCATTTTAATGAAAACGCTGAAGTATCGATCAAATAATATTAGAGATTTCCTAATTTTTGGCACGTAATGTTCTTTCCTATACAACCAACCACTTTATTAATACTGTAAAAGTGTATATAAGCGAAAAGTGTTTATCTCCTATCACTTCTAGCACATTAGCGACCCGTAAAAACTTTTTAAGAGTTGCGTGCTACGCCTTCAATAAATCAAAACTTTGTTTTCCGTCCACGTTTAAGTTTTTCTTTTTCATTTTTTATATTATATTTTAACACACCGTGATCTGCAACCTTTACGTCATATATATTTCTGAACAACGTAATCCCTTAAGCTATAGTTGAGGATTAAAGGAGCATGCATAAAAAACACCCGTTAAAAATTTTAGATTTTTAACGAGGAAAGAGTTTTTCCGAACGTTATCGGATGGGTGTAAATAAAAAAAACCGAGTTGCGTGTTTGTCAACCCCTGCAGGCGAGGATTTATCTGATCTAACTAATTACTACTAATCCCCCCCTTTTGTTTTTAATCAGCTTTGCGGTTAGGAAAAACGGCATTTTTCACAGCAAAAATAATGCGGAGGCTCTACATTCGATCATTATACTTATATCATAGATTAAATTAACCAATAATTAAGTAAAATATTCTAAATAAAAATAAATATTCTATTCCCCGAGAGAATTTATTAAAATGGTTGAAATAAAACCTTGGGAGTTTCGAGAAAGAAAAAGATGATGTTAATGTGAGAACGGAAAGAAACGAGAAAGAGACAGGTTTAGGGTACAAATTACGATATGCGTATATTGCCCCAACAGTTTCATTAATGAACTGTCAGTGCAGAACAACATTCTCTAGGGTCTTTGCATTTAAAAACACAGAGACGAACTAGAGATTATTTTCCTTTTAAATTGGAATTGCATTAAAAATTTTGCGTGGATTTTATTATTATTATTATTAAAATTAGTGTTAAGCTTTTCCAAAAATAAATATATAAAAATGAAACAGCTTAAAGCTTATGACAGAAAAAACAAAAAATGAAAAAGGTAAAATTAAATAAATAACTAATGTAAATTCAAGATTGCAAGGTAAATACCAAAGAAAAAATCAAATATCTTCGATTTTCTTGACGAAGTCTTCAAACCATAAAACTTTTTTGTTCACTGTCCAGTTTTCCCATTGGGACCCTCACTTTACTTCAAAATTGTCTGTGGGATTTTTAGAATTCTACTCTGAGACGCTGCACGCAATGTCTTGGGAATCGCATTCGTTCCTGCTTCATTAGATTTTGATGGCGTTGCATGATGGAGGTTCGAGGCATTGCATCAGTAAGCCTTGGATGCCTCTGCTCTGTGAAAATTAGTGACTAGATTGCATCGTTACGTGACATAAGCCATCAGAAAAAAATCCCGGTCTTCTTCACAAATGAGAATACCTTACGTTTCTTAAATCCATTGACTTAGTCCTTTATCAGCAACACTGAAACCGGCCTAAGGAAAAAAAAAGTTCAGAAAATCTTAATTTAACCAGAACATCTACACTCCAGTTCTTCTGGATTTCACTGTTGCTAATACTTCATTATCAATTCTGGACACTTCGAAAAGACTCCAGTAACGTTTACGGAAATATTGATATACAAACTTCCTCCTTATAACTGAAATAAATAAATCTATTATATTAATATTTGCCAATCAGTTAATCTTACAAATTGTCTTGAAATGTTACAGTGATTCAATGCCTGGTTAACAGGGCAGAAAAGATAATAGCATCAGTTGATCGATATCGATAAATGCATCTCGATTAGACTTCGGGATTTCTATAATTGTCTAACATATCAAACAACATGTTTGGTGGAAATTTCTGGCGCCTTATGTTTCGGCCAATTAACAAAACCTTGACACCCTTTCTCTGCTACAAGCAAGAACCAAGAAATATATACCAGCAGCCATATTTAAGAACTTGTTACTCTATTCTCCAACTTCGTTGCTAAACTCCTTTAGTATTATTGTATACTTTCAGTTTCTGCTACCGCGTGACCTTTCTACCAGTTTACGTACTCGAATACATCAATGCCCTAAAAAGTGGATTTATCGACTATGCCACCAATCATCCAAAAAATAAATTTGCATAGCGACACAACCACTAAGCAAAGAATCAAATAATCTAATCGTTTTAGAGGCGCCCTACGTGGTTTTGAAACCAACTATTGAAGTAGAAATTATATTTTATTTAACGAAAAATCAACAAGAATAAGTCAGAATACTCGTCCAAGTGTTAGAGAAGGCAACAACATTATAAATAGTATAAGCAAGATCAAAAAGACTGATACATAATAAACCTTGTTAGTCCACAAAAATCCCATTAAGCAAGGTGAAAGATTGGATTAAAGAAACACAAAATTCAAGATCAAAAACTGAACTAAGCATCGATAACAATAATACTGTGTGAAAACAGATTAGGGAGCCCAAGTTTCTTTCTAGATTGAAAGCTTACCCAAACGGTAAGCTAAATTGTTTAATCAATGCCTATTGAAATAAACAAATAAATTCCAAGAATATCGACCTAAATTCGCTAAAAAGACGACTAAACAAAGTCATCTGTTGCAAGGCAAAGCCAAATCCTCTCTGGCATAGAATCAAGGTTACGCCCACAAACTGAATTTTTATTATTTTTTTTTTATTTGAACATGTATTTTATCAATTAACTTCAGAAAGGGAAAAATGACAACAAACACCGGTATGTATTGCGATTAACTACAACCAGAAATGGAATTCCGTCGGCAAGCAATTCGACGTTTCAAAAATATAAAGTACTAAACGACAATACGTCCCAAACCTAGCCGCAAAAACTTAAATGGCGTGTTAGATTAAAGTACTTAACAACAACGTCATCTAACGATCTATAGACTTTCTCTACTTCTCAAATTCAAATTACGATTTTTTTTTTTTAATAAAACCAATTGTCTTAGACGTTAAACAAATAAGCTTAGAAAAAAGTGAATAAATTCTACTTTCATCTCTAACCGCTAGACATCACTAGTTATGGGATCTCTATAATGCCTAAAAGTATTGAAAGTTTAGAAAATATTAAAAGTGATCTTTTAAATAAAATAAGACCTTGCAATCGAAAACTAATTAGCATCAGAAATGTGGTAAGAATAATTGGCAAAAGTCAACAACCAACCGACGACGCTATATCTTGTCGAAATTGGTGAAAATGGCAAGAGGATGAATAGTAGCTGCAACTAATAATAAATCTCCAGACGTGCAAACTCTACAACATTTATAACTGTTTCTGACGACGTGCTTCACTGTCGTGGCACGCTCGTACGGTCGTCCCATTCCCTCGAAATCTTCACTTGCGTTTTGGCCCTCTAAGCAGTGTACTCTATTAATGAGAGTTCAAGACTCATTTTGCATTTCGGAAGACATTAAAGACTCTTCTAAGTAAATTAAGGCAGGAATCAAATTTTACAGTAGAAAACAATTATGCTCCCCTATAGCTACAAATATTTAATGGTTTTGCTTACATTTTCTTCTTTCGAACTTAACCGCATTTAAAAAAAATGTAACTTATTCTTCAACAAGCTAAAAACAAACAAGAACCTTAAAGTAATACTTGGTTAAACGCATTGCCATCTACTCCACTAGGCAGACACACATGTAGATGATTCCACTTTCCGTATTGCCATCGTCTTGAGGACAAGTCAATCTGTCTGTAAGCCTCAAGAATGGATTTGTGACAAAACAGTTGATGTTTATGGTTATTACGCCCTGAGCTGCCATAAAAGTGCTAGAAGGTTGTCTAGTCACAGGTTGCTTAATGATTCAAGCGCGCTTTATTGCCGTTGATCGTTGGAGTTTACTGCAGCGCAGAAATATTTTGAGTCTTTTCATTGTTTTGTTTTTTGTACTATTTTTTGTTGAAACGTTGGCTCCTAGAGCGTGAGTGTAAAACATCTTGCGAAAGAGTTAGGTGTTATAATCAAAGGCATTAAAAAATCAAATGCAGAAGTTTTATAACCTAGAAAATCAGTTTAGCGATTCAGGGAGGCAATGCAGCGTCAGTTCTGGAAACACTATCGAAGGAAGGTTTCTGTGACTACTGTTTTGTATTTGTTATTTAAATTAGGTATACTCACTGTTTATTAGCTTTACTATGGTTTATTATTACATTAAGATTTAATGCATTTAAACTAGAGTAAGTAAAGTAAAAACTTTGGAATGGTACGTGTAAAAATCAGAATATTCGCCATCTCTTTTTAATTAAATGGCAGGGGAGATGAAACGACCAGCAATAAAACGATCTGTGATGGCGATAAGTTGGCCACGCCGAATCTGTAGCAATGAATTGTCCTAGACCGGTAAAGCCCACACATAAACCACTGCAGGTAACCCGTTGGAGGGCAAGCCCGATTCGTGTTCGTTTATCGCTTATTCAAGAAAGTTTACTTTACTTAATCCAAGTCCCGAATACCGCGAGGTGTAGGGGGCAGCACAAAATCGTCGCCAGGTTGCTCGGTCCCTGGCCCGAGTCCGGGCCTCATCCAGTTTGATGTTCCTGGCCGAGAGTTCATCCTCCACATCGTCCATCCACTTCCTCCTCGGCCTTCCCCTCCTTCTATTTCCCTTCAACCCCGCCAGGAACACCCTCTTTGCTTCCCTGCTCTCATCCATCCTTTCAAGGTGTCCTCACCATCTAAGCTAGCCTCTTTCCATCTTGCTTGCGGATTGTTTGATTTCTAACCCTATCAATCCTTGTCTTCCAATCTATTTTTCGTAGAAATCTCATTTCCATTGCCCATAGAGCAATGTGGGGAGATAGGTAGAGTTGTATACTGCCAATTTCACTCTTTTGGATATTGTCTTCTTATTTATGAATCCCAATTTTATGACAATGAACATCCTCCCTAGAGCGGCAACTCAACTGCTAAGTTCCACGTCGGTCTTCCCATCTTGACTGATATAGCTACCGAAATACTTGAAAGCATCTACTTGTTCTAATTTTTGGCCTCCTAAGGATACATTATGTCGTTCAGCTTCACTGCCAGAAATCACCATCGTGTCTGTCTTGCTAAGGCTTATCTTCATATTGAATGCCTCCAATTCTTCTTTCCAAATGTTGAGATTAAACTGGAGATCACGAACTTAAGCTGCTAGTATCGCAACATCTTCCACAAATGTCAGTTCTGTAACGAAGACTGGTTGTAGCCTGAAGTTATCTAGCCTAAACCTCTTCACCTGCTCTTTGCACCTCTTAATGACTTTATCCATCATGGTAATGAATAAGAAGACGCTGAGTGAGCACCCTTGTCTCAATCCTTGATTGATGATAAAGGCTTCTGACTCCTCATCAGCAGTCCTGACATAGATCCGGCAGTTGCTGTACAGACTACTTATAGTTGCTACGTGATCCTCCGACGGTCCATATTCTCGCAGGAGTTGCCAGATCTGTTACCTGGGAATTCGGTCGAAAGCCTTTTCGAGGTCTATGAACGCCAGATAGACCCTCCTGCCGTGCTCTACCAACTTCTCTCCCATTTGTCGCGCAATAAATATCAGGTCCTGGATGCTTTTCTCTCCTCGAAACCTGCACTGGGAGTCTGCCAGCCTGCTGTCCAGAGCAGTACGCAGTCTCGCTTCCAGGATTCTGACATATATCTTCTCTGAGCAAGGAGATATCCCTGTAATTCCCACAGTCTCTGTTGTCGCTCTTCTTGAAGAGGGGAACTATAATAGACTGATCCCAGTCGTCCGGAATCCTCTTTTGCTTATAAGCCAACTGTAAAACAGCCAAAAGAGTTTCCTGGCCGTCGTGACCAACGTATCTCAACATTTGTGGGGTCACTCAGTCGTGGCCCTGGGATTTTCTCAACTTAACCCTTCCAAGAGCCTCGAGAAATTCCTCCATTGTTACTTCTTGGTGGTTCTCCATTGACGCAGACACCGGTCCAGAAAGTTACTGAAGTATAAGTCTATAGCTTCTTTGAGAAGCTAAGAGGACGCAGCTGTCTTTGAGCCACCGGAGTCCTTCGAAAGGTAATTTCGCTCATAGGAAAAGTTTTATGTCTTCAAAGAGTTAAAGGCCGATTATCTTAGTTGCACAAGTCAATGTACCAAAACTTTTTACCTAACTTCTGTTCGTCATCGTCATCATTTGATCCCTAGAATCGGTGATTAAGCAAATGGCTAGGCGTTATTACCAGACACCCTAAATCTTGTTCAACAAGGTTACTGAAAGGAGACATATCACTTCCCAATTTTGGTTAAAATATTAGAAGTGACGAAGTAGATGTCTTTTAACACGGCGAAGAAAATTGATGTTTAATTAAAAGAAAATAACGGCTTTAAGTGACACAAATACGTGGAAAAAAACAATTTACTCATAATAGAAAATCAAAGTACAATAGAGCGTCGATTATCCGAACTAATGTTGTCAGGGGTGGTTCGGATAATCAGAAATCCGACTAATCAAAATTCACTCAAAATACAGAAATACTGTAATTAGGCAGTGGCTTCCTTCATAGACATTCGCGAAAAAACTAATTTGTAAGAAAATGCTCACCTTTAATTCGTCGAATAAGATTAGTTCTCTAGTGCTGACTGATCTTTGTAGGTTCTGGGAATGGTAACATCGGCGTCGTGATTGCTTTTGTTACTTTTCTTTTCCATGAAGCCAGTTTGGATAATTGAACGTTCGGATAACTGACGTTGGTATAATCGACGTTCTACTTTAGATTGAAAGAAGGACGATTGAACAGGTAGCGGGTAAGCGTCGAGATACATTTAGCATCTAGACAGAAGTTGCCTTAACAAAAACCACAAATAGCAAATTGGTACATAAATATTCTTATATAACTTTAGAAGTAATCAGGGAATTCGCAAGAAAGCCATAAAAGGATAGTCACCATTAAAGTCCATATTAAGAACGTAAAGCGAAGACTAAGCCGATTTTCTTGTATAATATGAGGGCAAAACCCGACTCGTCTTTGTATTGTAGTAGTTCGCTTGGGGAGGTTATTGCGAGACCAAATCCAACAAGGCAGAAATCACTTTTGCAAGTATAGCTTGACCCGTGGTATTTTGGGAGAATGCGTCATTCACTGGATTCACTCTCAAATAATAAGATCATCCGTACAAAAGATTGCACATACGTCTGAAAATTTTAGGCGTTATTTGTTGAAATTTCCTATTAAACATTATTCGTTCTAGTGTAGAAAGATAGGGCAATTGTGTGTTATGACTGTTTAACTGAAAACTTGAAGTTGAAAGGGTAACCATATCGAGACTAAGTAACCATGTTTGGGAAAGCAGATGCTTTTTAACCAAAGACAAGGAAGAACCGCAATAAACCAAGTAACAATAGCACAACTACATTCTGTAATCTGAAATAAAAATCGTTACTCAATACCCAGGAATCAAGACCTCCAACCTACTAGTGCGGTTCAGCTTGCTTTAAAATGTTATTTTCTTCCGTGTGCATTCAGAAATAAATTAAATGACAAGCATACAACATTAAAACAAGAACGTCAACTTTATTATACAACTTTAATCAACTCTGTCTGACAATTCCGTGTAATCCTCTTACATTTTATAAAATTCTAATAGCCATCTCCGATTTTGATTAACCCAGTCCAATTTAAAAAGTAGGATTTGTCTGTATATAACGTAATGAAGAAATAAATTTTGTCTTATTTACAAGCTGCCCGTCTTCTTTGCTTTTTAGATATTAAAATTGAAAGTAATTTGATATTAATTTTCAGCATTTGCAATTTTAGAAGCTTTAATGCAAAACTTCTATTGTTTTTTAAAATGCTTGCTATAAATTCAGACTTTAAGGCGAATGCTTCCTTTATGAAGCAGAAAAATAAAGCAATAAACACAAAAATCATAGGAATCATATTTTCCGAGTTTTATTTCTTTAAAAACTTCCTTTAATAAATAAAAATAAAATCTAAACTAATAGAGCAAGAATTTCATAGGGCAATTTTCTCGAAGCACGCAAACCCCTAGGAAACTCCATTAAAAATTAATCTAGTATAAACCTTTAATATTTTTGGTATAAAATGAAAATATCAGAAACTAAAATCCAATTTTATATTGTACTAAAGCCAGTGTTTTTATGATATGATAACATTTTCTTTATATTTATTTTTTCTACACAAGAAAACAAATTGTCTCAATTTTTGTATTTCTTGAAAAATTCGTGTGGCATATCCCTGAATGCGATCCTGTAGGAAAGCAAGCGCTAGTTATTTATAAACTTACTGCAACGTATTTATAACGAACCTTGTATACAGAACAGAATGGTTCTTCGTTCCTCCAGGCTTTCGGGATCAAAGTTCGACTTTTTCAGAGTGTGTTTTAAACGTATGGTATGATTTTTAAAAGCAAGTGGGAAGAAAGTTAAAAGCAAAAAATTAAATTTTGTATATCCTTAAGGGTTAAGTGGCGATCACCGGGCGTATTTACATATTATTAGAATATTAAATATACATAATTGAGTGGAGGCGGTGTATGTAAATAGTCGAATGCTCGGAGGGAACAAAAACTGAACAACACTTGTAATGTAATACAATTATTTTTTAACCTTATTCCGATTTTATTTGCATGGAATGATTCAGAGTTATTCAAGGTTTCGCATGTTTCTGTATCGATTTACTTAAGTAAATAAAAGTAAAACACTCTATTAGCATATTTCATTACTTTAAAACTGCATGAGCGGAGATATTTGCATTAAAGAAAACACAAGACAAACACATTAACGTAATTGATATAGTCTTATGCCGTACATTAAAAAAATTAACTAATAAAACGAACAAACACGACTTTTATATTCCTTGCCATGCGACATTTCAAGAATCCAAGCAGAACATCTAGAAGTGCTCGAATTGCATTAAACATTCCCTTGGAACGCTTTGAGAGAAGCTGCAGATGCATCAAACGAAATTACTTTTATTGCTCATCCTTTAGCACGTTCTTTTATTTGACATCATAAAGAACACGCAGAAGCACTTCTACAAGTTGCATTCCTTACAACATTTTGCAATTTTTATACTTAATAGAAGGCAAAATAAATCAGATCGGTTGACAATATAGAAAACACAATAAAAATAAAATTTAACATTCCGGTGGCACATGTTAAACTTATCAACGTCTCGGAGTTAACGATATCTGAAAGACAAGCCGTCATGTTAAAATAAACCGTGAAGGAAGTGAAAATAAAAGAGGGAAAGTTTTCGTGTTAAATAAAAACCTTAAAGTCTATTTAAAAATATCTTTAAAGCTCAAAATTATGCCATCGCATAATTAATAACCGACTTTTTTTACGTTCAAACCATTAGCTGTTATCAATCATATCTTTTACGTAAGTTTCAAGTTTTATTTCTTTTATGTTTTCATTAATTTCCACCCACCAATATTATTTTGCTATCAGTTTTATCTTGACACTATTCATTACAAGATCCAATCTCTGTAACACTTGACAATGCGAATTTGCTCAAAACAGGGTTAGAATGCATTAGTGCCAAACTGTATTCATAATTTTAGGTGTATCACAGAGTTACATGTTAAAATTGTGTTAAAGTGTGAATATTGATGCTCTTACAAGGTTTCCGTGTCGCAACTTCGAGATAATGGAAGACTGTTAGGAAACCATCAACCTGAGAGGACATAGTTGTTTGCCTTCGATCACCGCCAGATTCTGTACGCATTAGTTCACCCTTGCACAGTTGGCTTCTTTAGACAGTTTGCACCAAATAGAGAATCTTGGTCACAGAAAATAAATGTGTCATTACTGCTCAATAGCTGTTTTTTCTGTTTTTCTACATCTACAGAATTCCCATTCACCTTTTCATAGACTATCGTTCCATCTGCTTCCAACCTGTCTAACCTTAGCTTTTGGAGCGACTTGCACAAAGGAGAGTAAAGTTTCCAAATGGATAAGGGTCTCATTATCTTTGAGAAATCGTGGGATCAGTGGGATCACTCGGTACTCGAAGAACCCCTTCAGGCCATCTTTAACATGCAAAAGGAAATTTAAAGTAATTATCTGCCTGCCACCCTCCTTACTTATATTCGGAACTAAGACCTGGAGAATACCTTCAAGAACCTACAACTTGCTCTTAAATAAATTATTCTGTCAAACAGCAATAACCCAGCACTTTTAATTCTCAAGTCTAGAACTTATCAATCTCTCACAACTTCAAACAATACCCAGTCATTTTTTCATTTGGGAACTTCTCCACTTGCCTCTAGCCTATTATCCTCTTTCTTCACATATTTGCAAAAGGTCTTGTAACTCATAAATACACAGTCTAAACAAATTTAGTTCGACGGCGTTTTTACGACCCTTACGGGATAGATAGTTGGATAATAAGACTACATTCTCAAACCTAGTACATTAAATAGGGACCACCACTGACCCATGGCACTGATACAGGGTGACATTTGAAAAAGTTTTAATGGGTAAAAATTTTTTTTAATAAGAGACGTCAAGACATGCTCAAAACCGTTTCGGAAGTATACAGGGAGAACCAAGGTGACCTCACCAATATGGCGACAAATAATTTCAACTTCTTCAGCTAACGTGTACACAATTATGAAAACACCAAAACATGATGTAGATGCATACTCTCGACTTATTTAAGTTAATTTCCATAATTTATTGTTGAATTCAAAATTTGATTTGTTCATTGATTAAATTAAATTAGAAATTCTATATTTTTACTTTTTCTTATTTAAAATCATCCTTTGCAGGAAAATGCGAATTTTATTGTCTTCAGGGAATCCCCTATTGAAGTATCCTTGAACAGTTCGATTTTGACATTTTTTTGAATATTTATTATTCTCCCGTATAAAAACTTTATTTGTGTTTGATAATTCTTTAGAAATCCTAATTTAATTTAAAATAAGCGAAACATTGATCCTAGATGATTGACTTTCTCTCCAATTAAATTTGTAAATAAATTTGGCGGATGGGTAGACATTTTTTCTTAGGCGTGGTTCTTCCGGTTTCATCTGGGAAAAGGAGATTGCAAAAGTTGTTGCACAACCAGATATCAGGCAGGAAAAATTGACAATGTGATCTTAGAAATGGAAAGATTTAAGATAAACATCTCAGGAATGGGTGAGATTAGATGGCCAAATAATGGAATATGCTCAATTGCTCAACAAAGAATGGAAAAATGTACTTCTCAGGATCAGATGACCCCGTATCACCTACACGGAGTAGCAATTATTGCGGACCCGAACGTTCAGAAATTAGTTGTACCATTCTTTCATCGTGCTATTATGTTACAACTAAAAACCAGTCTTGGCAAAATGAATGTTATACAAGTGTATGCCCACTTCTGATAAAGATGACAACGGGATCTAAGCATTTTACCATCAAGTGGAAACAGTACTAAAATCTATAAAAAAAAAACATGAAGTCACGATCATTATGGAATACATGAAAGCAAAGATTGGACATGGAAGATCTGGAGATGTAATGGAAGATTATGTACTGGAAGATCGAAATAAGAGAGGTGACAGACTGGTGCAGAAGAAAACCAAGATGTTGTTACCGGCACACTTTTTAAATTGCGAAATAGACGACTCTATACATGAAGGTCTCCAAGTGATTGCCAACATCGAATTGTCAGAAATCAAATAGATTTCATCATGATTAAAAAGAGATATAGAAATATTATACTGTCCGTAAAGACATATCCGGGAATCGACAAACACTCTGATTATAATTCCGTTGTGGCCACACTTTGACTAAAACTGAAGAAGATCTGACAAAAACCAATAAAAAGGAACCTAGATGTAAATAAGCTGAAAGATCCTATAAAAAGAGAAGAAGCAGCAACAGAATCGAACAACAAACTGCATACAGCAAAAGAGAAAATACAGAAAACGCAGCATGTCGAAGAACAATGAAACTGCGTAAAGTAAGAACTCCTGAATGTAATAAAAAAAAACATCTAAAACCGGATAAGCTGGAGAGGAAGAAAGAATAGATGACAGCATATTGGAATTAATGGAAGAGAGGAGAAAATATAAAGCTAAGGACGGAAATAGATACAAGCAAATACACAGCGAAGTAAGACGAAGAAAACGAGATGCGAAGGAAGAATGAATAAAATCAAGATAAGAAGAAATAGAAAAACTTGAGAAAAATAGAAAACCGAATACATGGGGGGGAATATATTCGACACCTCTTTGAGGATAAAGGACAGAGGAAGAATACGCCAATAAATGTGAACTAACGAAGAAATCGAACACGTCTTGAGAAACACAAGAAACGGAAAAGCTACAAGACCAGACAAAATTCCTGGCGAATTGCTGAAATTAATTCAGGATAATAATGTTGAAGCAGTACTATGAAGGCAGTATTCAACACCATTTACGCCACAGGATGGTTAACATCGATATTTCTCATGATACCCAAAAAACCAAACACTACAAAATGTGCAAACCACAGAACTACATTCTTAGCTTAATGAGCCACAAATTGAAATTGCTTCTCGAGATAATTCATGGTAAATTTGACGAGGATGTCGGTGAAACACAGTTTGAGTTCAGGGAAAGCGTTGGTACGAGAGAGGCTCTGTTCGGTTTCAATGTTTTAACGCAGCGCTGTCTAGACATGAATAAAGAAGTGTATGCCTTCTTCGTGGACTACGAAAAGGTTTTTTATAAGGAACGCCAGAACAAACTAATGGATCTGTTATAAATCAAGGGAATAAACGCGAATGATGGACGAATAATAAAAAATTTCTACTTCTATTAATCAGCCAATATCAAACTGGAAGGAAAAAACCTCAAAAAATATAAATATAAAAAGAAGCGTACGGCAGGGATACATATTGTGACCGTTACTATTCAATCTCTACTCGGACGTAATCATGACAGAGGCGGGAATAGTGATAAACGGAAATCCAATTAATAACATTCGATATGCAGACGACACTGTATTATTGGCAGAAAACTTAACGGACCTTCAAAGAATATTCGAAAAGGTAAATAATATCAGCCAGCAATACGGATTGAAAGTGAATTTAAAGAAAACAAAACTTATGATAATAACAAAGAAACAAGTAGTACTACCGCTGATAGTACAAAATGTCGTTATGGAGAGAGTGCAGAAATACAAGTACTTGGGAACATGGATAAATGAGTCTAATGACAGTTCGTTGGAGATTCGTATCAGGATAGAGTCTGCTCGAACAACTTTCATAAAAATGAAACTTACCAACGATACCAAAATAAGAATGCTGCGATGCTATATTTTTCCAATACTACTGTATGAAGTAGAAGCAGCCACACTTAAAAAGGAACATAAACGAAGATTGGACGCTTTCGAGATGTGGTTATGTCGAAGAGTGCTGAGAATATCCTGAATGGATAGAGTCACAAACGAGAACGTTTCAAACAGATTGAATAAAGAAACAGAAATAGTAACTGTAATCAAAACAAGAAAACTGAAGTACTTGAGAGGACATCGATACCATCTGATACAAATAATCATACAGGGCAAGATACTGGGAAGGAGAAGTATTGGAAGAAGAACAATATTGTGGCTCAGGAATCTACGTGAATGGTTGAACTTGCACATCGATGCAACTATTCAGAGAATTTGCATGATGATTACAAACCTTCACAAGGAGATTGCACAATAAGAAGAAGAAGAATGACTAGATGCAAAAAAAAACGTTTTTTGCCATTTACCTACCAATTGATCACATACATAAATTATGTATCTGATTGTTATTGTTAAATAAATTATGAATGTTTTATCCAAACGTGTCTTTATTTGGTATTAATAAAAAGCATTTTTCAAGAGCTTTCCAATGATGTGTCGCAAGTGGCGAGTTGTCATTTAAGATTTGAAAGTTGCGGCGGCGGGGAGTTGGGGCTGCCGCCATATTTGTGGGGTCACTTTGGTTCCCCTTGCATACTACCTAAATGGTTTTGAACATTTCTTAATATCTCTTATTTAAAAAAATACGGCCCACTGAATCTTTTCAAAATATCACCCTGTATAACATTCACTATGGTCCTGTAATTCTTTATATACATTGTCCTTACAAAGTAATAAATCTTAAATTCCCTTGTAATACACAAAACATTGAGAAATGCTTATCTGGCATAAAATAGTGAGTAATTAGACAGACGAATCAGAATGGTAGTAAATGAGAGATACATAACTAGAGAATTTTGAGCTGCAAACATCCCTGAAATGGTACAAGAACAAATGAATTGTGATTGCTCCTCAACGCCTACCGCAGTCAGTTATTAAATCTCATTCTTTTCTATGGAAAACCTTCTGAGACTGACGTCTATTATTTTATTTGAAGGCCATTTAAGCTTCGGCATTAACGGCCATTCCTGATGAAAATTCTAGCCTAAACTGCAACAGCGTAATCGATGTACGTCAAGGCATGTTGATTTCTCTTGTTTGGGCGCTCCTGTTTGTTCTTGAATACAGAATGAAAGAGCAACTTCCTGTAGATTTCAACTTTTGCTATTCATTATTTTCTCGCTGAGTTAGGTCGGTTTTTGGGAGTAAGTAGGTAGTAGGAGGTACAGTTTTGATGAACCTTAAGATAAAGATAATGGAATTGCTTTATCTCTATTAAAAATCGTAACTCTCAAAAGAGATCCTAAAATGGTCTGAAACAAACTTCTTGAGATCAACGATATAGAATCCAAGTTGACCACAATTTAAAAAAAAGAGATTTAATGCTCATTAACACAGATTTCGAATGATACAACAGAAAATTGAAACTTTACATCAAGCACCACAAGCTGAACTTTTAAGTCTGTTGAACGAAAAATGTAGAAAAAATATATTTTCAAAGATGAGAATTCAATACCGTAGGAAAATCGTAACTCTTTGAAGTCGGGTAGTTCCATTCTGTAACCTGATCTCTTCTTCATCTACATGCAGTGGGTCCCAATTTCGATGCTCACTATTGGGATCTCCGAAATTGTAAGAGATACGAAGTCGGTTAAATTAGAAAAGTTTTGGCTATTTTGGAGATCAGTTTACTTATGCTTTTGTTTTTTCAAAAAAGTTCACGGCTTACTAGATATTTGCCAAAAACGAAGTTATCTTAGGTATTACTAAATACTTTTATTTGTTGTACTTGTTTTGTGCCATATTTTAGTTAAATCCAAATGTACCGATAGGAGGTTGCTGTGATGTTGGAATACAATTTTGTGTACACGTGAAAGTGAGGCAAATAAGTCAAAAAACAAAAATATCTCTGCTACCTGATGCAATGCTGAGTACTGTACCTTAATTATTTTGTTTCATTGCCGCAATCAAATCAATAAAATCTACATTTAATTTTTTTTCCTTCTTTTCTGACTTATTGTACCAAATTCTACGCTACAAGTTAAACTTACGGTTTAACTGTTTTTAATTAACGTCGTCAACCAAAAGAAAGTTTCAAATAGTTTTAAATAAAACAAGCTACATAACAGCGTGTTTGCGTTTAAGAGTCAGTTAGGGCATGTTATACTGCTGCTGAAAAGTTTCGACTGGAAAATTTTAAAACTTGTTCTTTTTCTTTTTTACTGCATTTCTTTTTCAATCTACCCTCTAAACCAAAATTACTTAGTTTGATATAATTTCTATTGTTAGAGTTACAGATTTAAATCCAACGGAGTAAATTTGCATAGTATTCGAAAAGCTTTCAATTACAGCTTTCAATGATGGAGGAAGTTATGTAATGCGGAAGTTTGTAGTTTATGTAGTTTGACAATTGAATTTTTAATAATTATTATGATTCGTGTGGTAAGAGCAATTTCACGCTTCGATAAAATGTATGTTTATTATCTATTTATAAGATTTCAAAATTGTATTGCGAACGGTTTTCTTTTATTCTACTATACTCTTATATTTCAATAAAAACAGCCAACGTTATAGAATCTGACGTATGAGTTGCATCAAGATCAAATATAAGACAAATTAAGTAGCAACATCTTCAGGCATATAAATTAATGCTGTGGTTTTTTCAAAAAATAAGAAAATTATATAAGCATTGACCATCATCCGACAGCTGTTTCGATCTTATTTAATCTCATCAATTCAAGAAAAACAACAACTAATGTTTATCTACTTCATCCTGTTCCGTCCTGTTCTCAATTTAGTAACCATCAACATGCATGCAATTATTAAAGGATGGTCAAGATGATTTTTAGTAGTAATTTGACATGATATCATTTAATTCTTTCGGGAGAAATTCTAATATAAGGCTTAAATTAATTTCATACTTTTGGGCGAAATCAATGAATCCTGTGCCAAAATGCATCAAAGATTAACGAATTCATGGATTCAATTTACAGAAATTGCATTTATAAAGAACATACACGTTTTTGTAAGTGCAAAAAAAATACCTTTCAAATTTAAAAGTTGCTGTAATTTCAGTTGTATTGCCTGCGAAATAAAATTTCAGCTTACATGTATATTACTGTATATTAAAAATCTAACGCCTCTATTCTCTATAAAAAATGTTCTTGAGGTATCAGACACAGACAATTTATTGCCGATAATAGGGTGAGGATGGGAATTCTCGAGAAGAATATCCTCGTTTCCGCTGCGACAGCTGCCCAGTCTGCGCTGTTTACTACCCAAATCTATAAAGCATTCAGTACTAAAAACAAAAACTGTAGTATATTGTGTGTTTGACTCGAAATAAATTTGATAAGCAAAAAGAAATTGTTAGCGAAGTAACGAGAGTAAGTTGATAAGTAGCTATACCACCGAACCTGTCTGTTTCCGACCCTTCGAGCTGGAGCTGGCCAAGAAGCACGCTTGGTTTTATGTTAACGGTAAGTTATCGCATCAGGGTCGCAAAATCCCGTTTTTTCCCGTGACCAAGTGTTTCTGATCGAATTCTAAATTTAGGTTCTTTAATTTCGTTTGTTCAAATTTTTCAATTGATAGAAGTTACATTTTATAATTTCTTATTTTAGAATTATCATACAGAGATTCACAAAAAGATTTTCGGCACATCTTCGACGGCATTGCATCATTTTATTTGCTTATAACTTATTATTGATTTTTATCTCAAACGAATGTTCTTCTAAGCGACATGATATTTTTCTCTTGTTAATTGAAGTAATCAAAGAACCTATAAAACAGTGGCCAGAGTTAAGTTCATGAAGTATCACTTTAACTTTTAATTATAGAACTGGAATAACATCGTTTCATAGCTTTGAAAACGACTTGAATAACGGATCCTTTTTGGATGCTCTGGGATAGATTTCTGTTTGGCACGAACCGTATTTCCGTAGTAGATCGGACAGATAACAGGTATATGTTTTGTTTACGTTTTGGACTAAATTCTAGCAGAGTCAAGAGTTGTGATTTTACCATAACAAATGAAAAAACGATTTGTCAGAAATACTACAGAGTTGGTAAACTCTTCTAATTTGACGTTTTTGAAGAATTTCTGGAACACGTACCCGACCATAATTTCATCCTTCCCCCATCGGCATAATTTTCCTAGATCCTTCTATTACAAATTTGAAACTAGTTATTAAACCCTTGAAACTGTATAAAATCGAATTTCGAATTTATTTCTCGTTCATAATTACTTACACTTACCACTTACACTGTAAAAAATGAAACTCAGCTATGTTATGCTATCCAAAGTTAATTAGCAACCGAATGGGGTCCATCTGCTGTAAAAGTTATTTTTCTCTTCGGTCAGTAAATGGTAAGTTGGCAGTGAAGCAGAGAATCACAACCACACCTCGACTGTACAGTGCAGTATCAGACGGTTTGCCGAAACATTAATAGTTAATAGTAGCAGTCTCATCCTGCATACGTTCCCATCAAAAGACCTCCTCGAGAGAGAGTAAAGAGCAGGCCTCAAAGGTTGTAAACGGTTTTTGCTTTCATAGTGTCGTCCTTTGGGGTCAGTGAGAGGTTTTGCAGATGAAGGAGGGGCTCCAAACCCATGACTGGACGTCTCGAAACTTCAGTCAGGGGTAGTAAACTGGTATTCGTTCGTCCGCACAACATAAGACATTGGTTAAATCCGTACTATTTGCATACGCGGGCGATTCCATGGTGTGGCGCAAATGGAATGGTTCTTAAGTAGCATGCATCTTGTTGTTTTCGGTTGCAAATTATTTTTTTCAGTGTAGATGACCTGAACAATGTTTATGAGCTTGAACAATAATGGTAAAAAGTCGGTATTCTTGCCAATTGAAGAGTGGCTTGCGTGGTGCCTTATCCTTGGACATTCTATCCCAGGACAGCTTGCAACGGCTGCAAACGGGCTCCTGTCTATAGCGTCGTTGTTCGTCTAGACGGTATGGGTTCCCATATTCGGGGAATATGCGAGGTATCCAAGTTCAGCCAGGGTAGCTGGTTGCTACTAACATCTTCGCTCTTTCGCATAACACCAAACGAAGCTATTCGCAGGAATGTTTAACCGAAATGGGTCTAACTGGCTTCGTCAGCTCACTTTTTTATTGCGAATCTCACTAATTGGGGAACGGTGCATATCTCTCAGGTACTAACTTATGTTTCTATTTTCTATATTCTAGTCATAAAAGTAAAAACAATTTATATAAAAGCGAAAAGTGGACC
>VTPC01090040.1:317810-534428 GCA_011009095.1 Ignelater luminosus
AAGAAAGAAGATTAAACTGTGGTAGTATTAATAAATATAAATAAAAAGGTGAAAATTAGAATAACTTAAGATTATTAATGCTAAGATTTTGAAAAGATTCGAACAATTTAAAAGTGAATTTATATCTTTAACGAATAAATAATCATAATTTATCTGTGTGAAAACAAATTTGTAAAATTTTTTGAAGGGTTAAGTTTGACAGCTAATTGACGTTTATTCATAATAAATCATGGTAACCTTATTGTAGGGTATGGAAAACTGTGTATTGATCAAATCAATTAAAAGTACATCACAATATGTAGAACTAAGAATCTCGTTTCTCTTTAAGTCAGTGATCAACACCTAAAGATTTTATAGTAGTGTCTATTCACCCCAATATAGACAATTAAATATTCAAAAGTATTATTACTCAATTCAAACTAAAAAATTGTGTTCCATCTTTCAAGAGACCCGCTGTTCTTCAAGATATTGCAAGCGTTTATCTCATCTGTGGTGTAAGTCATTTTCTGACATGTATTTTAAGTCTTTTAATGCATACAAATCCTACGCCCACTCTCCACATTTCCGACGAAAGAGGAGATCTTCGCTAGTGTTGTGCAACTTCACTTCTTGTTATTTGAAGTAGGTTTCCGTATAAAATTACAACATCCCAACACCATCACAACGAGGTAAAGCCAAACCCAGTATTATAACTAACTATAAGAAATCGTTAAACAAACATTGTCTGTCTATTCCATATTTATTTTTGATATGCAAAGTTTTCAACAAAAAGATATAAAAGCTGCGCAGTAATAATTCTCAATCTTACTAATTAGGAACACAAAATAAACTAGTGTAAGCAACAATTTCCCTATTAGGGGACCACTTTACCTCATAAAATAAAACTGTACAACTATAAAAACTGTTAAAATGAAACAAAAACACTGAACCTGACCCAAACGCGAATCTCCGTTATGATCTCTACGGGATAATATAGGGGAAATGCAGTGTATAAACGAGATACATCCGTTTTCCTATTGCTGTTGTGAAAACAAAGGCCATATAATATAATGTTTTTTAGGTATGTGTCCAACACACAAAAGTGATTTTATCAATTCTGCCAGATAGCGAAAATAACAACAATAAATGGTCGAACAACAACAAAAGGATCCGGTTACTGTTCGAAAATTACAATTTATTGAGTCAAGAAGGTTCAAGAAGGGTTCGTTTAATAGTTAAAGGTGGGTCATTTTCGAGTGTTTGACGTGGTGGTTGATCCCTCCAATTATCGCGCACTGTTTTCTGGCCGGAAGCACAGCCGCAAGCGGATATCGGTTGGAACTTTTAACTGGACAGGGGGGATGTGGATAGATGGAATTGTGTATGCGTACAGAGAGAATTCCTCTCTCGAGGGTTCGAAGGCTTTTCATCTTCATCGAGTTGTAATAAATGGATTTTAGGGCGATGTTGTTGCTTTATTTTAGGTAACAATCGAACTATTAAATGCATCCAAAGCATTTGTTTCAAGCATTCTTTGCTTTTTTCCTTCATCAACGCCCATTGTATACTTTAATAAGATAAATGAACGATTTAGGATTGAGATACTTTGAGGTTAGCTCGAATACTGGATGAAATAACTTAAAAAGACTCTCAGATTTATTATAATTGCATGGTAATAATCATAACCACAATCAAGACAGAATTGTAAGTTAAATTTGCTTTATAAGACAACTTTTGTATTAGTTTCAGTTCAGAAATTTGCTGGGGCCCTGAATAAAGCACCATTCAGTACATATTTAATTAGAAAAAGATTTTAGCTAGACTAGAGTCGATCAATACTGTTAGTTGTAGTGAAAATGACAACTTCTATAATTATCCCAGATTTTGAAGTCTAACAACTGCAAGTTATTTCTGACGCTGAAAAGTTTAGAAGCTTATAATAAGTGGCTTGTTGGCTAACGATTTCATTTATTTGCACTGAGAGTTTAATATTATTCTAGAGTCTCGTACTTTCTAGCATTAAAATATTAAAATTTTATTTAGTTCAGGTCCGGCTTTCGATAATCCACTGCTATGTATCGTCAAGATATTTAGATTTAGATAATAAGGATGATGTGACCTATTGTGATTCTTGTTGTACTAAAAGTAAAGACCCAAGTGATACAATGACAAATCGCGCAATAGCGCCAGAGATCTCTATACAGAATCATTAAAGGCATTACCACGCTTGGGTTGGTCACATTCTTCCTTGCAATACTATTACTTCAGGATAAAACTTTCTGTAGTGAAATCGTCTATTATACAATCGTTACGTTGTGTCTTGTAATTCCATTTCCACTGACAAATCGATGGTGGGTGACCAAAACCTCAAGTCCGTATGCAAAACCTTCAAAACTCAGGCTACTCTTCGTCAAATATTCTAGTATTTGTGCCTGAACCACCCATAGAGATTACCGAGAAGGGTTTCAATATGACTTTTCACTCTCATTTTCGATTTGAGCCTTAGGCCTTAAGAATTGCATGTATGAAATGCGCGGTGCGGCGTAAGCCCCAAGCCTCAGGCGCTAGAGCTCATTGCGCAAGCCGCTGCAAAATTGCTACTTGTATAATTAACTGTCTTGTAGACCTACTGCTGACGGAAAGGACAGTACAGAACTATCTTCTCGAAGTCCGATAGTGCCGAGGTGCTTATTTAAGTGAGCATTAAGCAAAGAATTTACAGTTTTAAGACTAGGCCTCTTTGTCAAAAGCCTAGTCTACCTGTAGCTTGCCAAATTGTCCAGATCATTATGGAATCTCTGAAGAGTTCATTCAGTGATTGTTCTGTTGGCGTAATTGAAGAAGATACGTAGAGTCGGTCCAATTCAAAGAAGGAGCCAGCAGCACCTTTCCTCGTCAAGGCATCAGCCCTTTCCAGTTTCTTTAGCTCAAGGCTGCCAGAAAGCGGTGGCATTCTAGGACCAACCGTGATGTAAGGGCTTGAAAAACCGCCCAGTTGTCAGTGCATAAGTTAATGTGTTGATTTAAGTAACGGAGATTCTCGTATGCCAGAACGAGAGTTCCGTTCTTGGCTTTGGATTCGTTCGAATACCAGACGAGCCCATTAAGGGTTGACCATTGAAAAACCCGATCCCAGAATTCTCTAGTGGGCATGCTGATACTGTATGGTTTTATGAAGGTATACGTAAGAGGAAAGTAGTTGCTCCTTGCAACGGGAAGCTGATAGTTTCGCACTAGAAAGTTAAAGATCTGAAAGTGTCCACCTCCATGTCCCTTAGACAACAGACATTTCACCATATGAGGCTCCTCGTGTCTTCGCCTCAACCGTAATATGGAGTGGTAAAAGGTTGAAGAGTACCTCCAGGCTATCGTTTCTTGTTGCAGGTCCTTTGGGAAGCAGGTCAGTAAACAAGAGATGTGTATAACATGAGGAGTTAAATTAAATTCTTAAATTAGAATTGCAATTCAAACCTTAATACAGAGGGTGTTCATAATGATCGTGAACACTGTTAAAGTTTAATTAGATTTTTAAATTTCGCGCGAAGGCAATACTTTGTAATAGAAAACAATTGCAGTGACAATCCACTTATTTATGATCAAATGTTTCAAATAGGATCAAACATGGCGCCGAAAAAAATAGATCCAGTTGTCAAAGGTCGCGTTTTGGAACTTTTAGACAAAAAAGCAAGTTACAGAGTGATTAAATCAAAGTTAAATGTAGCGAATATTCAAATATCTTTGGGAGTGATATCTAAAATAAAAAGCAAAACCAATAATTTACCAAAAAAACGCAAGAAAAGTAAGAAAAATCCTTCACTGGGTAGGCCGAGATCGGTGGTAACAAACGCCAAGTAAAAGAAGATCAAGAGAATGGCATCCCAGAGCCAAAGGCAAATGGGAAAAATGATAGGTGTGTCGGGAACAATGGTTAATTATCATATTAACAAAAGCTTAAAGTTAAAAGTGAGAAAGAAACTCCAAGTTCATCGTATGACCAAAGTTAACATTGAAAAACGGAAGAAATGTTCTTGGGGTTTATATCGTGCTTTAAATAATAGTAAATGGAATAAATACATCACCACCGATGAAGCATAACTCTACATGAATAATGCAAATAGAACACGGCGCATTTAGTTTCCAGAGGCCGAAAACATCCCGTATTGGTTGTTTTATACATTTTATTGATCCCGGGGAAAAAGTTAATAAGAGCATACTATATCAACAACGTCTTAAAACCTTTTTTGACCGAAGACGCCCCACTTTTGAATCCTGATGGTGATTTTGTCTTTCACCATAATTCTCCACCCTTGCACGTTTCAAAAGTCACCAATGAGTTTATGAAACGCAAATTAAAATTTATTTATTATTATAAGAAAAATGGATGCCTAAGTCACCTGATGAAATGAAACAGCAACTTTGGGGAACCAACGCGAACAATGTGGCAGCCTTAAAACGCGCCGTAAAACGTGCCTGGAAAGACATGTCCCAGGAATTAGTTAATAAGGCGTTGGCTTCATGGCCGAAACGTTGTTGAAAAATCTTCAAAAATAAAGGTTGTAAAATAGAAAAAAAATGTAAAATAGTTTTGTAAATAAATGTGTTATTAAGCTTCAAAAGTGTTCACGATCATTATGTAACACCCTCTGTATAATCTCGGTGAGCTAACCTCGCATATCAATTGCAGAGAGCCGACTCGAAGACGTGGTGCAATTAAGCCAAAACGTCACAGGTGGATGATAAGATAACTGAAAGTGACACTAAAGGCACCACGCTGTTTTAGATATCCTAGTGCCTGCCTTAATCGCCGGGCTAAGGAATGGGTTCTATGAAATGAAGCCAAAACTTACAATACTTTAAATTAGCTGCTTTTATTATCACAAATGAAGTAAGAAATAAAAGACTGGAAAAAAGGAAGGGAAGGCAAGGTTCGGAAACTTACATTAATTACCACATATATAAAAATTATTACAAAATAAAAACTATAACAAATAGAACAATAGCAAGCGTACTGATTAGTTCCAAAATACTACAGGTGTGAAACTGTTGGTGATGATTAGCTAATCTTGACCGTACAAATTTTTAATATTGAATTATATGAGCGAAAGTTCCACGCAAGTCTTGCTGAGAAACGGCAGACTAAAATCCCGAAGCTAAATTGAAAAGCGCCCAAAAAAAGACCAAAAAAGCAAGGTAACTCTCAATTACACACTCGCAGTGGAAAGATCGCTATCGATTTATATCACTCATGCCCCACAAATGTGCATACCAAATACCATGAATTTTTAATACTTGAATAAATTCCGATATATATACAGGGAGTTTCCAAAGAAACGTATCAAATTCTCGGACATTTAATAACATCATCAAGACGTATTCATGCAAGTCCCTAAATTCGATTAGAGACTATACAATTTTGTAAATTCTAAACTGATTTTTGTACAATCAACCTAGTGCTGCAGATTATATACAGATTTCTAGATTTTGAATGACACGATGTAATTCGTAATTCCGAAGTAAGTAATCATGTGTTTAGAGTAGATTTCCAGCGTTGCGTCGAGGATTTCCAGATATTTAATAGCATTATAAAAAATTATACATATATGTAGTGTAGCGCCACGAATTATCCAAAGCAAGGCCGGGGCAAGAACGTGCAAATGAGAACTTGCCATAGGCGATAATTGTGAGAATAAACAACTAATCTGACATTAAATGCACCACTCTACCCTAGTGCCAGCCTGTAATAAAACTGTAGTTTGTAACTTAACAGAAAATTGTAAAAGTGAATATATGGAACGAGTTCGAAGTGAAATATCTTTTCGAAGTTTCGCCAAACACAGTGCATCGTCTAGTATTAAAACCAACTCCATGGATTTTCTATTGTTTTAGATCTCTTTTCTCGTGCAACAGGGGGTCCGTTTTAGACCAAACCTGTATAGTTTTAAAAACAACTTGGTTCGTCTAAAATAGTGGAATTTTTTGGCAGAACCTGAAAACCTCAAAAACCATACAATAGCGAAGCTTCAATCTTAGGGATGGTCTTCAGGATCTAATCAGATCTTCATCATTTGATGTTTCAGTCAGAGAGACTAGTAAAACTGTGCAATGGCAGACAGCATTCTTGCCTTACATTTTGCAGATTTTCTGAAGTTTTTACAGAAATTAACTTAGAATCGCGAAGTTTTCGTCATGTACTGCAATAATTGTAAGAAATTCAAATAGAACTTTAGTCACATAATAGCTGATAAGTTACCAAATAACTGAGAACTCTAACAAAGAACAATTATGTTAACATACTATACAGATAAGGTTTAATTTCTTCATATTATAATTTCCAGCCATAATCTGGAAAAGTGATTGTCACTAAAACTCGAACCTTTTAACAATTATATATATATTGCAGTGAATTCTCGTATAAATAACAAAGCTATCGAGAAAAACCAACTGTAAAATTGTACCCGGGTAACTAATTAAACTGTTTTAGGTTAAATTTCTGAGGGTTCAATTTTACGTAGTAAATTGATTGTGTGTTATAAATTCTAAAATATTCTGAATCGCTATTTTGCGACACTTATTTATTTATTAGTTTTTTAGAGCTATAATTAAATCTTCGTAAATGCCCGAACATCGTACAACTCTTAATTTGTTTTTTTCTAAATCAAAAGATAAACTTCATCATCATAAGAAAAAGATTAAGACTTATAGCCAAAAACCACAGCAATATATACAGATTTCTTTCAATTGTACGTAATGAGTAATGATCACATTGGTTTTCAAAATTTCTCACCCATTCTAACCATACAATCTAATATTTGATATGTTAATACTTAATAAACGAACTAATTAATGCTGGTAATATATTAATTTCTTCCGCCGAATGTTGCTGAAACATATCGCAGTACAATTTCGAAATGAGAACAATTAATTATGCACGAAATTTGCATTTGCGCAAACGTGGCCGAGTTAAATATTATAATTCTACAACCACGCCATTAATAACGGCTTAATTTCGCTAATACAACTTTATAACTAAAATAACTCCGGATACAGCTAGCTTGAGTGGGAAAACTTTTGGGGAAGAATAAAATTGCAATTTCATCGCATTTCTACATAAAAGAGCGAACAGAACTGATTTTAACGATGAACTTTAATATTGAAAAAAAGAGGAAAAAATTTTAGACTTCGTTCCCGAGGGCTTGTTTGCAGCACATTAATGTAAAGACCTGAAGATCACATTAAATCTCCCTCTCGCTTATCCGCCCTACTACCAATAAATGCTTTTTTTTAGTAATGTGAGTAAACGCAGATACTTCGATGCGAAGAGAAACGAGGGATCATAAAAGCATTCTCAAAACTCCCTTCCCTCTTGCTTTGATAGGTTTTGCATTCTTTTCGCTTGCTATATAACGGTAACGCCTCTGTGTGTGACGGAAGAAACAGGAACAACAAAGATAAAAGAAAAACTTTGAACTAAAGATAAAACCCACGTATTATTGATGTTTAGCTTCCGCGCTATGCGATTTTCGAGAACTTTTTAATGATGATGATATCCCAGCTGCTCTAGGATTTCAGATTTTATGACAATGCTTTAAAAAATACAGTAGTATACTTTACGATACTTTTACGTAAAAATTTCCTGAACACGTAAAAAAAGGTAATCACTCTGGTAGTTTACCTAAACCACTTTATTATACTATTAGAAACTTTAATAAATACTATATACCGCCATTATATAATAAAAACGTAATAGAAGGTTTTCTGTTAGGAAATGAGGGAGATCCGATGTTAGTGAAAGGGGAAATACATGAATATGAAAAGCGTATCACGAACAGAGATTTTCTCAGGACAAAAACGAATGAAAGATGGAAACACTTTTAAACTTTATATTACCTTCTGTGGTTTTGCTTTAGAGTAAAAGTAGGACGTGGAAACATTTCATAAAATGAAATACCTTAATCCAAAATTGGAATTTAGATTACTAATTCAAAAGAAAAACTAAAGCTGGCGTGTTCAAAGTTAATTATTACAAAGAATTAAGTTCCTGTACTATTGCAATCATTTTTCCTGACAAACAAAAAGTTAATTATGGCCCGCTCCAAAAAAATAAATGAATACCATACCTTTCAGTTAGCGCAAAAGATAGGACCAATGCAGGAGATTAAAGTGTGATCTGCAAAAATTCCATTTATTATGTAAGTCTACATACTAATGAAACCTTCTCCACTACTCAGAATAATTGAGTTGTGGTGATTGGGGGATTGTTTATCGTGGTAAATTACTTTTAATCAGCTCTGACGAGATGGGAGATTATTTCCCAATGGTTTTTACAGTCCACCTTTGGGTTTTAACGTCTTCTAGCATTAATAGTCATTAAGCGAAGACCAAAATCTACATAATAAATTTTCTGTCAGTCCCTTGTCATCCCACCAATCACTACCACTTTCTTTCCGAATCTGTTTCACTTCCTAATAAATAAAAAGTCAATATATAGGTCCAACCAAGAAAGCTTCACACTTCCCTTCTTAGGGTAACTGTTTGAAAGGTTTTAAACTTTAGCCTCTCATACCTTTCGGATTCCCCTAAGAAGTGGAAAGACATTTCGTCTTTTCCGCTTTTTGATCATTCTTTGATATACATATATGAACGAAAGTTAGGATTACAGTTAATAGACTTAAAGCCTTCCAAATTTTCCCCATTAACTATTTCGTAACTTGGTAGAATCCTTTAATATGCATTTTGTGTTTCGTGAGCCTATAGATTTATGGCTAACTATTCAGTATTTGTTCCTTTTATCTACCACACTTGCTTACCATTTATCTTCGAGGTACTCTTACAGTTCGTTCCTTCAAGTCGAATAACACATTTTCCATTACCATTTGTTAATGTCGTGCAAATTTACCTACCATTTAACATTGGAAAGATACATATCTTTCTCCTTTCCATGTTATGAGCTATATTATACTATAATATGACTAGCTATAAGTAATACTACGCCATCTAGCAGAATGTAAAAGTTCGTTTCTTTATCTAACTTATGTATCTCCTCTGATAGAGACATCTCAGTTTTCAAAACTGCAGTTTTAGAATTATATACGGAAGATTCTATTGCTAAGAAGTTATAGATTAAAGAATCTCTTACTTTTTTGTTTTCAAGAGTTTATGTCCCTAGAGAAAAATTAAAATTGGTTTCACTTCATAAACGTTGTCAAGTGCTTTAGTAAAATACACAGAAAAATAAGAACATTCGTACATGCAACGTTTGTGGCCAATTATAATTTATGCTACGTTTCACTGCAATGAAATATAAATTTTCCGACTAACTAAAAGTCCTTCTCTCTTATTTAATTCTCTGCTAAAGAATTCCTCTTGGCTTTATTTCTAAAGCAATTTAAAACTCAATTTGTGGCAGTCTTTTCCGCCGTCCGTAACTTTTATTTGATTTCTCTAAATATTTTAATGAATATCTTTCGTATAGAAATTCCCTATTTTATATAAAAACATACTGTCGTAATTTCCCGAAACCTAAAGAAGAAACAGCACAGAGAAGTATGTTTCGAGTGGAAGGAAAACCTTTTCAATTTATGTCATTTTAGGCTTAGTTTATTTTAACGTTTATGTTACCGGCAAAGTAAGTAAGCCGACATTGTACAGAATTCCTAGGTATTATATAGAATTCCTAAAATCATCAGGCATTGTATGAAATAAATCACATTATGTGCATTTCCTAGGCATTATTTAGAATTCCGATTTAATAACCGGCAATGCATGAAATAACCACAACGATATATTTGAAATAGTAGTGCGTGTGGTGGCTGGCTTGCGACGAACGTGCTGTTCTCGTAACAAGAATCTTGTTCATGAAAGATAAATTAAAGAGAACTAAAGAGTAAAAGAAATCCACATGAACAGAATTGTGTTTATACTGGCGATGAGCAGTATACAGTGTGTTCACATTTCGATGCTCACTATTGGGATCTCGGAAATTGTAAGAGATACGAAGAAATTTGGTTATTTTCAAGATCAATTTAATTATGCTTTTGTTTTTACAAGAAAGTTCACGGTTTACTAGAAATTTGCTAAAAACAAAATTATCTTATTCTTCTTTAAGTGAAATAAATTTGAAGTGAAAATCATTTTTTATCATAGTATGTCATGACATCCAACACACAAAGTCGTGGATTTTTATCAAATAAATTCATTTGTTATGCAAAAATTGCTAACAAAATAAATACACTTTTATGGGACATATTAACTGCTTATTTGACGCTATCTGTTAATGCGCAGTAAAATATCTTAAAAGCGCCTTTTTTTATTTTAGCAATTGTTACATAACAAATGTAATTTATCTGTCAAAAATCAATGATTTTCATATGTTTAATGTCATGGCACACTACGTGGGAAATGCTTTTCACTTCATAACCCGGGAAAACAAAAGAATAGCTATGTCAAACCATGTATCACTGAAAAGCATTTAAAGCTGCGTATTCACTTGAGCATTTCGGCTGCATGAGCGCCGAATGAGCACATTTTCGCTCATGTTGCGCTCATACGGACCTCTAGTGCACATTCGTTTATGAAGCGCATGAGCATCGATCCATGGGATGCACACGAGCATCAGTTGAGCGTTTACATTCTTAGCACGAAGAATAAAATTGCATTGGCTAGTGCCACTTTTATTATAATGTACCAATTGTTACGCAAGAAAAATACGAGACGAAAACGCTGGTGAACGAAATTTTTTAATAATATTAAAAAAATATAATTTGTTACGAATTTCATATGTAGTATTTCCTAACTTTGGTATGTGTCTATTAAAAGCATACTATATATTGCTCCTATGACCATTCCATAATGATAACTTAAAGAATACTGTCCTTAAAAAAATTAACAGCTGTTCGCCAAATGCCAACTTTGTCAATTAGTCCGTCCAAATCGAGCACACAAAATCCACGCGCTCACTTTGATGTACCGACACCTAGCGGGTCGGCCTGCGCGGCTCACCGTACGCTCATTCGCGCTCATGCGGCCGAAATGCTCAAGTGAATACGCACCTTAAAGCGTGCTATTCAGTAATATGGAAATCAAGTAGGCGTTCCACTAGAAAAAATTTATATTTACGTTCCACCGCCGAAGTAAAACAAAAGACAGCGAAAATGCTCAAGTCACGTGATCAACTTTCAGCTGTTGTAGATCTAGTTAACGAGCCATCAAATGATTTATGTTGTATATGTTTCAAAGAGACAAGTGAAACTCAGACTTGAAGAGGACGCAACCAAACTAAAACAAAATCAAATAATGACGAAGGTCATGGGTTAGTTTTTGTCCTATATGCTCGAGAACAAGCAGAAAGAATGTTCAAACATAGTAACAAAAATTTCCATCGGTATCTGTTGATACAACTGCAAGAATTCCAGTGCCGGAAGTTGATAGGGAACGTGGTGATGCTTAAAATATTCTAGCTATTGTCATAAATAAAACAGACGATAGACTATACCAGCTCAGGACAAAGTAAAGAGTTGTTAAAATTCTCTATTCTAGATCCCAGATTACAGTTTGTCAGAAAGGATTCTTGGACATTAAAGATGTTCCTGATAATGAAATTACCTTATGTTCAGTTGCAACTTTGCAATCTATCAAAACGGATCAAGGATATGTCAGAAGCAGTTGCAAAAAAACTGTGAGACAAGGAAGTGCTTGTGGCTTAAAAAACACACTTTGTTCTCGTAAATATCATTCAAGTTTACCTTGCAAACATAAATAGGAGAATTTATTCCCATAGACTTTTAAGGAATACATGTTTGATGTTTGTTAAGTTCCTGTTTAGTTTCTTAAGCAAAATATCAAAAAATTTAAAGAACAATATTTATTAGTTTCAAGTGATGGCACACTTAGTGTTATTACTTCCACATTAAGAAACAATATCAATAAACAACAACAAACATGTGTTTGTTTCTATCACTTGTTTTTCAGTTAGTCGCAAAAGAGAGACAACTTACAATTTGACTTTTATCTTTCCATCACAATTTTCGCGATTACAACGATAACTAATGTAAATGTGAAATATTACGAGCCTTACAAACTAGAGACAGCACAGAACGTAATTTGGAGATTATAGAGGCCAGTTCCATTACGGCACCCCAAGACTTTGCGAATTTCCACAGAGTTCATGGAATGGCTATTTAGGACCAAACGTTAAAAACAAATTCCATGGAGGTATAATGGTTAATGTTTGCTTGATATATTTGTGAGGAAGACAATAATTTGTCTTTATATTTATATAGACTTCATGAAGTTGGCCAATAAGGATTCCACTACGACTATGGAGAAATCGGGCGAATTGTTTAGCTTGCATTCACCAACACGACAATTAAGATAAACTTCAATAGGCCAATGTGTTTTTTACAGATTTATTCTTGTTTGAATATCATCCAGATTTAAAACGCTTACGAGTATGGCGTGCGAGTGGAATGTCACTGCATCACAGAACAGAGCTTGTTTATGTTGAAAACTGTCCACCAACAAGTTGTTGAACCTATTGTGGAGGTTCAAAACTTCTGCATATTCAACTTATTAAAGAAAGAGAATATTGCTATTTCACCATGGCCACTACAATCCGCAGACCCCAACCTTATTGAACATGTGTGGGACTCACACCAATTATGACCAATATTCAAACTCGTCCAACATTTCAAAACGCAATCTGAAATCAATAGGCCCTAATTTCCTAAAATTCTATTGTCAGGACCATTTCAAGCCTTCCCAGGTGCTGTTGCGCTGCTGTTAATATTCGAGATGGCAAAATTTCAGTATTAGAAGTATAGTAGTTCAAAAGGCTACTAATTTCTTTTCATTACGTAACTGCTCATTTTGTAGATGTTTTGAAAAGTCTAACTCATTTATTTTCCCTAAAAGCTCTTCCTTAGAAACTGCAAATTGAAAAGAATATTGCGTATTTTCAATTTACGTAAAGCAAAGTTATAAATGAAATTAGTCCTGTTCCTTCGACTTTTTGAGAGTGTATAATGGAGAGAAAGAATATAATATGTATCTCTATCTTATAAACAGGGAAGTCAAACCCCACTAGGCGTCCAGAGTAGAAAATTCAGAGACGGTGCCTCATTGAATATTATCCACGGCCCTACGCAACTCTATGCAGAGTGATTCTAAATAGTGCGAAAAATCTTAAAAGCTTATTCTCAGAGTAATTTCCATCAAAAAAGTTCATATGAACATTATGTTCAGAATGACAAAGTTTTAAATTTATAAGCTGTCAAACATTCATTTAAAATGGTTATTCTTAAGTATCTACTATCTTACGTAACATTTTGTTTGATATCCCTAACAGAGGTATGATATTTGGGAGGCGCTTACCTCAATACTCTAAAAAAATTGTCATGCCACTGAAAAATTAAGAAGTTTTTCTGTTTTTGGAATCATCAATCGATTTGGCAAAGAAGTCCCTCTTGAACTTTTTCTGTAGAATTCGTCATTTTCGAGTAAAATTGAACTTTTCAAAACCCCTTAAATTAAAAACACAATGCAGTTATTTGCTTTCCACTTCTCGGCAAAAATTAGGCCTTTTTCGTCAACTTTTTCCCTTTTCCAAGGTACGGGGTGTCGACATTTTTAATGAAACTTATTTGGCAAACTGTGCATTTTAGGGAAAATGTTATATGGCAAAGTAGGCTTAATTCTTGTCGAGGAATTCAATTCAAATAACTACACCTTGTTCTTGAAAAGATGATATGATCTTACCATAGGCTGCTGAATCTGAAAGGTTTTGAAAAAGCCAATTTTACTCGAAAATAACGCATTTTACGGAAAAATGCAATAGGGACTTTTTCTGCCAATTCGATTGTTGATTCCAAAAATAGAAAAAAAAGATTTTCCAGTGGCTTAACAGCACTAATCTTGCGCACTAACTGCTTTCCCTTCTGGGCCACATACCATAGGTGAGCGTTCTAGGACAACCTATCCTCTATCATAACTTCCAAATATTTAATATACCCTCTCTTCTCCCTTTCTAAAAATTGATCTTTCTTGTCTGTTTTCCAAAGAATAAAGCTTCTGTTTTTTAACATCAAATTTTAACTTTTTTTCTTTTGTCCAGTCTGCGAAACTACCTAACGCTCTTTAACAGTAATATAATTGTTAAACGTTTCACAATGTATCAATCAATCAATATGTCAATTTCATAGCTAACGATAACAACACTACTAACAAAAGCTCCGCCTTTTACGATAGTAAGTTGTAGTAGAAAAATTAAAAATTAGATTCTGCATAACAAGTTCACAGCTAACCCGAAGAGGGATATATCCGCTTTTGCAGTAAAAATAGGATTAGAGCCGGTTTTGATGCAAAACGAGAACTTTAGGTTGAATTTTAACACAGTTATAGTCGGTTTTGAACACAAATAATAGTAGTACTCCCTAAAACCTGATAAACTAAACCAAATGCTAGGAGAAAAAACAAACTTGATCAGAAATGGATGTATCCGGTTTTGCATGCAAGCTTCTCGCAGCTATAATATAGGAAAAGTAGGTAGGTCGAAACAAAAAGTTCCCGAGAAAAGGGGCAAATCTCGACCACGGACCACCACAGCTGGTATTGGTATGTTCTCAAGTTTGGGAATGAGAGAAAATCATAACTAAAAGAGATCTAGGGTAATGAGATGATCAAAGAAATTGAAAGAGACTACCGCTATGGCTTGTTGGAACGTAAGAGAAGGCAAAGCTAAACTTTACTTCATGGTTCAGCATCGGATAAGGAAGTTAGAAAATCTAAAAATAGTAAAGACACTAGGTGTCGTTGCAAAGCCACGAAGGAACGAAATTTAAGCTCGTTATTCAATTATCTTAGATGATCAAATTTTTAATTTCTCCGTCTGCAGAGTAAGATGTAAAAGTGTTAAACTACGGGTGAGTTGCTCATAATACTGGTGATACCTCTAAATTTCGCTCTATTTTCTCGTAGTAAGAAAAATATAGATGAAATTTCATAATTTGAAAGTGGAAGATTTAGTCATTTTCATTACGGTAAAACGTGGCTCAAGCTAGGTTCACAGTCACGCCAGCCCCGTGACAATTTTGGAATCAGAGACGATACGAAAACCACCAGTGTTTCACCGTAATTAACGTTCGCTGACTGTATATAAATTACGTGATTTTTGAGATGTTTCCCGCCTATTCAAATTTCGACCTTCTCCCGTCTCCGACATTCGAGCTAATATGCTAGTACGGTTTAGTTTCTGTGCTAATAATTTTTTTTCAGTTGAGTCTTTAAACCTATTTTCCACTTAAAAATTTGATCAACTTCCTTTATTTTTTTTTCTTAAAAACAATTGACCTGTGTAGGCTGCGACTGTCTCTGTCAGGACTAGTTTATCCTGATCCGACTAAAACAAATCTTTTTGCTTTTTGGTAAAACGTGAATAAAAACTAATATAAGAATGTGCAGGCCTGTTGTTTGTCAAGTCTGACCAACCTTTAACATTAAGGGCGCCATATCCTATTCCACATAACCGACAACGATTTGGACGCTTAGAAAAGCTTAAATTCTTTTAATACCAGTCAATGTGATTGGTATACGAAGTTTTGAGAGACTTTTTGTCTCCTATTACATAAGTACCGAATGGAAATTAACAAATATAAACAGAATAGAAAACAGTTTCCGGGAAATGGAGATTCCCAATACTATTGACCTGGCAACGCATTAGCGGACTGCAATTTCCGAAATTGCAATGATGAAACTTGAATGTCAATATAAAAGGGTGGTTTCATCGTATAAATTACCTTTTTACTTGGGAAAAAATAAAAATGTTGAAGCTGTTTATTAAATTAAATAATATTATGCAGTTACTTTTTATAATTTAACTGCAAGTATGAGTAAATTTTATTTTTTTCACAAAGTGAAATTCCTTGTTTTCATTTTTCTTCCGCATAAATTTCATCTCATTTATGTTTGTTTATTCTAATTTCAACCGCATTTTAGTCTGTACTCTTTGTTTTGAAATGTAACACATCAGTGCTTTCATTTATATTTATTATTTATAAGTAAAATGTGTTTTAGAAACGAAATAATGTTTTAATAGAATGAATGGTTTGCTGTGGGGGGGGGGGGAGTTTTCGTATTGTATGCCCTTAGGATTTGTTGATTTAGTAGTTCCTCCTCCTACATACCTTCAGTACACCGTTCGAAATTCATAAAAATAAATAAAAACACAAATTCGTTCGTTCCACGCATTTTCTTTTAAAATACGAACGTCTATTAAAAAACAATTTAACTTCATTTTTATCAGGACTTTGCAGAGTTTCCGCTCCGCTTTTCTCATGAAAGCATTCTCTGATATCATTTCCAATTTCTTGCTTTTTTTCACGTACAATGTATACTGTACGCATTTTTCTGACATGTTACGAGCTTTTAACAATTTGTTCTCATTAATAAAATAACATCCAAAGCATTTTATTATGTTCATTATGTTAGTTTCAATAACAGAATGGGACAAAGGGTTCTATTAACGAGCCCGAATCGATGCGTGTTTTCCAAACATAAACCTAAACGACCGAAATCCGCAAAACAAACCATTAATATCTCTGTTGTATTATAGGTAAGCTTTTCCGTATACCATTCGTATGCCGACGAAATCAAGACGATTGATGTCAACGATACGAAACCAACCCCAAATAATATTTTCATTTCGTTTCTACCCAAACAAATACCATAAATTAGAGAACAAGAATATATATGTATACGATTTCTATGCACGTGTGTGCGTATACTTAATGATGATATCCACGGATTTTTTCTATTACAATACTTTTTGGTTGTTTGAATAAAGCTATAAATTTAGATCTTTCTGTTTTTGACGTGGCATTAACATTTTTTGATTGGGGTTATATACGTGTCTGCGATTTTTCAACAGGAAAAGATTTATAAAAGATTTGTATTTAAATAAGTTTTTTTCTTAGAAAGAAGCTTTTATTTTCTAGAAAAACTGTAATTTGATTGAAATTTGACGAGGTCAAACCGTTCCCCTTCATCTTTTACAACTGTCCCTAGTCGTCTAGGGAATTCTTCGCAGGCGGCCCCAACATGGATAGGAATGTCAACGTATTATAGTTGTTGACTGAACTTCTGACAGGTCTATTTTTCAAAATCATTAAGTTGTGACAGCACATGACGATGACCTCATACACAGTGATTTAAAGAACTGAGGAATTGAAAAAGTCTGGCCATTTCTGTTTTATAATGGAAAATCTTTGGTTTTTTGTTTCTTTTTCAAGTCAACTGTAATAATTTTATTATGTCGAAAATAAAAGTTTTTTTTAATGAAGTTAATATTATGAGGTATTTAAAGAAGAACTTATTTTTCTATCTACAAGAGTAATATAATGTTTTGTAAGATCTCTTGTTAATAAAAATAAAAATTAAGAAACTTATCACTTCTCTCTAATAAGAATAAATGAATATCATTCAGTTGGTGAAATATAAATTCATGACTGCTTTAGCAAAGCATATTAGTTGCTCTTTCATTTGAGGAGCCATTCGGTACCACATGGATTATGGAATCAAGTTATCGGCTGCCCTAATCCGATTCAGTTCCTTAACTGTCTTTTGCACCCCTTACCGGCTTATTCTCGAATTTCACAGCTCCTCTTCCTACTTAAAACACATTTTTGCTATCGTTCTTTAAAAAATTTTCTAGGTAAAATTGAGAATTTCCCAGGATATTTTTTAGAAGTTTTGCACGAATTCATCTGAAGTACTTGAGAGAAGGTTTTTCATTAATCACCAAACAGGAACGGAAAACTGAAAGGTGCTGTATACGTGTTCTTATTTTATGAATTTATGGCAGTCGCGAGTTCTGAAAAAATATTCTCATGTCACTCTTTACGATCCTTGAAACCTTACACACTGATGTCTTTAGTATGCCTTCCACTGTCTTTAGAAAGATATGAAAAGTTACCTGTAACTTCACCTCATAAGCAGCGATGTTTATTAACTTGATGCGTCACTGTTGCTTGTATTTCCTTCATGTTAACAAATATGCAACTAACTAGCTTTTAGTTTGGACAATCTATGATCTTATAAATCTGCTGGGCATTGTAAATAGCTAATTTGATTGTATTCGATATACCGTGTGTCTCACAAAAAACCAAACAAAAATTTTTCTTAGGAAAGATTTTTCGAAAGTGTTCTTTGAAAATATTTTATAAACTCAGTAACAACAAGAGTCATTAATGCTACTTGCTGATTGCGTGTTCAACAATACGGGTTTACTGTGAAAAACTAGGCAAAAAGTGATGTTGCTTGTTGCATGTGACGGGCGCTATTCTGAATAACTCTTTTTGGAAACAAAAAACTAATCTGCTTGAGTATGTTTAGTAACTAGAAGTAGCATATTTGCTAATAATGCTGTGTTTCAAATTTTCAACTTCTCTTTTAGTCACATAATTTCCAAAGTTAGGACACGCAGGTGGTGTACACAAACCTGATCATGAACTAAGTTGATCTTTTTAAGGTGGAAGCACATGAAGTTTGTTGAAATTACAAAAAAAGTCAGAATTGACCTAAGACGAAATCGTCAACAAAGTTTCAATAAAATCTATAGACGCAGCGGTTCCCAACCTTTTTCTCCTCTAAAAACCGGAATAAATTGGCGAACCCCCTGTGTAGTAATTCTGCATTAACTACAATTTGTGAGACAATTTTCCAAAAACTTTGTATAAATCCATTAAGTAATTCTCAACTGGAAGCAGTTACGTTGAAAGAGTTAGTAATTTTTTTTATTATATTTCTTTATTTTTATTTAGAGGTTATGTTGATAACCTGGAAATTGCGGAAGAAAGACAAAATATAAAATACGAGAGAGACAGTATGTACCAATTTCAGGGACCAGCTCGTAGAGTTGGTTACTGATTTTGACAGAACTTGAGCGACCAAAGCGGAACCAGGTCGCTATATGACGTCATTGTTTTCCAATTGAACACGAATGGTCCCGCTTTGGTTAGCCTTGACGACCACTACGAAAAAAACGCGTCTTATACCGGGAAAGTCTCGATTCACCGAAGTAAAAGTTGCCGTCAGCGGCGTAGCGTCTCGTCGCATTACAGGTTATTGCCTGTTGCGATGTTTGGGATTTAAAATTCCGTCATTACAATACAAGTTTAAAAAAGTTTGAGATTAGACTCACCTTTACAGATAAGATTTCAGGTGTGTCAAACCTGAAAATAAATACAAATCCTACACGGGACACCCGGTGCAGTGTTTCCGATCCTAATCCTCAAATACTTTATTTGAATTTCTTTCATATCGTAAAGCCCATACGATCCACGCAAATGTACTTATGTTTACTAGGTTGACTGTGTGTAAAAATCTTGAGTCAATCTCCATCTAAACTCGACGGATTTTCTTTAAAAATTATTTTTACAGTTTCGGCCGTTAGTAGAAAGAATCCCAGTGATGGTGCATGGAGAATTAACTGATTTCACTTTAGACTGTGGAAGAATTCGAAGGGTTTTGTGTTGGTTTTCCTTCTTGAGTTTGGAAAGTTCTTTGGTCTTATTTCTGTATTGTACCCTTTTCATTTTTGTCTTTACACAATAAATATTTGGTGCTTAAGGTTTCGTATTGCATAGTAACTTTTGATTAGCTATTGCGTCGTTCTTTCCAAATATTCATTTTTTTCGAGTATTTGGGACTGAGGGAAATTCTCATTTGGCGGGAGGAAAGTTACTTCGAACTATTTTTTTTTCTGTTTATATCAGTAGATTCATTCAAAACTGTCTGTTTAAAGATTTCTTTTGCAGAATCACATTAAATACAAAGACACTGTAGGTACTAGAAAATTGTTTGTTTATCGTGTTTTGTCATCTAGAAAGTAAACAAAAATTAATAAAATACAGTCCTGATTCTCCAGAATTTCTGGGAATTAAAGACTCTTTAATGAATTTTTATTTATGGAAAAGCCCAAGAGAGCAAACATATGTCATCTCATCTAGAAAGATCTATTCTTTTGAGCAGTGCGCAAATAGTGGGAGATACTAGTATAACATGTCATTACGGATCAGAATCTTAGATTCTTCAATAAATTTGCCATTAAAAACCTCCTTCTCTTAACCGTTCTCAATTCAAATATTTCTCGTTTTAGGTGAACTAGTAGTAGCCAGAAAGTCAATAGACGTGGGAGTCGCAGACCTCCCCGCGCCCCTTGGCTCGCAACAGTTCGTTCGGTTATTTTGTCTATGCATTTTGCTCCAACCTGACCTTTATTGATTATATCCGTAGATCCACATCCACAGAATCATACTAAATATAAAGACACTAGTACTAGAAAATTGCTAATTTATCGTATTTTGTGGTCTAGAAAGATCTATGACCGTAAGTGATTCAAATAGGTTGTTTCAGTGAGATCCGATACCACAAATTGTGGATGAAAGATAAAGAAGTTTTAATTATTTACAATCTATACCAGTGTGCAAGCAGTCATGTCACTAAAAGTCAAAGTTGTTCCATATATTTGTCCGCTAGGAATCTCTCCTTCTCTCGGTCCGTTGTAAACTCAATATTCCTAGTCTTAGGCGAGTTAGTGAAGTTGGTTTAAAGGGAATCGTTCAACTATTTTTTCGTTTTCCCCATTCATTTTGCTTATGTATTATCTGCACGATCTTCTTCTTGGGTTTTTACGACTCAAGAAAATCTCTACGAGAAATTCTCTTCCAATAATACGGAAGTGACTTCAACCAGAACTTCATTGTTTGTAGATTCACATCGGAAGAATCATGTTAAATACAAAGATGCTATAGTACTAGAAAATTCTTACTCTCTTCCCTCGTCTAAAAAGGCCCATCCCCGAGATTTCTGATCAGCACGCAAGCAGTAAACATTCTGTCATAGCATGTCATTACGGGTCAAGATTCTTCAATAAATTTGTCCGTTAAGATTCTCCTTCCCTCGATCCATTATCAACTCGTCAGAGGCAATTTAGTTTTGTTTTTTAATAAGATGTGAAGGTCTGTAGACCTATAGCCCTGCACGGGTCAGAATTTTCAAGCCTGGGAAAAACCCAGTCATTTCTTGATAGTAGTACGACAGGGCCGAACGACCAGACTAGTCCGAGAGGCCTGACAGAAACGAACGGCCCTATTGACCTAATGTGGACCCAAAAAGCTCGACAGATTTTGAAACCGAGGCCCGACCTGACCTGAACCCGAGTTATCAAAAAACCCGTCCTGTATACGGTGCAGTACAAAAATTCTTTTCTTCAGTTCAATATAAAAATAATGCTTGTTCAGGTCAGTGCGAAAATCACTCCTGTCCGAGCCAGTAAAAAAAACTTATTACAGTCCGGTACAGTACGAAAATCTTTCTCTTCAATTCAGTATGAAAATAATGTTCAGCACGAAATTAGCGCATCCAAGTCAGTACGAAACAGATATCGGTTCAGTGGATCAGTACAAAAATAACGGCCCGAAAAGCCAGATCGACCTTAAACTCGACAGGTATTATTGACGTGATATTCTTCTTAGGTCTTTGTGGTTAAAGAAATTCTTTACAGTCAGGCCCGCCACTAGCCGTCTGAACGCCCGCGTGCAAAACTGACTATGGCGCCCTCACCCCCGTCCTCTGTCCCTGGCTGAATTTCGTTTACGGACGAAAAAATGTTGTAGGTCCCACAGGAGTAAGTAATATTAAATTCTCAACGTGATTACGCTCTACGCTCCACCTCGAGCGCAATAATCACGTCTCGACTGCAACAAATTACTTTCCTGCCTTGGTACATAAATAACTATTAGTTTTGTTGCATATGGATGTGTAAAAAAGTAAAGAAATACTTTACAAAGTCAAACAATTTATTTAATTACATGTATATGACGTAAAGTTTTCAAAATACAATGTCAATGTCAAACGCCCGGCTCTCACTCATTCATTGTACCTACTTTTGTTACGGTGGTTCGAACCTGCAGACGTTCGCATCTTAATTTTGATAGATGCCAACAGATGGCGTTGTTATGAGATAATTGACAAAGGCAGTTGATTGTGAAACAAAGTACCGACACCAAACAAAAGACAATAATTTTAAATTAAACTCAATAACGATTTTCTCTCAGCTAGAGCCGTTGTTGTTACACATGAAATTTGACAAGTTTAAACGTCAGTTTATAAGTTTGAGGTTATTAGAATTTAAATTTTAGAGAAACGTAATTATCATTGCCGTGTTGTTGCGTATTATGCTTTATTCTTTGCAAAACAAGTGATTTTCCTATTTCCTCGAAGTCATCTTCATCACTTTCACAATTATTGTTTATAAATTAATGTAAAATCGATTTCGTAGTGGTCGCCCAACAGTTTTTAATAAACCGAGTTAACTTAAATTACTGTATCGTGTACGATCAGATCAGAAATATAAGTTAAGTTCCAGAAAACAAGTTTAATGCACAACAAGGCATTAATAATTACTTTTTTCTAAAGTTTAAATTCTAATAACATCAATCTTATGCGCCTCTAACAGAGAAAAATCATTATTGAGCTCAATTTGCAATCATCTTTTACTTGGTGTTGGTACTTTGTCTCACAATCAATTAGTTTGGCTAATTAAAAAATAATAATTGCGAACAATGCATGCAATAAATGTACACGAAGGAAATAATATTGTCATAACAAGTAAACGTCTTTCATAATGCTGTACTGATTAATGAGAATGAGTTTGAACATGACGAGATCGCCGTATTTGCCGCCTCCCTGAAGGTGCCGCCCGCGTGCGGTGCACCCGTTACAGACCCGCTTACGGCTGGCCTGTCTACAAGACATTCTCTTCTGGTGGAAGGAAAGTTACTTTAACTTGAACTAGAAAGGTTTATCCTCGAAACCTTGGCCCCCTTCTCTTGGTCCAGTGTCAACTCAGTACTTCTCGTCTGAGGCGAGTCAGAGAAGTTGTTCGTAATCTTTCTGTTCCCATTGGCTTGCAAGGGATCGTTCGGCTGTTTTTGCTTTTTTTTCATGTATTAGAAAATCACTACAAGAAAATCTCTTCTGGTAAGAGGAAGAAAAACTTACTTTATTTATAGACAGTTGTCTGAAGAAAAGATATAGTACATCTTATTGTGCAAAACTTGAAAGTAAAATTGCTAAAAAAAGGCTTGATAACCAATAAAACAATTTGAGGAACTATATCTAAAGATAAATCAAGAAATTATTTTTACCTGAATTCTGTTCATAGCCGTGTAGATCCACCCCGACAAAATTATATTAAATACAAAGGTACTATAACTAGTACTAGTACCATAAATTGTTTATCGCCTAGAAAGGTCTATCCGCAAAACTTCTGGCCATAACCCTGTTTATAACATGTCGTTACGGGTCAAAATTCTTCAACATATTTGTCCGTTAACAATCTTCCTCCTCTCTCAATCCGTTATTAACTCAATACTCCTCGTTTTTAGGTAAGTTAGTAAGGTAATCAATAATAAGAGGTGGACGCCTGTAGATATGACTGCGCCCATTGCATTTCAAGAGATCATTCGACTAGTTTTGTTTTGTTTTCTCTTTTTCTTCTTGGGTCTTTGCTTCTGGTAGAAGGGAAGTTACTTCAGTCTAAATTTTATTGTTTATAGTCATACATACACAAAATCATATTAAACGCAAAAGCAAATTTTGACTAGTGCGAAAGTAGTCGGAAATCCTGTTATAGTATGTCATTACAGGTAGATTAACATCCTTCAATAAATTTGCCCGTTAAAAATCTCCCCTTTGTCTCGGTCGGTTGTCAACTCAATACTCCTCGTCTGAGGATAAAGGATAAAGTTAGTAATTAGACGTGGGGGGTTTATAGAACTCTTTTTAGAGGCCGTCCTTAAATTACGTAACGCAAAATTGAACGATTTTAATACCGCCCTTCCCCCATTGTAATGCAACCGTAACGCAAGTTCGAACCCCCCCCCCCCTTGAACATTACGTAACGCAATACTCTAATCCCCCCACATTTAATATTAAAATATTCTAATTTTTTATTGAAAAAGATTTTATTAGAAAGGAATGTATCGAAATGGGGTGCATGTGACCGTTGTGGTCTACACACAGACTGTTTGAGTTCAGATAAGTAAATATGAGCTTAAATAATATTTTATCAATAACATTTTATCGTTACGTAACGTTACTCTTGACTCCCCCCCTTGGTAACGCTGCGTAACGCAACTCTGGACCCCCCCCCGCTTGGAACGTTACGTAACTTAAGGACAGCCCCTTACTCGTTGGCTCGCAAATAATCGTTCGGCTACTTTTTCGTTTTCTTTATTTATTTTGCCTTCCTATTGTTAGTGTGACATTTTTCTTGCGCATTTGCGATTAATTCAATAAATTTTCCGTGGAAGATTTTCTTTTGCCGAGAGAGAAGTTAATTCTACCTGAACTTTACTGTTTAAATCCGTAGATTCACTTGGGATTGCCTGCTTAGATTAAATTTGTAGAATCATATTAAATGTAAAGAGACTGTCTATAGATCTATAGAACCATAGCAGTCGGGAATCCCGCTATAGCATGTCATTACGTGTCAGAATCCTTCAGTCGATTTCTCCGTTAAGAATCTCCTCCTTCTTTTGGTCCGATGTCAATCTAATACTTCTGAGGAAAGTTAGTAATAAGACTATTGGTGAATCATCTAGCGTCCATTGACTCGCAAGAACTTGTGGATTATTCTGTGGAATTTCTATTTATATGATTTGCTGTGACACATCGAGTCACTTTAAAAAACTTTTTTTGATTATCATTCTCCGGGATGATGTGTCGATTACGCGAGAAATATAATTTCTTTATTTTATTTTAAAGTAAAATAAAAATATTTAATGATCTAACTCCTGGGTTAATTTTCAATTTCAAATTCGCCCTTAAACAGTTAATCTGATTAGTTTTGATAAAAAGTACAGGGTGTTATTTAACTCAGATATTTCTTACATTAAATTCCAAACCCACAGCCTAAGGCAACTACATTGTATCCACTGTTTTATTAATTAGAATCAATCGTCGGGTACTTAACACCAATTTACCTTTGTTTCACAAGAGTGATTACACTTTTTAACTTTAAAAATTGCAAAAGATCCGCTTTAAAACCACCTAAACAGGATAATAGCTATCCAAGTGTGTACAAAAACATTTTTTAGTATACCCTACGTAACAATTATACATCTTCATGTTTACAAAATTCTTTGTTTTTACAATACTCTTTTGGCCCAGATTTAGTATAATTTTAACGTGCTCGTTTATTTAGATTTTCTTTTTATACAAACTTCCTGTTGCTCTACGGATTTTTATATACACACAACATTTTAATACAATAAAGTAGCTCGAGTTCACGCTTGAAATATTCATCTTCCACAAGATTTAGGGCAAGTTAAAACGAAATGCCCATTTTTAAAGAATGAGGCTCTCGAGTTATTTAAATTGTACGATATAAAGTGGTGTCTACGTTTCTGATGCATAAAATAGCTATTGTTTGTTGTTAAATGAACACATCTTTAGTCGTGTAGCGTTTCGGAAATATTTAGCTAATTCTGTTAGATTTAATTAAAACGGGTTAAAGTGAATATAATTTCATTTAAAATGTAACTTTGTTTATTTCGAGCTTTTATTAAAAGCAAATTTCGGACACGCACGACTATTACTGAAATGATTTTATAATCTCGTGCTTAGCATATTAAGTGGTTTCGAAAGCTTCACATAGTAGACTATAACCATATAACGGGTGTAAATCAACGCAATTTATGCTAATCTTTTTGTTTTATTTTTGTTTGTTTTTTTCATAAACTGTAAAGTAATCTTAGTACTCGAGAGATTTATTTATTGTACAGTTGTAACAAAAAGTGGTAACCTAAAAATGAGTAATTGTACAGGAGAAATCTAAAAATGGAAAAACAACATCGTCGAGTGCATTTTGTTATAAAATTCTTTTTCCTTTTTGGATGTGAAGAAGAAATAATGTAACAGCACGTAACTAAGATATTATAAGAACTATTGTAAGATTTCTTTAAGGTGAATGCACTATAAACTAGTTTGCTGTGTATTTATTTGCTCAAACTACTTTACAAGTAAAGTTTAAGGTAAAAAGTTAAAAACTACTGGCAAATTGTACAAAGAAAAACATATTTCTCTTATGTCTTATATAAAAGAAAACCACTGAATAACTACTTTCACTTTCGCGGAACATATTCTTCAACACAATCACAAATTTAATTCAATGCAGAATATAAAGTTTTCTAACACTAATTCCTGAAAAGATTTTTTAAGATTAAGCTAAAATCATTATTTACGTTTTCCAGTACTGATGACTATAATGATAAATTTCTGACGTGAAACGCATTGGTGTTATCGGAAAAGCCGTGTCTTGATGCAGGGTTAAGAAAAATGCAACCGACATACTGAGAAAACAGGCAGACAGCCGCCTAAAAGCCATTACGAGATTTGATTTTCTTGGCTGTTACTTTCAATTAATTGTCTGAGTCTATCTCTTTATAAGAAGAAAAGACTAACCTGTTCACAAGACAAGGCCGCCCCAAAGTGGCTTCTCCAAGCATATCATTACTTTCATGTAAGAAAAAAGAAAAATAAGAAAAACTATTCGTTCAAGCTTCTATGAGTGAAGAAGCTGGAAACTTTGTCAACAGGATCTATGAAACCAATGTTTACAAGTGCTTTGTTGGTTTCTGCAACTGATGTAGTTGTTCTAAATGCGAATATACGATTGAAGTCTCAGATCTAACTTAAGCATTAGTCTCCTGGGGCTGTTACTTTAACTAGATTTATTCGTTAAGGCTGACTTTCTACATATTGATCGTCAATGAAATAAAATTATAGACAAAACAGAGAACAGCATTGTATTTGCTATAAAAAGTTCCTTAAAGAAAATAATTGTTAATAAAGAGAACTGCTGACACCAAGAAAATCATATTGGCTTGAAAAACGTGACTAACACGAAAACTCAAATGTTTCAAAAAATCACACGCAGATTTAATGTCAAACCAGTCACCTAGAAATTTAACACCTTGTCAGCTCCGCAATGTGGTGGATTCTACGAGAAGTTTATGAAAAACGTGAAATGCTTTTTGAATGTTATGATCGAGAAACTCCACTGTTGGTTACCTCTGAAACGTTTTACTCCAATTTCCCTAATATACTGGAATTTCTTAAAATTGATTAAACTCCTTATCTTCAAACAATTAGAAAATCAATTTGACTATAGCGAGATTTATTTTAAATCCATTTGCAGATATTTATGTTTAATAGCTATTACGAAACTCTAATTCCCTTTCAGGGCAGTGTCAGTTTCAATCACCTTTATCAATATCTAAAATGTTTGACTGTCGGTTAATTTAAACCATTAAATAAATCAAAAGCATTAATAATTAATAGTGCGCCTTGGTTTATAGATAATTCTGCTATTTATATCAGTACCGTAAAATATTTATGGGAAGCGTAGAATATTCTCAAGCAATGTGTAAGATCGATAACTTTCAGCGACTATGAATTATAAACATTTTAATTCCGAATGAACATCTTGCGCGGATTTACTGGAATGTAAATTACAGTAAGTATTAATGTTTCTCAGTTTCCTTTATCATTCATTAGGTCACTACTATATAACTGTTGATTCTCAGATTCTCTTCCTGGTGATTATTGAGAAGTTTTTTGTGACGACAGTTCAGAAAATGAATAACATATTAAGGTTAATTTTTCAGATTATAGAAGGAATTAAAACCCTTGGGAGAAATAACTAGTATAGTATATCACGTCAACTTCCATTTTCATTTTAGAAAAAGGAAGACGTCTGCAGAGTGAAAGGATCTTCGTAGAAGCACGGTTGCTATCATACTGCGTTCGAGGTGTTTAAATTGGAAGTTTCATCGATTGTTCTGTACGTAATTCCTTAATTTTATCGATTAAAGAGACGTTTAAATTTGGAGTCAACATGCAAAACAGCTGTATACAGGGTCGCTAAAAAGTATGGAAACACGCTGCCCCCGCGAAAACGGTAAGAGATAGACAAATGAAATTAGGAAATCTTAAAGTAGGCATCGTTTGCCACGTTTTGCGAAGAGAATTAAAATCAAATCTTTATATGTTTTTTCGTACGGCCGCTATCTTGAATTTTTTTAAATGAATCACCCTGTATATGACCACACATTTCGATAGGGATTTTAAAAACAAATTCAACAATATAAAGGTTGCTATACTTATCTTGTCAAGGATTTCACTATTAATTTCTATCAAAAAAGAGTTACTCGTGAAACAGCAAACGCAATGGAACTATAAAAAAACCGATGTGCGATTATTTTGTAAGTAATTAAAGTAAAAGAAAACCGTAAAAATCTTGCCCTCAGCCTACTTATTTAAAATAATAGATCGATGCTAGAGCAAACTAAATTTATGGTGGAATAAGAACAAATAGTGACGAATTGATAATAACAAAAACACGATATAATTTTATAAGAAGCGTTCAAAATGAGCTCCGTTAGCTTCTTGGCAATGAAACAACCTCTTTTGATATGTTCGCAAGGAATTTTGCAAATTTTGTATTACAAATACGTCTTCGAAGTTAAGAAATTCTTGACAAAAGAATAGTGATTATCTCCAAAATCTTTCAAGATAAGTATAGCAACCGTTATATTATCGAATTCGCCTTAGAAATCAATATCGAAATATGGGGTCATATACAGGGTGATCCTTTTAAAGAAATCCAAGATGGCTGCCGTACGATAAAACAATCGAAGATTTGATCTTAATTCTTTTCGCACAACATGGCAAACAATGCCTACTTTAAGATCTCCAAATTTCATTTGTCTGTCTCTTACTGTTTTTGCAGGGGCAGCGTGTTTCCATACTTTTTAGCGACCCTGTATGTTGGATATTGGCTAGCACATTCCCTAAACCTGAAACAATTCTAATATTCATGCCTTAATATTAATTCAAAGTAGTCAGAATTGCATTAAAAGTTGATTGTGATATCCTTATTTCTTGCTTTAACCGAATCAATTTTAGTTTACTTAGTCTCTCAGGTTGGGCAGCACCATATAATTACGTGAATTGCTCAGTATTACATACTAAAGGACGTTATGGCCTCCTTAATGTTAGTTAAGCATTATATTGTGGCATAAAGAAGTTTTAAATGAACAGACTGACGAATTTTATACCACATCGATCAAATTCTTTTTTCCCTTCGTCTAGATTTGTTTTTATGCTAAACACTTAGATACAGGAGTTTACCTCATGAGGAATCTCTTTGCCTTACTAAATGTATGTATATCTGGTCTTTTATGTTACGTCAGAGTTTTGGAATTCCAATTTACAACTATCTACACACTAAGGTGTCAGGAATTGGATCATAGTCCAACGGCTAACTATAAACGCTGATTGGATCACGGCGCAATTGCAAGGGTAGGTTCCTGTACCTTAGGCTCGCGGCTGTATTACAAAATATTGCAACTTACTCGCGGCTGTATTACAAAATATTGCAACTTACAGGTAACGATGGCACTGTTTAAGCAGAACTCGATTAGTCTCGACTGGAGATTCGATAAACACTCCCCAAACCTCACAGTGTTGGGCGGTTTGTGCCAAAGAGCAGTATAGCACAAGGGTGAGACTCATTAACGGAGCCTCGGAGATATCTAACAACTTCTCTGAGTATGGTAATGAAAGTTGTGTCGTGTCACAACGGACCTTTATTTCCTTCGTAAGATTTTTAGATGAGTGAAAAACAAATAAAATTAACTTTCTCCTCCACACAAACAAGCAACCTCAAATGACCAGGCAGTTGTAGCTATAGATCCTACAGAGCTCGGATGTCTTGAAGTAGGAGGATCTGCTCTAATGAAAACGTCTTTCTTTCTCCAACCTGGGTAGACCGAGAAGAAATTACAGAAACCCCAAAAGAAGAAAGTTTTCAAGATGCAGAAAATGGTAACCGAGACTTGTAGAAACCACTCAGGAAGCAACTACAACTGCAGAATCAAGTCTATTGGGAACAAGGGGGACCCACAGAACTGAAGCAGCTAAAGAAGCAAACAAATGAATAGTAGATTAAGTCTTGCAGTAAGCCTATAGACATTTACAAAGGTTATAAGGAGATAAATAAGATAAATATAAGATGAATCTTTCTGTTTAATTTAAGAGTTCTGTTAGAATTAAAGGAAGTGCGCTTTGAGTCTAGAGGTTCTCTTCTATTGTTTTATATGTACAGGTGTTTGAAAGCCTTACTGACTTATGGAATGTACCCATAAAAGATCGCAAGGACGACATTTGACCATTCTGACTAAAATTAATTTTTGGAGTATCTGTTACTTCATGAGAAACATTTAAATATTTTTGAGATGCTGGTTTGATTGACTAGACTAAAATGAGCTTAGTGCAATGTACGACACGATAAAAGCACGATCTATTCTAAAGATTCCCAAACGAACTGGTCAGGGTATTGATGCCAACGTTTTTTACATATTGGCACTTCAAAGCTATCAAGGTGTAGTATATTGTCCCTAAAAATCAAATTAGCTGGAAGTAGCAGACTGACTCGAAAAGTCCTAAAACAGTCCGGCCAGTTCATAAAGCTTCGTTAAGTATAAGATCCTGAAGTCTTATCATTGTCCCAATGGCAAGAGTTTAAGTACAGGTTAAATTACCTGTATGTAATAATTCCATTCCGTGCATTCAGAAGATTCTTACATTACTGATCCTTACTACGTTATTTACAGTTACATTTTCGCTATAGTAGATACTTTCTTTTTGATATAAATTTTATCGCGAAGATAGGCAACTTCTTTTACATAAACATCAATGCTCATCTCAAGCATTCATGAAGAATTTTATATGTCTCGTGCATCGGTGATAGCGCATCAAGCTGCTCGATTATTAAGTCGATTTATGCACATTATCAACTGTCATACTAACTATTCCGACCGCCTAATAACAATTGTTCAAAGGCATTGTTTATTTATTTGTTTGTTATATAAAAACGAATCAACTAATGTCTAAAGTGTATTTTTAAGTCGAGAAGAGACCAGTTATTTGTTGATTCCCGTTGAATCGTTTTACTTCATTACTCTACTTTATACAGTAATTCCTGAGAACATAAACGGTAGGTTTTATCCATTCTTGCATTCAGGACTCAAGAGGATTTTGAAGCTTAACTTCTGAGTTTTTTCGTGACCTTTGTAACAGTCAGAAAGTTCCAGGTACCCGTTTTGTGTTTTAGCTATATTATCTAATAAACCACGACCTGTCAGAGCTGTGTTAACCGTAACTATACCGTCTGGTATCTAAACAATAAAAATAAATTTGCATTTTATGATCTTTGTAGGTCTTCTTAGAGCAACTGTTAACGAGCAGGAAATTAAATCTCTCTGTCAAATTTACTATATAGGAAGAATTTTAAAGGAACATTACGCTCAATAATTCAATGCGGTAATTTGAAATTATATATGAAGGACGGCAGAAACTAATTTAATTGTTTTTTTTGTGTTCAGATTTATTTTTATTTCACCCCCAATCGACCTTGTGTCCAATTAGCCGCGCTCGACCATCATAGACCCGAACAACATCTGGTTTCGTAGCAAGCAGTTTATTAAACGTCATATACAACCTTCCTTGCAGAAGCTAAGACTTCTATAGTCCTGCACGTATTTTTAAGTTGCAAGATTAGAAAATTCAGTTCTTGATCGACCGCGATTTTTGAAACAATTGCTTCGGTAGCATAATATGCTACTGCTAAATGTTATCGTGGCCTACCAACTCGTCTGATAAACACACAATTATACTTACCTTTATGAACAAGAAGATATAATCATTAGAGATTTTCGAACTTAGTCCATTCAAAATAAATGTTAAATAAATACACATTCCTACATTGAACAAGCCGCCAACCTAACGTATAACTGAAGCGTTTTCTTACGTCAATGTTTACACCCTTGCTTCTCCGGTACAAAGCTTAAATTAATTAACAATGTTTCCTACAAGCACAAGTGATTTAACAAGATAATTAAAAACAAAATCCCAACGATGTAGACTAAAAGAGCCGACAACCGTCTATTTTTAGAAGAAATCGTGTAGAGGAGAATAAGGTTCTGACGACACAAAAATTTTATCACCGTGAACTTCACAGAAATAAAACGTCGGGCTTTAACTATCGTCATCATTTTACTTATTTTTATCCTGGAACAGTCACAGATATACACGATTGGCTAGCATCCCACAAGATGAACGGGGCCAAGTCGTCCGAATTCATTCTTTTTAGATCAGTTGCATTACCCATATGATGAAACGTGAAAAATTCTTGTTAATTTAAATTAAATTCTTGTTAATTTAAATTGAGTGTAAATTAATGAAAAAAAAAAAAGTTTGTGTTGAGGTGACCTATCTAACTATTAATAAAGCTGTGAGACGACATTCCTTCAAGTGTAGCTTACAAGGATTTATATTTTGTGGAAATGGAACGAGAGAATACAGAAAACAAGGTGAATATCTAGTTATTAAATAAAAAGAGGACGACTGATTCACGGTCTGAAAAATTTATATATCTCATTGTTTACCTTCCTGGAATGGAAATAATATCGCAAAATAAACATTGATAACAATATCGCCCGCAAAAATAATTTAGTTCTACACGGTGAATAAACACTACAACTGTGGAGTTCGGAAATTAAAATGGATCTGGCAATTGTACCCAAGGAATTCGAAGAGAAATTACAACAGAAAAGAGAGGAAGATGGGGAAGGAATTTATTATTTGAAATTCGGTGAGAAAATACTGCGAGTCGGTAAAGTATTTTCTTATACATTTTGGAGGACACAGATTGAAGATGAAATATTCTGGAGCGTTCAAGGTGTTGACAATAGTGGACCGAAGAGAACGTGGATAGTGACAAAGTATTTCGGCCCTGCTGCACAAGGTAGAAGATTTCTACAAGAGATAAAACTTCGACATCCAACCGAAAGGAAAGTTAAGATAACCTATAGATCTACATGTTTTGATGGTGAAAATAAAGTGGAAATTTCTAAATGTGTTGTAAATCAGTTTAAAAATGACGACAATACGTTTAATTTTCAATTTAAAATTGTTAAAAGAAAGAGGAAACCATATCCTTTAAGAATGGTGTAATTTACTTTCCACAATTAGATATAATTTGAATAAAAGACAGTCAGATTCTAATTCGTAAGGTAGTTTGTAGGAAATTTATTTAACTATCATTAAGGTCTAAAAATAGCAAACTAACATATTTTTATGTGTGATAAATAATAATTATCTAATCCAATGCATTTACAAAATATTTTTTAAGTTATTTCCTTGATTGTATCTCTAGGAATTATATATACTATAGTTATTTATAAAACATTGGAATATTTTTGAACTTAGTTATTGAACCAAAATAAATTATAAAATATTCTTCTTCTTGTTTTTTATTGTTACTATTTTTAACTTTGCCCCAATTTTCTTCGTGATTGATGAAGTTATTTTTAGCGTTTTTGTTTGTCATGGATTAGGAGAATTTATAATTCTTACGCGTTTGTGAAATAATTCATAATGTTTTAGAAAAAGATTATTTTCAGTTTTTTTTTTGTACCAACTCTAGCAATTTATTATTATTATTATTATTCAGCTCAACAACATTTTGTTCATTTATTTATAAATCACCTAGTCATTAGTAAAATCCGGCTTACCATACTCCTCAATTTATTTTTCCCCAAACATGCAGTTTACCTGAAACAAATAAAATGAAACATTAGCAAAGCAACATTTTCGTGTAGCAGCTAAATAAAAATCAATAGAAAATAATATCATAAGGTGTATTTGATCACTAAATTCCCAAGGGTCTAATGATAAGAAATGTTATGGCCTTTAAATTTTTTAATATTTTTCTGTCATAAAACACTTTTCTTGAATTATTTTATGAAATCTTAATCTTTTTAATTTATATTCTAAATTTCCAATAATTTATTAACTCTAACTTTAGACAACACATGTTAAACACTGTTTTTAGAAACTTATAGAATTTCTGTTGACATTAAACGTGTCGACTTATTTAGGACCATTCGAACTCGTCTGGTAAACTTTTAGATAGAAAAGCGTGTTTAGACTCTTCACGAATCACGGTTGTCAATTGTTGAACAGTGCGGAAAAAAAGCAAATTAATTTACTATTTCTTCAGTTACTTGCAGGATTCATGATTTGATGCAAATCCTTGTGCTGCCATTTTCAGTGTTTTGCATTTTTTCCGGTAAATTACCATTTAATGAATTTCATCAGATGGAAAATAACGTTTATCGTCAGAAAGGGGTCTGCAAGGTTTCATTTCATTGTACCATTTACTAAATTTGTTAAAGCAGGGATTAGTTTGGTGATTGAAGACCATTAGGAAATGGTCACCTTTTACTATTGAGTTCGAGCCAGAGATTTGCCTTCGTCACACCAAACCCGAACAAGAACGATTCTGTCTAAACACCAGAATACCGAAAAGGAAACTTGAAATACCTCCGAGAGCCATACCAACGTAAGACACACGCCCAAAAATGTGTCTTGTTGCTGAACCTCGAAATATATCGCTAGCATTCAAATAAATCACTCTATCGAAGCGTGACGTCGGAAATCACATTTTTAGATTTTTTCTGCTTTCCTTTTAGCTTGCTTTTCAAATTTCAGTTTTCAGATATCTTCCAGGGCTTCTCTCTGTTATAAAATGAGTGCTGCCCCTGTCCCCGAAATTGCAAGTACAAGTCAAAAAACGTCGATAGTCTTAAGTGATGAAAGACAGCATGACAAGTAGTACAAGTAATGGAAGTGGTGATGAAGGCAAGACCAAGTGATCAGAATCGAGCAGAAACAAGGACAGAATTCAAGTGGAAAGAGAAGATTCTGCAAATATACTGAAGAATAAAAACTTAGATGAGTTTGTGGTTAAGACTACTTCTAAGCAAAAAAAAAATAAGTTGCATAAGGAAGTGCCAAAATCTTTCTTTGGCAGCAATATACCATTTACTGTAATTGAGTATCCAACATTTGAAGAAATGGTATCCATCTTACATTCAAGCTATATTGCTCCAAATCGGAAACAACTGGCTGAGAGATTTCTACAGGAAATATGTTTTGAAATCGAAAATAATTTAAAACAAGAATTGTAAGATAGTAGTATAACCTTAATTTTAGGTGGCTGATCGAACTCTTCCTACGATTCAGTAATCGCAAGTTCCATACATACAGGTTTCGACGTATATTTAGTGAATGTAGAGAAAGAAAACCTCCGAGTATTGGGTTGAAGTTGCCAACAAAGCCATTGGCCAAATACAAACTATGTATAGTAAAGACGTGTTCACATATTGCACCGACAATAAAAACAAAATGAAGAAAATGAAACAGATTTTGACTGAATTACATTACCATTACAAAAATCTACTATATAGGGATATAATCCCAACAAATGTAACAAAACATAATACAAATCCAGAAATTCATCAGAAATCATCACCAACCGCATTGATGGCTGAAGGAGAAACAAGGGACAATGCCACAAATCCCAAATGAAACTCGTTGGAATTCCTATGAATACTGTCCGAAGACATTCATTTCTAATTACCATTTGTACACACAAATAAGAAGTGAACATTTAGAGGATTTCAGAAGTTACCCAAATATTACTGTCATATTGAATAATGTTACTCTATACTCAAAGGCAATTCATTTAGAAAAATAATTGTCAGTTTATTCAATACCTTAGATAAAATTTACGGTGGTGGGTGCTTTTTAGCTGATGCTATCGCTTCTTCGAATAATTCGACTACAAATGAATCCCTTGTTGTCATCTACAATGTATAAAGAAACGTTTGAATAAGGCGTTATCGCAATCTCTTTTTAAAACTGCGGTTGTTGAAAAATTCTCGGTCATTTAATGGTGGTAAATACTTACAGCAAACAACAAAACTTTCAAAAAGTTACCAGACTCGTCTTGCAAGTTTCTGTGTAATCTACTATGCTATCCAGTTAGAGCAGCATCAATCGAGAGAGTTTTGTCAAGTTATGGAACAAACTGCGAAATCGTTTGGGATTTAAAAGAGCTCTTCAGTTGGGGTTTTTTAAGTAGCTTTTGCCCAAAAAAACCTCTGGGCAATTTTGGGTTACCCACTGGGCAGCCAATCCTGGTCGCAAGAGCCCACACCCATTTCTACTAGAAGAGGATTTAAAAACGAGTTTCCTTTTTACAGTTTATTGTTTCAGGCAGCAAACAAAATGCTAGGGTAATTAGAACTAAGTTCGTAAAGTATCGTCCTCAAATTTTATTCAAGTTGAAGTGTAGATTATGGTCTGACACTACATTCTTTCAAACCTTTATGGTATCGGTATAATTTTAAAAGACCTAAATAAAAGGAAAGCTGGATTGTCCAATAGATCACCTACACACTACTACAAAAAAACCAGGAACCTTTGGTAAGTGTTGTTTTGAATGTTGTAAATTGGGAAAACTTGAAAGCTCATAAAGCATCTCATTTAAAAAATCGCAAAACGTTTTGGATCGTTAGCAGTGACTTCCCCCTACTCCTATGATATGACTTCTAAGTTAACTGCAAGTAGCTCAAAATTTTGTAGCATTCTTAAGAACAAAAAAGGGAAATATGAAAAAGATATAAATTTGGAAAAGTCACAAGGGCCCGCCAACCAGCTCACTTCTTCGGCGCTTTCAGGTTGCGGGTTCATAAAAAACGGCTTTTGAAGGCATTTAGGGCTGCACTGTTGCAAAAAAAAGGTTGGGCGCCAGCCACTGTAAAACAGCAGCAAAAAAAAACTGAAAGAAGAAACAAATAAAAAAGAAACAAATAAAAAAGAAACAAATAAAGCAAAAACAAGATTTTAGGGTATCAGACTTTAATAATATTGAAAAACTTTTATAGAACAAAAAATATATAAATGTATAAACAAAATTACTAAATATTACCGTCAAATCAAAGTTAATTAAATTGATTAAATACTGCAGTGTGACGTCACCCTTCATAAAGATGCAAGAGTTTAAATACTTGAAATATTGATTAAACAAATAATTTAAATTGTATACTATAATAATATTTGATTCATAACTGCAAAACTTTATTTTTAGAAGAAAAAGGACCAGGAACAAAGAAGAAGGAATAATAGTTTTTAACTAAGTAGCTAATAAGCGGTGTAATTAGTTGACTCGAGATCTCACCACAGGTGGGTACCATATAGATTACGGCAGGAACTGACCCGTGTTTCTGTATAGAGCTTTCGGTTCGTGAAATCAAAATTGGACTGATAAATGCCAAGCTATTAACGTCAACTTATTAATCGTCTTAACGGCCCTCCGTTTGATGCCTTAAAAAGTAGATAAGACAAGAGAATAAGAATTCAAGTCGAAAACTCCTTCAGAAAAAAAATTAAAGTGGGGAAAGAACCCAGCTCAGCCGACACTATTTAACTTCGAAACTAGTTAATTAGTTACATAAAAATTGATGAACGATAAAAAAATTCCGTATAGATCCCTCAAAGGAAACCACTTTAAAAAATATATTTCAAAGCACTCTGAGTGCCAAAACGGTCAACGAGAATTTTAAACTTTTGACGACCGAAGGAGATATCCTATAAATTGAAATTCCATACAAAAATTGTTACTATAAACTACACTTAGTTTCATATGAAATGCACCATCTATTAAAAATAAGGCTACGGGTTTGAAACTTTGCTAAAATAATGTTTTATTATTGCGTGTGAAATGATCAGGTTTTCATAAAAAAAGATTAACAATTACAAGAAAACAGTAACAACAACGAGAACAAAATTAATAATGTGTAACATCGCCATGAACAGAAATACAAGCATTTACTCGTCGTGACATGCTTTCTATCAAGTGGTCTACGTTCTCCTGAGGTATCTCGTTCCATATAACCTCCAGTTGGTGTCTCAGTGTTGTTAGCTAGCTAGGGAGAAGCAACGGGCGTTGCGTGGCCAGCGGCTTGGAGACGGCAGACGTTGTTGGCAATGATCCAGTTGACTGGTGGCTACATGCGATGAGCTGCTACTATATTGTTAGGTTAGGTTAGAAACAAGAAAACACATGGTCTTGCTTAATAAGGGAAGGTATAGGCATGACTCAGCTTAAGAGCGGGGAGCGTAGATAAGAGAGGCCTTATCGCTGTGAACATCGAGATGCAAGAAAGCGTTTCCCACTCTGCTAGTTGTATTTAAGTCAAGGCCCCTTCTATTCCAAGGACTGTGGTTGATCCGGTCGTGGTCCAGTGGGAGATGGTGAGGGAGAGGGGGTCTAGCGCTTGTCTAGCTCGTCTAAGTTGTTAGGAGCTCTTGGCAATAATCTTAGTCGCCGGCCCAAAGATGTTCGATCGGCGATAAGTCCGGTGATCGTGCAGGTCAGGGCAACATTTGTAATTGTGCTTGCTGGACGTACCTTCACCATGTACGTTATTCTGTTGGAAAATACCGTTTGGCAACGTCTGCATGAATGGTACTGACACCGGTTCCAAGACATTATGAATATAGTGATGAGGATTTATAGTGCCTGGGACGAACACAAGAGGTGATCTTCATCCCGAACCATAACTCTAGGTGTTAAAGCTGTATCGCGTCCTTTAGCAAACTCTAGATTTCGTTTTTCTCTTCGATATCGACGATATTCGCCCACAAACAAAACCTTGATCCGTCACTAAAGACAATGTCGTTCCATTGCTGATTGCAGTGCTGTCGCTCTTGACACCAAGCAAGCCTAACAGCTTCTTGATATGCAGTTAAAGGGAACCGTTGGAATGGACGGTAAGATCGCAGTCCAAAAAAGAGATTCTTCTGTAGATTGTTGTAATTGCCACACGGTGGTGAAGAGTTCGCATCCAGCCATTATTCGAAAAAGTCGATCTTCACAAAGCAGACCATATTCGTGTAACTGTAGTGTGGTCCGGATTTACCCTTCTTATCAATTTCAAGAAAAGAAAGTCCAGCTTCTTTCATGCCGATAATTCGACCTCTTATCAAAATCGGAAATATGGTTATAATTTCTACGTTGTTTTACTGGAGGCATTTTAAAACATTAATTCTGTCACAAAATCTCGAAACAACTAATTATGTTTACTAAGATATTCTTTTGTTTCTAAGCAACAAGTTATCAAAGTTGATGATAGACAAGTGATGAACACCCCAACCACTTGATTTTTTTAATGGAAATAGTGATCATTTCATATTTCATTTCATTATTTTAGCAAAGTTTCAAAACCCGTAGCGTTTTTTTAATGGGTGGTGCATTTCATATGAAACTGAGGGTAAAAGGAGTTATTCCGAGATTACCAATATCTACAAAGAAATAATTGAAATTTAAGTAACGGCATCCAGACCGTTACAGTCTTAGTCTTAAAACAAAATTTCACCTAAGCTGAGAGTGAAAGAGGTTATTGACTGCGACAATTTCAATAAAGAAAAAATATCTACAAAGAAAGAGCCGCAGTTGAGTTGATAGTTATGGTGGTCAAGATGATTGATGTAGCAGTTGTGGTCATGGTTTGGCCATTGGCCATTGCTAATTGACCAATTAATAGTTAAATAAGCAAATAATTGACCCAATTTTGTAGAAGGAGTTGCCCAGCGTTGATTCGGCGACGTTGGAATACTGAAATGGTTGCTTTTGACGTTGTTCCGCTGAGCATGAACGTCTGTCGGGCTGAAGATTATTTTCTCTGTGGAAAAATGTTTTCTTTTAATTCCGTCTAGGTGCATTTACTTTCATGTGCACTTGTGATTCTTGGGAGTGTTTGTCGCTTGCCGACGTGCGAAGCGGCTTCCTTTTGTAAAGCCGCCTACCGCTTTGACGCTTGGTGTGGCGCGAGTCTAGATAGGCAGTTTCTAGAAATGTTTATCGTTGCTTTCCCGGGTTAAACAAGAGTGGTGACGATAGAGTACGTTTCACGATGTAGTAGGGTATGTGTGAAATTTTCCGCTGGATATAGGGAATATCTTATATTCGTCTATGTTCCTGTTTGCATACAGCATCTCGATAGTGAATTAACACATTCGGAGGAGTGGTTTGGGAAAAATGCGCGGGAAAAGACTCGTTTGGGTAGCCGGAGTATTGTTCGAGTTTTCAGAGGCAGAATTAGAGAGAGACACTTCGAGACCTTACAAATGTTAACTAGAGTGTGAAGGGATTGCAGATGGTTGTTTAATGTATACAGGGTGTTTAAGTACGACGATTTATTTTTGTGTAAGTTGTACTGTGAACCAGACCCTGAAGTGGAATTTGAACTGTTTTCTTTTAATAGTAATAGCTTTGAGAGTATGCAGAGCCGGACTGCAGCGATCACAGACCTCGAATTTCGGGTGTAAGTTTTGGTGGTGCATCTTAGCCGTGCACCTTATTTTTGTATTTATAACTTTATCTAAGTAAGTTTGTCGAACTTGAGTAAGTATAAATGTTATGTGTGTCTCTTTCGGGTAAGTTTTGGGAAAGATCTTGAGAATACAGTGTCCACTGTTATTATACGATTCTCCATATACTGGGTGTTTGTCAATGAGAAGCCACATTGGCAAATGCGTTGCTCACGACGCCCTACCGTTTTGTAACATCTTCAGGCAAAACCTGATTTTTCTTTGAGTTTCAGCTAATTTTACGTAAGTTATTGTTAGAATGTTATACTATTTGAACAAACCCGCCAAAATAGTTTAACTTTGTTATTTAAGAGTATGCATAGAAACTATTTTGCTCCCTAAAAATGATGGCTGTAGTTCTTAAAAATATAAGAACATCGTGCATTGTATTCAATTTGAAGTTGTTTATAATTAAAAGAATTTTATAAAAGCTGCTGCATTTTCCTTATTTTAACAGTTATTTGTGATCCCCGCCCATCTTCGGCGTTTGAGCTGCTGCAAGCACAACTCTTATCATTCCGTAACGGGCATTAGGCCACTTTTTCGGGTTTTGCCCATTACAAAGTCTACATAAATGCTGTCGTGTCGGAAAATATTTTGATATAAAATCTCTTGATTTTTGAATACAATTTATCATCGACAGAAATACAAGACTTCAAAGACTACATCGATGATATCATACTCACGCTAAGTGTTCACAGACAAAAGAAAAGTGAATTAATGAAAAATGGGCAACAAGAAAAACTCGTGCGCTAGTTATAGAAATATCTTTTTGCACTTCGGGGAGTAAAAGTGCTACTTTAGTTCTTTTTTTCAAAGAGCAAAGTGTCATTTTTAAACCCCCCGAAGATTAAAAATAAATTTAATTCCTCAGGCACTAAAGCAAAAAATAAATAAGCATTCATTGTTATCGTGGTGATGAACGATTTTGTTACAAAAGCTTGCTAGCTTTCACTATCAGAATAACAAAATTTTATGTCTTTTCGTTTATTTGATTTCAAATTATTCGGAAGGGTAGAAAATAACGTGTTCCACAAAACTAAGGTGCCTTTTAATCCCGTGCATAGTTTATTTAAGAAGGATAATGGACAGCAAAGCCAAGCTATTCTCAATTAGTGGCCATACGTAACTCTCTCGGGAAGGTAAATGAACAATAAAATCCTATTCTTTGAGAGAAAGACCAAATTGATTCCCGAGCATAGTTTGACTGTAGGTGGCTAGTTTGTGGACGAAATTCCACCTTAGAGAAGATTAATAGAGATGAAGATAGAAGCAAGTCACTCATTTGAGAGAAAGCGTTCGATTGGTGTTCGTACAATTCCATAGAGAAAATTAATTCGAAGATTTAATGGAAGATAAAATCTCACTACCAGTCATCGCAGGTAGCCCATTAACGAAGAGATCCCAAAAGTTGCCCATTTGAACGAAAAGCACGATTTGTTTCCGAATTTCCTCTATCGACCAACTTAATACAGTATGTTTCACACTTTTTGACACTAAATAAATATATCTTACTATTTCTATATCGATCTCCGGGATTGCAAAACAGTTTCTTCTATAATAAAAATGTTTCCTCCGCGATATCTTGCTGTAACAAAGTCAATTAAACAAAACTAAGCCAGTTTAAGCATACAATCTATACTTTTTCTCTTGTTTCATAATACGAAAAAGCAAGTTTTGTTTATGATTGCACAAAAATCATTTCACAAACCCTGATTATTGATTTCTTTGTGCTCTCTAAATATTTTCTTTACAGAAAAAATGAATAAAAAATAAACAATTTCAAATGAAAATGGTAATAATAAATATTGAATTTTCAAATGAGGTGTTTTGAAAGTACACAGTTCAACCAAGGGGAAAATTTCTATGCTGTTAAATTTTAAATTAGCCTGAAAATATCAATTTAACACGTTTTTTCCCTTCTACATCCGTATTGCCAGCGTTTTATAAAATTAAGTATAAAATATATATAAAGCTCGAGAAAATTTATTTATTCTGCTATCGCTAGAGATTGAACCAACTTGAAATACTTCCCTTAAATTAACTGCCTCCTTAAACTCTCTTCTTATTAATTCTCATTGTATTGTTAAATCCGCCTTTTCTTTCGCTTTTTCTTGTAAGGAGAAGAAATAAAAGCTTTGATATCTCCTTTCTAACGGTGCAAACCTATTAAAAGAAGGAGCAATCAGAGGAAAAAAAAAGAGACAACAAACATCGGAAATTACTAGCCACTCGCCATTTTATATACTATAAAAAGCCACAAGTTTAATTCCATTTAAGGGTGAATTGTTGTTCGGGCTGTTTAATCTATTTCGAGATCCTCTAGAAAAACATCGTCGTTTCGTTTGAAGTGCACTATATACACTGTAAAAGAGGGCTTCAAAAAGTGCTCTTGGGAATTTTAATTTTTTTGTTAGAAAATTTAACCACATCGTGCAAAAGCTCATGAAAACTTGAAAGAAGATTGTAGACGGTTATGGAAATTGAAAATTTGCACTAAACATAGAACACATAGTTGGTAACTAGGTACTGGATAATCTTGCAGATAGAAAATTCTTGTTAAATTTAGAGACATAGTAAAATAGACAGAACAGATGTACATGTAGCTATGATGCGGGCAGTTCTAATTATAAATAATTTTAGACATCAGGGATGGATTTAGTTACTACAGCATAAATCACAACAATTAGCAAGACTTGAAATTTTAACAAAATATTTAAAGACTACTATGGCTAGATCTTAGAAGATGAATTCGCCAGAAAGTGAATTCTTTTTATTTCTCTTACATGTAGGTAATCCACGGAGATATAAATAAAAAAACTTGTTTTCTTAAGAATAACTCAACTTTAATTTTCTTGTTTTTCAGGCAATTATCAGGTAACTTCAAAAGTCAAAAATTAGTCTAATTAAAAATCTGAAATAAAATTTCAAATTAACACAGCTATAAAAAACTTTTTCAAATATTCTTTTTCGGGAACTAATTAAAAGATATCTAATTTCTTTATACGGATATTAGTCTACGCATTAGCTAATCTTAAATTATCATTTGGTAATAACACTCACGCAATCATCTTTAGCAGTAATTCGTTTATTTATTTTAGAAAGAAAAGTTTAATCATTTACGTAGATTTGTTTACGAAAATCACAAAAACAAAGACAGAAGAAGCCTTACAGCAACATCTTCAAAGGTTACATAATCAGAACTAAATTTACTTAATTTAAAATTTGTTCAAACAAATTAAAAAGAGTTTAAACTGTTTAAAGCTAGTTAGAATTCGTTTTAGTATTTAATTAAGAGATGAGAAAACGCAGCTTCCATTTGGTTCATTTCATTAATTAGTTCAGGTTTAGTATGCCTATAGAAATAAAATGAGATAAGAATTGGTATACATCTTTAAATGCTTTAATCTTAATGTATTCAGTAATTCATTTCATGTCCTCGCCATTGTAAGGATATTTATATTATCAAAAAATCCCATAGACACATAGTTATTCAACATTTTACAACACCATGGTGATATTGGTATAAGGTCTGGGCGATATACAGTTCTTGCAATCCAGATTTCCAGATAGTCTAGTTGTGGAAAAACCCCTAATCATTAAGGGTGAGTCAATCAATTTTGTCGTTTACAAATATTAGGACTATACAACAACATCGATAATTAAATCTTCTAAAACAGAATAGAAATTGCTGTGTACTATCTAAGACCTATGATTGCAGTTATAGTTATCTTTTTCGTAGATTCTTCTCTATAATGAACTTTTGTACCGATTTTGCTCATTTCTGAGCTTCCATGAAGTCAAGATAATTTAACTGTATTCGTCCGAAACTAAAACCACGTCACATGATCTACCGCTCGTATTCCAGAGGGTTGTACAACATCCATAGTGGATGGTAACAATAATTATTGTCTGTCATTTAAGTCTGCGATTATAGTTGTAGTCTTCTTCTTCGTACATTTATACTTGATGACTATTCTTTTCTCGAGGCCATCAAGTTTCTTCAATTTGTCATTTAAATATGTCAATTCTTCGTACCAGTTTGTGACATTTGTAAGCTTTTATAGAGACAGGATAACTAGTGAAGAAACTCCTAGTCATTCAGGATGAATCAATTGCCCAATCTTACGTCAATCAATTGTGCCATTCATTCGTAACTACAATAGCAGTACATGGTCTCTCGTTGTTATTCCAGAAGGTTGTACAACATCGATAGTCGGGAGTTTCGCGAATCTTCTAAACCAGAATAAGAATAACGTAACGATAGTAGTTATGATTTCTTTCTTCGTGGATTTGCATGTGATGAATAATTTTTCTTCAAAATCAAGTTCTAGTTCTTGCAATTTGTCATTTCAAGATTATCTCAATTCCTCGTACTGACTTTACGCATTTCAAGCTTTTATAAAGGCAAGATAATTTAGCTAGTGAAGAAGACTCCAATTGTTCAGGGTAAGTCAATTGTTCAATACTCCGTCAATTAATATTGCGTTTACAAATGTTCGTTCGTAACTGTAACCACAACACACGGTTATCTAATGCTATTTAAAAGTTGTGTACAATAACATCGATGCGAGTTTAGGGAATATTCTAAAACAGAATAACAACTGCTGTGTATTATTTAGATAATACAATCTCTAACTGTCGATTTTTTTAACTTTTCATCGATTAATCTTGACGTTTACAAGTATTCGTTCGGAACTACAACCGCAATACTACATGATCTACTGTTACTATTCCAAAGAGCTGTGCAATAACATCGATAGTCAAGAGTTTCAGGAATTTTTTAAAACAGAATAATAAAAATCTCGTAGATGTGGTTTTCTTCTTCGTGGATTTGTATGTATTTCTTCAAATTGTCAATTGAAAAACATGTTAATTCTTCGTAATAATTTTTCGCATTTCTAGTAAAGAAACCACTAATCATTCAAGGTGAATCAATTGTTCAATCTTCAATTAATCAATCATGCCGTTTGCAACTATAACACTGAAACACTGGTCTTGCAATTATATCAACAATTGAGAGTTTAGTGAATCTTCTAAAACACAATAACAATTGCTGCCTATTATTTAAAATGTACAATTCATTATAGTTGTAATCTTTCCCGTAGCTTTGTATGCAATAAATATTTTTTCTTTGAAGCCATCAAGTTCTTACACATTTCCGAGCTTTTAATGAAGACAACATAATCTACCTAGTAAAGAAACCTCTACCCGTTCAGGGTAAATCAAATAGTTCAACTTTCCGTCAATCACACATACCCCCTGCTAATATCAATTTCAATAGTCGAGAGCTATGAGAATCTTCAAATACTTATGGTGTCCAACGTGTAAAACAAAGAAACTTAATTTCTTTATCTAAAGTATTAAAGTAGATGACATTATAAACCACCACATGAAGGTTTCTCAATTTTTGTGTTATAAGCTTTTTGTCAACCATTTTAATGTATGCGCGATGACGAGTGAAGTTATATTAAACACCAACATGCCTGTATTAACTGCCTTTTTACGATTAGCAACAAATAATAAATATCGAAACTCACCTGGAAAAAGATTTAACGAAATTATGCTCTGAGATTTACCGTAGCTATTGATCTGGACGAGAAAAGCTGAAAAGATCACATTCATCCTAATCTCTAAAGTAGGATTTCTTATCAGAAGGATCCTTAAAAGATAAAAAAAAATGCGAATCCCTTTAAAAAAGGTTTCTTGCTGACGAGTATCGCTTTTCTGTGACCAAGAGTATCAGCGCATAACCATTAAGAAGAAATTCACAATGAAAAGTGTAGCCTTTCGATTTTGCGTACAATGACGTGGAAAAAGTTGTACCAAAGAAGGTATAACGAAACAACGATATTGGGTTGAAGCCATATCAAAGAGGATAGCAAAGAACGATACGCGTTTGGATTCGGGCACTTTTAGTTAACGGTGCCATGGTACAATGCATGCACAATACATACTTTGGACTGACTTTGCCGCAACTCAACGTTATTAATTGAAAAGTATTAAACATTCGGTAATTTCATCTCTCTAGTTTTGCTTCAAGCAAGAATCTCAATCAAAGGTTAAACATTGATAGTACTTACACTTCAAGTAGACTTGATAAGTCATGTTAATTATGAGGAACTCGAGATTTGGCAAGCTGTGATAACGGTCAAACAATAATCAGCAGAATAAGAAACGTGATCGACTTTACAGTTAGAGAGTTGTAACTATACAAAAATAGAAATTTATGGTTAATGAGTTTTGCTTAGTTTTGTTAAATAAACTAGAATTGAATCTACACCAAAGGCTTTTATTCTTGTTAGCTGCAGATTAACCCTAAAGAAACCCTAACCTTCAAGAAGATTCCTGGAGTATCTTTTTACCCACTGTTACATCTGAACTAAGCAATCCGCGAGAGAAATCGATCGCACCGAGCGACAGAGAATAGATTCTATAAAATCTGGCACCTGAACACCTTAAGCTATATACTGTACAACTACTGTAACCTTTTCATCTGCCTCAGGGCTGCCGCACCCAGACTCGTGGAATCGCTTCACAGCAGAGCCGTGTGTCGGAGGTTAACTTCGACTGGATCGTTTCCATCACTCCGGGAAGGTTTGCGAGCTAGCCGGAATACCTTCGATTGACGCCAGGCTCGACTTTCTGCAAGGCGGCTTCATGAAGAGGGCCATCGAGCAGAACCGAACCGCCACTATCGACACCTTGAGAACTCCACCCGTACCCAAGAGGAAGCTCAAACACCCTCCAGCCATTCTCCTCGCCCAAGCGCCGGAGCTCCCCGACGACCTCTAAGACATATTGGAGAGCACCCACTTGGCCATCAGGTAAAATCATACCACACCCGACGCTCGGGACACTCTTTCACCAAACCTACTACCTTCGCAACCCTCCAAAGTTCTTCTTTCCCACCATAACTCTGCTTTCTGTTTCAGATACCAGCAAGATCCAGAAGGCCAACAGCATGCCGAGAGCCAGGTAGATGAGCGTGCCCGCGCGTGATGGGTTGCGGTGCCATCATAGTATGAGGAACTCGCTCCCTGTGGTTGTCCTTACACCTGCGGCGAAGATGAAGACGACGGAGAACCGAAGACTTGACCGACGACGGAGTCGACCCGCCAATCACCCATCGTTCCCATCTCCGACCGCGTGCAGCAGTGTTCACAACCCAAACCACAAATTTCATCAAGGCTGAAAAGGCGTAATGCCCACAGTGGCCTCTAAATAATTATGAGTTTGAGTTGACTTGACTGTAACTTTAGAAAATTCGCGCATGCACATTCGGTTGCTATCGTACCCATTCGTAGACTTTCTGTCAATTTCGTTGTCTAAGTACAATATGTGCAACAAGTATAATTGAAAAGAATTTTATTCACACGTGAAATGTTGAGTATAATATTCAAATTAAACTAAATGCCGAGAGATTATTATTTACAAGAAGAAGAAATTATTATTTACAAGAACAACAACTAGAAAACTGAATAAAATAAATAAAAATTATTTACTGATTCCACCGACTGTACGGGCAAGTTTTTACTTTATCTTATCCCGTGCGCAGAGTAAACTTTTTCTAGTGTTACGGTAGGTTTACAGTACGTACATTGCAAGGATCCTCGCGAGGCGGCCGCCCGAGGCCGTCTGAGAACTCGAAACAGAGGAATGTGCGCGCGCAGTACGCTAAAGCATGTCTATACCACAGCATAGAACCTTACGGAATCAGTAGTTTCACTTGTTGTCGGTGGCTTTGATCTTTGTGTCCAAAATTTTTACTGCAAATTGTCACCACGCGCAGCCCGCATAGGCGTACGAAGCGTTAGTGTGGTTTTTGCAAGATTCAACACAACAATTGTACGCCACTGTTTACTGAATTTTGTTCAGTGTGCAGTCACCACGCGTCGAAAAACACATAACAAAATTTTTATTGTAGTGAACGTACTGATTCCGTAAGGTTTTTATACTGTGTCTATACAGAGCGAGCAGCTCAGAAGGAGGCACCTTTGAGCACATCAAAAAAACCGACACGCTTGCCTGTTGCTCGTCTTGAGGCTGAGGCAACCTCGGGATATCGCAGGTATAGACTTCGCGAAGCCGCCTCGCGATGATCCTCGCAATGGGTGTACAGTCAACTCATAAAGTAATGTCGCAAAATGTTTTACATTTTACCGTGTAACTTCTCGTTTAATGGAAAATTCTGCATTTCATAGATAGTAATGGATTAACCAAGATTAATTTATTAAGTTAGTATTTATGGATTGCAAAGATGGTCATTAATTTTGACATACCAGAATGTAAATCATTTTGCGACATTACTTTATGAGCTGACTGTACATAGCTTTACGTTGACACCGACGTAAATAAGCGTCGCAATATTTTGAAAAGTGTAATAGTAAACTACAAAAAGAATGCGAATTTAATGCCTTTAACACTCCGATTTCTTCGAAATATTTGCGGATTACAATACAAGCTGGAGCATTCATTGCAGTTGGCGTAAAAACTCATTTGCGCAAGGTAAAATAGACACAAGACCATTTAACACGTCAGATCATATTATTTTAAAAATAGAAAAAATAATAAAGATTTTCTGATCAAAGCCATATATTAAAATATTGAAAATAATGCTAATCTATACAGGCCAGTTTTATCTATAATAAAATAAAATAGAGAATGGGAGTTTTTAATGTGATTTATAACGCAAATGTTTAAAGTAATTTACAATAAAATATTCATAAGCACGTAGTTAAAAGTAGAATTTGTTCTGATAAAAATAATTTAGGATACTTTGTTTATATCCAGTTTATTTAGACAGTTTACTTATTAAAGTACTATGTAAATAAAAAAATGTCTGTAACTACACTGTAGCTATATCAACAAATATGAGTCAATCTTTATACAAACATTTTAAAGGTTTTTTTTAATCTAAAGATAAAATATTAGCACACACTAAAAAATACGTTCAAAATATTGCTAAATTCATTTTAGAACACATATGTTAATTATTTGACAATTCTTTCTTACGTAATAATGCAAATGTTCAACATTTATTTTTAGAATTACTACAAAAGGTCAACAGCATTATGGCTTGAAGCTGTGGATTAGTTTCAATGAAAGAAAGGAATGGTACGTATACACAACTAGGTGGCTGTAAGCGTGTTTATCTAAAAAGACTTTTAAAAATGAAATTAAAGAACAACAATATGTCAAAGCGGAGCATTTTCCACACAATAATCGCTTTCAAAGTAGAAAATAAAAGAAAAACAGAAAATAACTCGAAGGAAACGTATCGAAACTAAAAATGTGGCGGTAAAGTTTATTTTCTACAGTAGTGAAAACCAACTTGCCGCAAACTTTGTCCTCGTAAATCTCGTTGACAACAGAAGAGCTTTTTAAAAAGGGGTGCTGGGTGCTATCTAAAAGAAATAGTGAAGAAATCTTTCAGAATAAATACCGCGTAAATTTCATTGCTTCTTTCTATTATATCAGAAGTTTTAAAAGGCTATACAAATCGTCAATACAAAATAAAGAAGATTAAATTGCAAGATATCAAGTAGGTTTTCTAAGATTAAAACAATAATACAAGCAAGAGTCTTGCATAATAAATCCCACGACCTAAAAGGTAAACGTGGCATTGAGCGAGTAAAAAGACAACATAAAACGACTGCAATAATGGCCAGATGTTGCGGTAAGAGCGAGCTTCGTTCTGAAGGGATATGAACACCGGTTACCGCCCCGTTATACCATCTGTAGAACGTCGATAATGATGTACTTTTACTTCCATACCCATGCACATATATGCAACGATAAAACGTTTTTAAGATTATGACTAGCTAAAGCAACCATGGCAACATTTAATGGCCGATTATGATAAAACAGCACTTATCATCTGCATTAAAACCGATATGATGACTGACATTATATTCTCACGTAGTAAATAGGTGATTCAGTTTAGTTTTGCATCATGAAAGTCTAAAATTGTTGCAAGCTTTCAGAAACAATACTTGCAACGCAACATACTTATTATGTTAAAACACTGTATAAAATTATCTTTAAATAGAGATCTGGCCTAAAGGCTAAAAGTAAACCCCCTAACACTTTTCACAATTCCACACACATATCCCTTGCGAAATGTCGGGATTCAGTGCTTTGTTAGATGTAGAATCCTAGGGGGGCCGTGCAGTGAACAAGTGACGGTCCTAGGGGACTTTCCACGTATTCCTAGTAAACCTCACTTTACTACGAATAACACCGTATATCAAACATGACGTGTCTATGAAAACTTTTCGGCCAACTTACATTAGGGATGGTAATGAATGTAGGGGGTCTACATCTAAAACCGCTTTGAAATTTATTATGAAAATTTGCAATTTATATTAAATAGTGTTTGTTGTTGTTTAAAGTCATGAGAATGAACAGTTTGTGTCTAGATTTTTCAATAGAAATGCTGATTGAAAACAATTATTACCATGTATGCAATAGCAAATTAATAGCCTACGTACAAGGTTTTTCCTTTCTTTATTAAGGTATGTCTAATTGTAAACTAGAACAATCGACAATAACAACATGAAAATACCAAGAACAAAATGTAAATTTATTGCCTGATACATGCATATTCAGATTTTAAAAGTTTTCAAGTGGAGAGAGTAATTTCATTCAAAAGTGTCTACTAAAATGTTTAGCATACACATATGTTGAGGCTTTGAGCTATTTTTATGTTGATATTATTTATGGCACTTAAAAGTTTACAGTTTTTTTTTATTTTTCACTTTTTTAAACAGGAAAGTTCTGATCTTTTAGATACTAATTTCCTGTATCTTCAAACAAATTTGACTCGAAGCCTTTATTTGTATTTCTTGTGTAATTGAACAGTTTGTGCTGATTGAACACCAAATATTCGTTAGTTTTTATCAAGGCTTACGATTGCTTCCGGTCTAACCATTATAATCTTGTTGCATTACAGTCTACTCTTAATTTAGGGATTTGTAAAGATAGTTATGCACTTAATCAGACTATCGCTGCTTTTGGCCAGTTTTAGAAAATAAAAAAGTGAACTTTTAGTAGAGGTTGTAGGTTCTTCTTCTTTTTCTTCTTCTTCTTCGTCGAGTCCTGATGTCCTATTAGAAGTTTTAGATTCAACCATCTAAATTGGCATTTGCAATGAAAAACATTCCAATAATATCAATTCAAAATAGTTGTGTTACAAGGAGGTCTTAACAGTGAGCTCTATTCAAATAGTGAATGACTAAATTATACAAAACTTCCTTTGGCATTGGCACTCTAGTTTGGGTTTTCCAATAACTTTTCCATAAATTTCTAGATCATAAATTTTACATTTTCGGCATTTTCGCTTTACAAACTATTGTACTTGAAAAATTTGAAACATTTCTTCCTAACCTTCATTTTGGACCAAGTTGGTTAAATCTTGGTTAGCAACTGATCCTCTTTGTTTTAATTTTCAAAAATATTTTTTGTGTTTTGCGCAGCGTAAATAGCTAATTACAGCCTGACGTTCTATATTACTCATGTCAAATGTCTTCATACATAATACTTTACAGTTGGCATGATAAATACTAAATTTCTAGAACGTAATGTTAGAATTCTAACCCATTTTGTATTAAGGCCCACCTTTACAATCGTCGTATAAGTTTCTCGAGGATACAACTGTTACCTGCCATTTTCATAATTGTATTCATGGCAATAATTCCCTAGATAAGCATATCCAAAATTGTCAAAGTGGGCCTAATAGATGGATTAATCCACTTTACATTAAAAGTAGCTCTTTTCAGCCAGTGTAGCACTGTACAGGGTGGATCAAATTGATTATCATTATGGGTTATCTGGCTTAATGTTAGCGACAGCAAAAAATAGTTCTCGTGGCCGTAGGCTAGTTTTTTCCTGAAGTCAAATGTAAAAACAAAATTCAGTGCCATGGCCTACCTGCGTTTTTTTATTTCTAACAACAAATACTCCTCACATCATGTTTATTTAAAGAACTATCTAAAAACTTTAAAGGACATTTTTTACTATGGCAGCTATTGCAAATTAAATTTCTAATAGAAAATATTTCAAAACCCATTTTTCGCCAATATTTAGAAAGTAGGCTAGCAGATATTCATTTTTTATCACAGTTGATGCACGGTGCGATGATTTTTACGCCAGGTTTGTAGAAGTAGTACTTGCGCACGTAAACAGTGTGAAAGCAACCATTTTAAAAGCAATGTATAAACCGTGCAAACTTAATTCTGTGCCGAAATAATATCCCGTAGTAAGAATCTCATCTGAAACAGCACTAATAAGTCAGATATCGTATAATAGCAACCAATTTTACTCACTCCACCTTATTGTAGAAAAGCGGTTCCAATTGCACTCACAACAAAGTTCTCGCATAACTTTGCCAATATAACCCCTTTATCTTCCTCAGGAATATGAATACGACCTCTACGGCTATACTGCCAGCATTTTGACAGTCAATGTCACCAACTCAATGTATAAAAATCGCCAAGACGGATACAAAGTCGCCAGATTTTTTGAACTTATTTATTGGTTGCCTTTGCGATGGTAGTTTTTTATAAATATTTTTTATACACACTTAGACAGCATCCGGATATCCGGCTGTGTCGAACTCGCGGCGACAACTGCATAGATTTTAATTATTTTATTTTAAAAATCGCTTGTATTTTTTAAAAGTAGCCTTTTTCAAAAAAAAAGTAGCCACTGTAAATCGCCATCGCCAACACTGAATTTCTTGTCGCCATTATTAATTAAAAGTAGCCACTTTGGTGAAAAATCGCCAGTACTGGCAACAGTGTGCATCGCGCACATAAACACTGCAAAACACGATATATTCGGTACTCGTTCGGTTCCGTAAGATTCCGCTTGCCACCTGAAAACGAGTAATTTAAAATACATAGTTTGGAAATATACTACTAGGAACTCTTTCCCTGACATGTTCATTTTTCCGACTTTCCCTGGCCATTTTATATTCCCTGACATTTCCAGGTTTTCCAGGTCGCTAGAAATCCTGCAGTATAACTCTCACTTTATTTCATCTGCAAATCTTATATGATTCAACGAATAAAGTCATATTTAAATTGGAAAAAATAGATCAACATTAAAATCTCAACAATTATGAAAGTGATAAACACTCCTTATAAAAGAATCTTCTTAATCTTACAAATAAGGATATCAGTTCATTTCCTTCCGTTTTTAGAGTTTAGTCGCTTCTTTTATTAAAGATACATAAATTAAGAATAGGTACTCGATCAGAAATATCTAGTTGCTAGGATATTTCTAGAATAGTAAAGTTGACATATTGTTATTATCAAACTCGATCACTGGCTTTATTTTATAAAAGTTCATACAAAGCTAAGATTCATTATTTACAGATAGAATTAAAAACAAAGAAAAAATGTAATCTTAAAAGGAATTGTACAAAACCTTCTCAAAGCTCGGTCCCGTGTCTTTATCTCCTGCGGAACCTATTTCCTGCGAGGTCTCGGCAGCGATCAGTTCACGCCGATTCAGTGTGCTCCTTGAAGGGGAATGAAGCGGTCATTGTTAAAAGGGGGTATGTGCAAAATTTCAAATTGCTGTAAAAAATTTGTAAATTCTTTTCTTTTTTTAAACAGAGAGCGGTAAAATCAATTTGTAGAAAAGTCAAGAGAAAACTGTCATCACTAAAGTCATAAACAATTTCCCTTTCTTTTTGTTAGGCAGTTGTTTTAACTTTACCAATAATTTTATTTTTGTTACATATCCCCTTTTAGCAGTGACCCCTTCAAATATGTTCGCCTGTTCGACCAAAGCGTCCGCTTGGACAGTACTGCGTCAATTAAGAAAATTAAGAATATTTGCTCTATATGTTCATCGTATCATTTTCTAAGATTGTCTACTTCCATTAGAAGGCAAACCGTGAAAACTGCAAAAGATCTTTTAACTGCACTGCGTAACTTCAGAGGAAAAAGTAGCCAGAGGTTAAAACAGCTACCATTTACCGACCTAAATTTGCTTAGTACTAGTAGTCCATTAATTAGAGTGTCCCATAAATGACGCATACACAGCACTGTACATTATTCCTTACTGAAAAGTAAGTCTAAAAATCTAAAAGCCTAAAAGTATTTGGCTCCCTGCGGCTTACTTACTCACCTTTTTAAAAGTCTATACGTGTAGCCTTGCTTACTCCTGTAGACACTGCAATTTCAATTTCTCTGGTAGAAATTGTTTTATCACTTTCTACCAGTCTATTATTATTTCGGCTTTTTTCTTGCCTGTTAATGCATGACTTACCCCTTTTTTTACAGTTTTGTGAATTTAACGCAGCCGTTGTGATTAAATTATTGACGATTCTTGACACAGTAGAAAGACTTGCTCATGGTCGGTCCGGAAAAGATACAGCAAATGTTGGGACTCTAGGCAAATGCATGTGGAACTCTAGGTATAAGTTATAGTTATAGTTAGGCCCGTTAGGGTAGCGGTCAAGAGCGATGCGGGGGTGGGCAAATAAAAGGGTGCTCCTGCAACCGCCTCGCTCTCTTGCTCTTCACCCTTTACAAATGTAGTCCGTAGTGAGACTGCACCAGCATCATCATCATTGAATGCAGTTCATTATAGCAAAGTAAATGTTTCAATTATATTTAAGTTATTCAAGTTTGTGTTAAAATAAAGTGTTAAAATTAAAAAGAATTCAATTATTACAACATAAAACAGCGAAGATGTCGCAAACTTGTCGCAAGCTAAAGTTATTATTATCTCTGTACCACAACATTAACCGAATTTTCTCTTCAAGGGACAACATTTTTGTAAATGTCTAAAATAACTAGGACTCTATTAATCTTTTTCTGACACTCGTCATCTTTACCTATGTTCTATTTTAAATGAAACACCTTTGCACAAAAAAAAACCTAATTCTCGTCGAGGAATGAAATGCAAATAATATTATATTCCGTTTTTCATGTGACGCATGACCTTGTCCTAGGCCGTTGAACTTAAAAGGTTTTGCAAAAATTCAGTTTTATTAAGAAATGATGAATTTTACAAGAATAATGTAACAGCAACTTTTTGTTTCAAATCGATGGCTGATCTTAAAAATAAAATTTGTTTTAATCTTTCAGTGACGTAACAATTCTTTTTCAGCGTTGGGTGCTAGTTCACCCTCAATTTTCCGCCTCTGATAGAATATCAATCGCAAAACTAAGCAGAATAGTAGATACTTTATAGTAATAAACATAGAAAATTCCATCCCAGTATCCTATTCTGTTCTTCAAGTATTGAGGAAACACGAGATTTTAAATGAAACTTTGTCTCTCAATAACGGTGTATTTTAGAAAAAAAGACGTAGGAGAAAATAGGCTTAATTTTCCCCTAGGAACGCACCTGCCAAGTATTTACATTCATTTTCAAAACACCCTGTACGTGTATTCAGGGTGTTAAGAAATAGCGTCGAAAACTTTTAAGAGGGTGTAACACTCATGGAAATAAGTAAAAAAGTTTAGATAAAACATATGTCCGGAAATGCAACTTTTCGAGATATAGGGTGTCAAAGTTTCATTTAAAGTTTCTTGCTTTTTCGATATTTCAAGAACAAGATGAGATATCTACTATTCTACATAGTTAATGCGTTTGATATCTTAATGAGAGATGGGGAATTGTGGAGAAGGCTAATCCCCTAGACTAAAGAAAATTAGCAATTGATTGACAATAAAAGTTACTTTTGCAAAATTGAATCTTTCAAAGTCTCTCAAGTGCAACAGCCTATAGAAAGGTCAAACATTGTCTCGAGAACATGATGTAATTATTCGCAATGTATTCCTTGGCAGAAAGTAAGCAGATTTTCTCCTATAACCTTTTTCCCTAAAGCGCATCGTTTTCGAGATCGAAGATGTTAAGTTTGCTTAAAAACAAGAGAATATCGATACCCTGTATCTTAAAAACAGTACACTTTAGAGAAAAAAGCTGCAGAGCAAGGTAAGCTTAATTTCGGTCGAAGAATGCGATGTCAATAGTTACACCTGCTTCTTACGCAGCGTATAGCCTTACTATAGATCGTTGAATTTGGGAGATTTTGAAAAATCCAATTTTACTAGAAAATCATGCCTTCTACGGGAAAAATGCAAGAAGAACTTTTTTTGTCAAATCGATTGCTAATTCCGGAAATAGAAAAATCTTTTAATTTCTCAGTGGCGTAACAATTTTCTTTAGAGTTGGAGGATTAGCGCCCCTGCAATTCACCGTCTCTGATGAAGATTGTAACGTTCACTTTTTGTTTCCGTTACATGTGTTGCATTTATCGGAGCTGTCGGTGTGTTCTTATATTTTGTTTGTAGTTTTCTCTCGCCGAAGAGGTTCTGAACGCACACTGATAGGTTAATTAATTTTTTTTAGCTTGACAAACTTTCTATTTTATTTATTGCAGCAAGCGGGACACAGGGTGTACTTCTTTAAATATTTATCTTTTATATAACTTTTATAGTATGCTAAACTGCTGTGACTTGTATTTCTGGTTAATTTTACTTTATTATAAATCTTGTTAGCAATTTGATAAGGGTTGGATTTTTCGTATCACGATTTAGTAATTGTACTTTAGATTTCACCTTTAATTATTATTTCGCAACTCTTCTACTTTCTGAAGTTGATATTCGGATAGGTGTTCAACTGCAGATTGGTATGTGTGGTTCTTACCTTTCTCTAAAGGTAGCCCAGGTATGGTTGAACTTCCGTTTTTGGGTTAGCCAAAATGAATTGAAGTTAGGATTTCTGTACCAGCTCATGTGTATAACTTATCTGAGATCCTTTTCACTTAATTGTAATTGACATTTATGTTCTTGTGAGAGTTGGGATCTTCCCGCTTGCTACTTGATCATATTGTGGCTTATCAGAAATTACATCTTCAAGTTCTTCCCTTGTTTATTTAAAATCTTAATTCTCGAGAACCGAGATTTACGTTGGAGGTAGCTCGTCTCGTAGGTGAGTCAGTAGGGCGGAAGTCGTCTCCTAAGCAGTTTAGTTGCATGTGTTTGTGACAGGGGTACATCAAATTTTCCTGAGTTGTGACAAGCCTCAATCCAGCGAGGGTAAGTAGGTTTTGCTATTTTTTTGTTTTCTAAGCCTCACCGGAGATTTTTGATTTTCTTTACCTTGCTACCGCACCTAAGAAAATAGAGGATCGTTGTTGAAGATTACCTTCGCATAGCAAAAAGATAAAATTATAGATGATGTGTAAGGTGGCGCAATTCCGTTCTACTCCCGATCATATCGTCCGTCTTATAATAATTATCTTCGTTCTCAGTAAATTCCTGGTCGATCCGTGATGGATGGAGTGCTGGCGCATATGCAGAACATATGAGCAGCCTGCTTTACTATTTCAATATTGCTGTTATTCAATTTAAATATTTTTAAATTTGCTCCAATCGTTAGATTTAAGCTATTTCTTACACTTACAGTTTGTATTTTCACTTAGATGCATTCCGAGGAAATTATTAGTAGGCTTTAGCAGCTTGATTAGATTTATCTTTAGTAATTTTTTATTGCTGTTGGTATAATTTAAAAAAAAGCTTAGGAAGCGTGTGTTAAGAGGGGAGTTTGTGTTTTTGCGTAATTCGTTGCAGATTCTCCGTTTCCCTTTTACAGCGCTGTAAAATCTGGAATTCGGTTCACGTGGTAAGTCTGGTTTTTCTCACTCTTAAAAGCGTCTTAGTTATACTAGAGTCAATATAGATGTAACGAAAGGTTACGTTACAAAATATCAAACACAGAACTACGTAGAAAAGTAGACACCTAAGAGTAGCAAGCATGTAGAAAGTCTCGTCCCAGTATCTTACCTTGTTCTTGAAATATCTAAAAAACAAGAAATTCTAAATGAAACTTTGACACTCTGTACCTCGAAAATGGTTTGTATAAACTTTTTTTACTTGTTTTCATGAGTATTATACTTTTTAATTCCGGAATAGTTTCCCAAACAACACAGCTACCTCACACACTGAAATCTGATACTCTGACGTTACATTGCTATGATTGCCAGAGCGCTGTTGCCAAATTGCAGTATATATTTAAAATGACTATGAATTAAATGTTTGATATCACAGCGTTAATTATTGTGATTTTATTTATTAATTGGCAATAGCATGTCGGCAATCAACGACAGACGCGACGTCGAATTGTTTATTATCAGCTGGTGCTAGTTTGTCTCGTCTATAGTGGGATATATCTTATAATTGGATATTTAAACCAGCAGAAAAATTAATTATTATATTTCCAGATTTGCTTATATAAAATAATGTTCATCTTCAACAGCCACGCAGTTCAATATTCATTGTAATTACTAGAGAGTTAGTTTGTTGTCTCGAGTATAATTTTGAAGACTCAGATTTTATCTTTTCTATCCATATTAAAAATGTAATTTTGAATCAATAATGGTCAAGTACATACATTGTCTTGAATTGGTTCTATGAAACATATTAAGACAAAATTAAACAAAGAGAATTAACTGCATCTTGGCCGCTTTTCATTAGTTAATGGATGCAGTTGAAATACGTTGGTAGGCAATATTTAAATTTTCTTAGATTTGTTCCAACCAAACTATCTTTATTCTTTCGAAAGAATACTCTTTTCGTTGACTTTTAGAGGAATCAGGGAAATATTGACGTTTCAACTTTTATGGCCATTTTGTTGTTTCATCTCAACAAAGCATTTGCCTGATTGCATCTTCCTGAAAGTCTCCATTTCCCTCAGATAAAGTTTCCTGACTAGCTTCACTTTATGAGATTTTGAAATCGACTGGCGCCTATAATTTTTTATCTTATGTGTATATGTATTTTTCTTTTGTCTCCTCTTTTTTTTCACTGTTTTTAAACTAATTCCTTGTTTTGTTATTTTCCCGGAAAATCTGAACGAGTCGAGGGTAAAATCCTTTTCGTCATGTTATTATTCATAATATTAAATAAATGTTTGCCGTATTTACTAGGGGGAGTTATTAAATTATTTTATCCATTTTAAAGTTAATTAAAATTTGTTCTCTTTTATGAATAATAATGTCGTAGCCGAAGGGTAAATACGGTAAAATTGTAACAGCAAAACGCAAATTCGTTGAGTAAAAACAAACATAGGAAAATACGTTAATGAGCTTTCTGAAAATATTCGTTGTGTAAAATGAATTTTCAGTATTCACTGCAGTACAATGAGCACATGTAATTAACCTCTTGTCATTGCTACATAAATCACTCCCGAAATATCATAAAAGAAACAAAACCGACTCGGGTTAAACCGGTCTATGTTATAAATTAAGCTGGGAGCGTAAATATTACATTTACTTTTGTGAATACTGTACGCGTACGGACACATATCGCACCGGATTCATAATGGAGTGGCCAGAATTTAGTTTCTTACTGCTAATTAAATTTTGGTCAAATACAGCGTAGGTGGCAAGCTTATATTTCACAAACCGGAGAGAAAGAGAGAGAAAGATACTTGTTAATAATTGAATGTTTACATACACGTGGCTTTCGTGTGAGTTTTCTCTTAGCAAAAGCCGTAATTCTACCCGGTTACATTTTTAAAGAATATCTAGCAAGTAAACCTTAAATAAATTTTGTCGTATCAACACTATTAAATATTGACAGCGACATCTCCCATATTCACATACAAGTAAACCAAGATCCCAGTCAGTAGTTGACAAACAACTTCATTATTTAGGATGTTTTCTTGTTATTTACTACTACTACTTGCTTGACGTGCACCATAATAAATTTAACTAACTCATTCATGTTTTCCTTTTTATATTCAAGCTGCTTCACAAATTGATTTAATCTTATTTATCAAACAATTTTACTTAATTAAAACTCGCAGAGAAAATGACAATTTATTCTCGGTAAAGCTATATCTCTTGCTTGGTAAATAGGAGCTCAGTTTTGCTTAGTTTACTCATTGTCAATAAAATATCACTAAAGCCTTATCGTAAGTTATTCGCTAGTTATGCTAATTATAAGTTAAGGGAATACTTTAACATAATAACTATGTTACAGACAGAAAAGTTAGGTTTATAAGAGATGGAATCCTGATGCACTGTTTACTTAATTAAATTATAGTACGGTCATGTTTGGCCTAAAGCCACCCTAGACAAGTCATCATCTGACGGCTTTTCATTAATTATTATCCAATAGGAGGGAAGTCACAGTTGGAAACTGCACTTTTTGAAAACGAAAAATCGGAACAACTTAGGATTCTACAACCACACTGTGCGCACGCAGCAAACGCGGTCGACTGGGATCTTATGGGCAAGCTGAGACAAAGTACGTTATGTTGTATATCTTCCAAAGAGTGCTTTGCCCGGGGCAGTTTTAAATTTGAGCCCATAGGCATCCGTGAAGGGTAGTGGTGGTGGAGGTTTTTCAATGATATTAAAGCGACATTAGGGTTAGAACGATTCTCCATTTGCTGCAGTTTGGTCGCTAGGGGACGCAAAAGATGAAGCCCAAAGTTCCTATCTTGCAAACCATAACAGTTACGGACATCTGGTTTTCGCTGTGTGACGTGGATTTGCGAATATTATCGGCCAGTGTAAGCGAGTTACAAAAGAGAGAGCCTTGAATTTCCCCGAAAGACCATTTTGGCTATTTGCAAATCTTGCAACCCCCACCAAAACAGTCCTGATAGTTCGATCGACATAATATGCGAGATCTGTGTTCTAGGAGTGCTTCTGTACTTACTCGAGAAAACCCGACTCGATTCGGTTAATTTCGCACTTTTATCCATGGTGTGACGGAATGTCCATTTAGAAAATTCGCAACGAGGTCATCTTCCAGGTCGAAAAAGAGAAAAAGCAAAGAACGGTGGAAATATGGCCCTGGAATTGATACCCTTCGAGTTAGGGGGACCAATTTTCTGTAATGAGTGTAGTTTAGCGCGTGATTTTCCAAAGAAGCCTTCTATACGTAAGGGGAGACCGCTTCCTTTCGATCTTCTCTAGCGCTGCTATTTTCGGGAAATTAATGCTGAGATTTGGCATGTAGTCTCTATGCCTTTTGCTTCAAAATCCAGCTAAAATTACAGAATGATCCTTGCTTATTTTTGGCATTTCGTTATCGACTTGAGATTTTACCATCGTAAAGAGAACGCAAGATGCGTAAAAAGTGTAATACCTTTTTTTTCGAAAAATCACTTAAAAGTGGGTGATCATAAGCGCGCAGTAGGATGGTCGATGGGAGTGTTGACAGGAGGTTGTATAGGCACGTGTAATAAGGAGGCGATATGCGCAGGCTGGCAATTTTTACTCGTCTTTGATAAATAAAAAATTTAGTTCTTTTATTGAGACTGCAATTCTCACAATATCTGAAAAACAGATGTAGGTATCAGATTCCCGTCATACCGCGCTTACAGTTATTCATCAAGCGGAACTATTGAATCAATCACGAACTCCTATAAAACTTGTAATAACCATTTAATTTGTCATTGTAAATTTTACTTAAATCATTAAAACAGAAAGACCGAGTTGCAATATATTAATCAACATTTTCTTAGTGTTTCAATGCATTGCTTGTCAAGAAAGGTGGAAACGATGTATACAGGTTTTCTATTCTCCTAATTTTTCCCATTACGACAAAGAAAGCATTCTTTGCTATAGGTTAATGTCCAGAATACACTAACGTTATTGTTAGGAGTGCAGACGTAAAACAAAAAATATATTTCGCAAGTTCTATTAGCGTTTATAAGTACGTAAGCATATGCGAGATTCCCAACATCTTGGAAATGTTTAGCGTAAATTAAACAAAGTCGATTTTAAAACTCCCCGACCACGTAATGTAAATGTTGTAATCATTGCTACTTACCAAATATCAATGTTTACAAATAGCCATTCAATTTTATTACCGTTTACGTGAACAATCGTACTTTTGCCTTAAATATGTGTCCGCTGCCCACATCGACGCAGGACATTCCTGCAAGATTGAAATAAATGATAATCCGGATTTCTGACCCAAAAGAGTACGAAAACTGAGTCAGTCATGTGAGCTAGATGCTGGTTTTATAAAAGTAAATTCATGAATCATGAAAAGGCAACAAACACGTATAGCATGTCACTGCATAGATCACTGGAAGTTTTTACACGAGAGTGTCTTCAAAGAGCAGCTGTCAGAAGAGTTTCAAATGAGGATACGCAAATAATAATATAGTGTATGTAGCAACCATTTTTCAGCCAATTCTTTCAGTGGATCTATTTTTCCAGGGAGATATAGCCAAAACAAATCTCTTCAATGACCAACAACGACAACCTGCTAGTAGAATTGGAATAGAGCGCAGTAGATCAACAGACTAAACGAACATGAAAGCATTTAAAACAACAAGAATGAACAAGTCTACAGTGTAAGATTAGAAACCTAAAGTTTCATCTTTCAATGTGAGCTCCTTGCTACGAGAGAGACTGTATAGTCTCATCTTACACAGCCGCAGCCGTACATCTTGTAGTATCGAGGTAGTCTCACGGATTGTCTAAAGCAGGGGTTGGCAACTGGCGGCCCGCGGGGGGGGGGGGGGGGGGCAGAAATCTGGACCGTCAGTTCCAACCCAAGAGCTGCAAGTATCAATTCGCCACTCGCCTTGCCTCGCACCGAGATTGTGTAGGTACTTGTCAGCATAAGAGGAGTGCTGGCTCATTATCTACATCTCCTATCTGCTACATCTATCTATTTATTCCCAAGTCACTTGTTCGTTTGAATTTGTATTTTGTACAGAGCGTCTGATTGTAAGAATTATTTAATTAATCGTATACGTGAGTTATTCGTGTGCCATTCGTAAACCATAAAAACATAAAGTTGACAGTAAAAATCGGAAGTTTCTGACTGAGTGGACCAAACGGTATTGTTTTAAGCTGCATGAAAAGGCTGGAGCCGCTCCAGTTTGCTTCCTATGCAACAAAACGGTCTCCATTGTTAAAAGTGGCAACTTAAAGCGACACTACGAAACAACTCAACAAGCTTTTCATAACAAATTTCCTCCTGGAGGTGCAGCGCATAAAGGTAAACTGCAGGCATGTCTGTCGTCTTACAAAAATAGCACGGTTATACTGCTCCAATGCATGAGTAAGCAAGAAAGATTAGCAAAAGCAGCACTGCGTGTACGCTGGACCCTTAATAAGCACCAAACGCCATTTTTAAACTACGAGATCGTAAAACAATGTATTTTTGAAGTGTCTACAGCTCTTTTTGAGAAAAAGATGGATAATATTCATGAAATTCATTTTTCGGCAAGAAGCAATTCAAGAAGAACACAAATTTTGGCTGCTGACAACTAAAGCAGCTTGCTTGGTCTTTTAAAAAAGGCACCTTGCTACGCCATTGCAATTGACAAATCTTGCGACATTGCTGATGATGAACAAACGCTAATTGAAAGCAAAGTATTTAGAGATGAGCTACTAGGAATAATGCCGTTTAAAGGAAATACTTGCAGAGAAGATTTGTTCAATGCTTTCGATGACTTCATGACAAAATAAAGTCTCAATTATGATAAAGTTGTGTTTATTTCAACTGACTGTGCTTTGGCAATGATTGGCAAAAAACGGGTTTGGTAAAGAGAATTGGGGATAAGAATGCTAGGATATCTTATCAGTGCATAATTCACCAGACATCCCTCTGCGGCCAATTCAGTGCTACACTGAAGAATGTAATGGACGGTTAACTCGATCAGTTTTATAAGGTCTCGTTCTGCTCTTCAGCACAAACATTTCAAGGAGTTTCTGTTTGAATGTGATTCAGCTTATGCTAATTTACTGCAGCACAACAATGTTCGCTGGCTGAGTAAAGGCGAAGTAATTGAACGGAAGAGGTAAGGAAGTACTTAGCTAAGAACGAGTATACAATATGCTAGCTGTGGCTTTTCTTAGACATTCTTAAATATTTATAAGCGCTTAATACCGAGTTGCAAGAAAACGTAAAATTAACATGTGATTTGATACATGGTGTGTCTGGTCGCAAGCTAGATATATTCGAGAAGGACATTGAAAATCAGAAATTTATTCATTTTCCAGCAATCTGACTACAGGAAGAAGAATTCTGAAGTAGGCCTTGCAGTATTTTTAAGTTTTGTGACAGATCTTGCAGCAAGATTTCAAGATTTTGCGCAATTTTTAAAAACTCCTTATGATGTTTTTCCAGCGGAAGAATGCACTGATGTGACTGCAAGATTGTTCCGACTTTCGAAACCTTCACTTCAAATGGAGATTATTGATCTGCACGAACATGTTTCTTTAAAAATGTATAAAGCGTTGTCTACCGAAGAATTTTGGGCTGAACGGATCTTGGACAAGTACGAAAATTGTAAAATACTGACTATTAACCTGGCTACCATGTTTGGCTCCACATACATATGTGAGAGCTCTTTCTCCAAAATGAACATTTTCAAAAACAAATTTCGCTCTAGGTTAACGGATGCATTCCTTGAAGACACTGCGAATTAGTTCTTCTGCACGAGTACCAAACTTCAAAAAACTGGCTCAGAACCGGACATGTATATTCTCACATTTAAAGCATTACAATCTATGGTTTTTAAAAATCTACCAATCTAACTAAAATAAAAACTGTTGTTAGTTATTACAGATTTTTCTTTCTCTGGATCTCGCTAAAAAATGTAATAATCAGGGCTCGGATATTGAAGCCCTAAAAACTGACTAAATATGCAAGCAAAAATGAGACATTTTCACAATATTTCCAGCTGCCTGTTCAATAGTGAGTTCCACATTCCTGACAATTCCCAGTCTTTGATGTCAAAACCAACACCTTCTAACCTAGTAATCGCATTTGATATAGCTCCAGTTAGATTTGATGTATGCCAGCTTTCTTGATGGGCTACTAGAAAACAGCTCCTGCACTATCTTGATAGAAGCTGCATCATCTTTACTGAAACCATTCACAATCTCCTTGATGACTGAATAGTTTGCACAATAATATGCAACAGCATCAAGCCCATGTTCCCCATGACCGATAATGAGCTAAATGTTTGAATATCTCAATCCTCAGTGGAGCTTCTGCGAAGATCTTTTTACATTGGATATTAATTTATCAATATCAAGAAGATTCCACGAATTTCTTCCGCTAAACTATGCAATTGGATAGAACAAATTCATACCTTTGGCAGCATTTACCATGTATGGCTCAGCATCAGTTATGAAAAGAAGAATGTTGTCTCACGAAGCTTCATAGCATTATCGAAATGAATTGTGATATTTGAATGATCAGCTCGTTCCAAAACTGCAGTTGTAAGTAGGAAAGAAAACATCGGCTAGATATCTTCCTTCGACATCTGTCGATTCATCAGTAGATACCCATAACTTGTTGTCAATTACACTATCCCGTTTGGGATGTTAATTGGGCTATTGCCACACTCTGTTCTGATATTTTGTCGCGACATTTTGGAAATTCACTGTACGTTCGCTCTGAGAAGGGTGGTTTGGTTTTATACTTATTTTGCATTTCTAATTTGATTACTACTTCTGTAGTTTTATACGTTCTATAGAAGTTGCGTTTCCGTAGTTGGATGCGCAGTAGGTTACTGTGCATGTTGCACAGTAGGGGTTTGCGCCGTTTGTTGGTGGCTGCACCATAGTCCTTCGCGTAGTATTGGCATCCATATGGGTTTTACTTCTAAGCTAGCCGGGTTTATCGGTTCTTCGGCTAGCGCTATGTATGTGGCCTCCTTAAATTTTGCACTAGTTCTGTGCTCCTCTTTGGTCACTATTTCTGCATTATCCCATTGGATGCTGTGGTCTTCACCTCATACGTGTTTTGCGATTCTTGATTTATCGGTTTCTTCCTTCTTGATGTTATTTATTCTCGTAACAAACAGAGAGATAGCTTTTGCGTAGTGTTGATTACGTGAGAATAGTTTTGTTAGTAGATTTTTCCAAGAGATTCTTGAAGTGAGGATTATCTACTTTGTTTAGCGGAATGTTAACACTCACCATCATTTTACACAATTCATTTGAAAATTTTATTTGTAGCTGTCACTACTGATGTGCTCTCGAAGATTAGAAGTTGTCTCTCCTTGTTAGTTTTTCACTGAACGGCGAAATTTCAGAAAGAGTTACAAAGATTTTCAATTTTGTGTTCTTAACAAAAATATTTTTACGAAATATAACTAAAATATGACCTTTTTGGGAAAAGTGCTTAAAATATGCCCTTACATGCCAAATATGACTTAATGTGTTCAGCATGAAAATAGACGTGGACAAAAATAAATTGCGTGTCATAAACATCCGAGCCCTAGTTATAATCATCCGGACCCCGCTAGAAATTACTTGCCGACCCCTGATCTAAGGATTCTCCTGCGTTTCGAACGGCATGACGTAATTCGCAATTCCGAATTAATAGTCTGTTGGTTATTTAGTATCTACCAATGTTTAGAGTAGATTTCCAGCGTTTTCCCAGAATTTCTGGATATTTAATAACATTATGAAAACCCATATCTATAGAATCCAAAGTACGATTTGAACTTTACAAGTTTATAAATTCTAAACATAATTTTGTTTGATCAGGAATGGTTGGATTCTTAGGGACATTCCAGGGTCCTACTAAGATCAGACTAAAGACTGACTAGATTAAATTAATTAAAATTTTAATCAGTTTTGACGTTTTCATTTCTGCTGCTATTTAATTAAGTTTACAATAACATACTAAGAACTGTACACTAACCAAGCATGTTTACCTTAAAAAATTCTACCATAGGCACCAAATATCCTAGTGCCGGTCCTGCTTTTGTAGTCTCATCAATTTAAAACGAATCCAATAAATTCAAGCCTTTAAGTATTAAATTTATTTGCATACAAACAGTTTGCAACACATTTTAACTACTACATTGTTTGATTATCTAGCTGCTGGTGTTTCTACAATTGTTATTGTATTTATAACAGCACTAACAACTAAACAGATTAATCTTCATTGTTTTATTATAAACGTCAAGTACAAAATGCAATCTAATTGGTAAACTAGCTGTAAGCCGGTTTGTATATTAGCAAGATAATTATTGCTAAATGTATGTCCTCTTATAGTAAAACCGTCAAACAATGAATTTCCTTTAATAGAGGCAAAAAAGAAGGTTTCTGTTTTAAATTGCTATAAATAGAGGAAGAGAGCAAAAAAACCTTAGCAACCATTAAAGCAACACGTTCCCGTGAGTCACTTAAGTAATTTTTTATTAATGGTAATATTGCACCTTCCTTTATGGCAATAAATTAGAAAAAGAGAATCTCACAGACATTAAGCGCAAGAAAAAGCATCAAAGAATTTTTCCTGTCTGTCACTTTTAATTTAAATATTCAGTTGACTGCACGAGGATGTTTTTAAAAAGATCATAATCTAGTACAGTGCCAGTGTGAATTTACAACAACCTTCACAATTACTTACTTGAGCACATTTGCAAAAATAAAAATAATTAATTGGAGTTTTAAGAGAAATTGAAATGTTTTTATATTTTCGAAAGTACTTGAAACAATAATAATATTTAATTTTTTCACTATAAAGTAGAATAATAGAGAGATAAATTTAAACAAGAAAATAGGGATTGAAAAAAGGTAGCAACAACATAATTTAAAGCGCTTGGAATTCGTGATGGGTCAAGTGAATCGTCTCGTAAACGGTTTTTTTAGTTATGCTATAAAAACCAGTTTTTTTCCTCAATCACGTTTGGTTTAACACGAATAAATTATGCATTTTGTCATTCTTCCCTCCTTCCCGATTTAATTAATTAATTATATAATGAGATGAATGAACGAGAGCAACGGGCATGAATATTCATTATATCCCACATCAAATGGAAAAAAGTTAGGTTAAAGTTAAAGCAAAAATTTTATTTACAAACCACAAAAGGAAAGAAAAACACATTTAAAAACAGAAAATTATTCCCTAACAACAAACAACCAAATCATTCACTTGAATAAGCGTAAAGAATTCAAGGGGAATTGTTTTTATTAAAATCCCTTTGTAAATCCCTATTCAAATTCATTAGCAGTTTTATTATAGCATCCAAAATTTAATTAAATACAGTTGGGTTTGCACATTATGTATACTTAAATTTAAAATTATTAAAAGGGCCGATTAAATCTCCTCCATAGTTTTAAATTTTACCAAAAAAAACAAAGAATACAAAAAAAACTTGAATAAAATTGAATGAAATATATGAAAGAGGGGAAATTACACGCACACTCACACTTAGCGTGCATGATTCTAAAAAAAGTTTTTTGTCACGTTTTGCGTGTTCAAGGAAGGATGTTGTGTGTGACTGAGTAACTTATAAATTATAGAAAAGTCGTAAAAATGAATGGCCTAACTTTTCTATAGCATTTTTATTGGAAAAATCTACATTCTCTTGCATTTTGCAAAGTATCCAGCAAGACGCGTAGCGCCCCCATCTCCCCCCTCTTACAATCAGCTAACAAGAATTAACATTGTTATTGTACAACTTCTTTAAAAGTATGAATTAAAATTAACATTTTAATTGTAAAGAGAATAAATCAATTGTTACGGTCCTGCATACGCAATGCAGGCCGTATACGACACACACCACACTACCATAGATATTTCGAGTTCCAACAACAGGTAAATGCTCCGGCGATGAAGGTTGCTGCAGCCTTTTTATCGAACGTTAAAACCGGTTACATTAGCTCCGGTCGAACTCGTACCCAACAATGCAAACACTATCACAAAAAGCTCCTCCACCAAATCCATGTGCTACATCATTATTATTACAGACCTTGGAGGCATGGCTATCTTTAATTTCTTTTTTCCTTTTTTTCTATTGTTTTTATTGCACCAGTTATATTGCAATTTATACAATATTAAAAGCAAACTCTAAAAAAAATAATGAAAAAAATAAAAATTCGATATTACATTGGGAAGAAATAACAGAAAAATGTTATTTGCGGAGGACAAAGCCAACATAAAAATCTAAAAACCGCGTTGCTAAGTTTTGTAATAAAGCTGAACTCCAGCCAACAAAACTGCTTTTAATAATAGAAACGTTTTTGATATTTGAAATTTTAATATACGAAACTCCTTTTTACATTTCGTATTCATATTGTGCTCCATAAATCATTTTTTTTTGTCAAAAAAGGGAGTTGTTACAAAACTCTTTCATTAAAGAACGTTGTAAATTTCTTCGCGTTTAATGTTAATTTATCGCTTTTCAATTCTTCCTTCTCATAACATGGAAAAGCTAGCAAGGTAGATTAAAGAACGAAAGATCTTAGATAAAATTTCTAATTAGTAAATTATTCATGCAAAATATATCTTACTAATTAGTATTCCTTCTGCGATTAAATAGAACTTCATAAACAAAATAATTATGCGCGAGCAGCCAACTGAATACCTATATCCAAAATACATTTGAATATTAATACATCCCTGGCGAATTCCTCGTTATTTAGTGCCTTCACTTATAGATTAGTCGTTCCTAAATTATTGAATACCAACCCCAATCGTTGTATTAGGGTATTATTTTTCTTGAAACACTACCAAGAATTTACGATCATTTAATAGCGCATTAAGTACACTTTCTTTCAAATATATACGTACATCTGATTCGAATACAAAGTGTCCTACTTCAACTAGATTCTTTCTTGATTTCGTTATTTATACCTCCTACAGCTAGAACAAAAGTAAATAATAGTTGCTCTTGGTACTTGGTAATTAATCGAAGTATTCTTTTCCTTATATACAGAATATTACTGCAACTTTTTTTTTACTTCAAATACGATTTGGATTCTTCCTGTTGACTTTGCATTAATAGACTGTCATTCATACTAGATTGTAAATTAGTCACGCTAGTTGCAGTTCCGCGTGTGCCATCATCGGATCTGCTGACTGCCGACTTCCTTCCTGCTGTAGCTTGGGTTCACCTTATGTTTCGAGGGCATAGGCACCCGGGCGCAGCAAGTCCTCCCAGCATAGCGCTGTCTAACACACGTCGTTACCTTGGGAAGAGGCAAAACTCTCGGCGTCGCACAGTGGCCCATTTCACGGAAAAGGCGGGCAAAAATCAAAAAAGATTTGGATTAAAATAATAATTGGTATTTAAGGGTTTTGAGAATCGCTGATTATCAATTTGATATTATTTTTTCAAAATCCAAAATGGCAGACTTTTTTAATGAAAGCATTCATTCATTTGAAAAAAATAAGTTCATAGGTTTTCAAGGTTATTAATTTTGTAACAGTTGCCCAATTGACAGGGGAGCCCTTTCAACAATGAGGAGATCATGAATCAGTATTTCATGAATTGACATAGGCATACAATACATGGAAAAGTTTCCACTAACACGTTCGCAGTATTCAGGCAATAATGTTTAAGAAGATCAACATTAACACCGAAACCACATGAGAGAACTTGCATTATATTGCGATGAAGTAACTTAATGTCCAAACCTAAAATCTTGGCTGACACAGAAAAGTTTTCAAAAAAATGCCTAGCCGTATTACCATCATTGCTGGTCCCAAAGCTCCCCTCTTTTGAAGAATCAACAATGAGTCCAAGTCGCAATTTGAAATCCTCCTGTTTTGCCTGTTTCCGCGTTTCTACATTTTTTTTGTTCTCCTCGGATCGTGCCTGCCATTTTTTCGTACTCAGTTTATATCCTATATGTAAAAATTATTCCATGTAAAATGGATGTAAAGCAGCTAAACCAAATTGAACATTTTTCTCATCTACTGGTAATGACATAACCTCATCAGGTTTGTTAAATTGTTTAGACGTGGCTTGACACAAATAGCAACGCATGTTAGATTTTGTCATTGTTACTATTTACATTGTCCCGCAGACTGCACTCGAAATCAATGGTATTCGCTGAAAAAAGTAATTTTAGTTAAAAAAAAAAAGTAATAAATTTAGTCATTGGAAACTGACATTTATCCAACCAGTTGGTTTCAATTTACAATTATACAATGAAACCAACTTAACTGTACCGACTCTACCGCGCGTCTCTTGGCTAGCCGTGCGTCGCGTCGGGAGCCTCGTGGCAGAAGAAGGAAAGAATCAAAACACTACACCACAAACTTCGTTTTAAAATAATGTAGACCATCAAACTCGATCAAACTCACAATTATTTTTCTAATTTTCAAAAATATTAATGCTTAAAAACAATAGAGTTACGTTTGACATCACTGTTTACACTCGAAAAAAACGTAAAACTGTATTAAACAACTAATGGAAAACATTTTACATACCTTCGACAACACTCACCATTAATTTGGAGTGCAAAAAGTCACTTGAACTAAAATTAATAACACTTTAAACATCGCTTAAATTTACGCTACAAACACGTGGCGAAAGCGTCGTACAGATGAGTCACTTTGACTACGCTCACACTTTATGTTTGAAGACCCAACTGATTGTCTTTCCACAACGATGTGCAGTCCTGCTTTCTTTATCAAATTTCGGGGTACTAAACATGAAATTGAGAAATTCAGCTTTTTCGATTTTTGTCCGCCTTTTTCGGGAAATGGGCCACTGTGCGTCGGGCGTATGTACGTTTCCTCCCCTGCGCTCTTGGGATCCCGCTTCCCGAAACCTTTCCAAAGCGCGTTGTTAGTATTCCACCTCTCCACAGTGTGTGCATCTCCTGAAAAGACTTCTGTAGTTGCCAAACAAAAAATGCACCCGATTACGAGCATCTTTCTCCGTCCATTTCCATCCTCCCTTGCGACAGCTAGAACATGTCTAGTCATACGTATTGCTCCTATCGTGGGTGTCATTTTCAGCCAAACCTTGACCATGGTACCATCAGCGCACCCACTGCTTCATTTTCGCTCGTTACAATCACCACCTTATAACGCATTAACGCCCAAATAAAACTATACTATACTAAATTATTTTAATATATGTAAATGTTGTAGATATACATTAAAGAAAAACGTTTATTAGAAAACTTCAAAAATTTCAAATAGGAAACTTTGTATAATAGTGTACTCATATGAGTACACTAGGTAGGAATTGTGTCATTAAGTGTGAAACACTTCGAAGCAATCTCTCTCAATACAGAGGGTGGCAATGCACTTTTTACATTGCCATCTTACATGTGCATGGCAGATGTAACATCTACGCTGATTAACAATCTTTTGGGGGTAGTGCCCAACATTGTCTTTTGCAATGCTTTGTGAACTATTTCTAGATTTTCTAGTTTTTTTAGTTGAAAAACAAGAAAATAATGTCGGGTCACATTCCTTTGAAATAGAAGCAAATTAAGTTTTTCATCTGAAGCAAGCATATGGAGTTTCTAGGCATTTACCATGGCTACGTTCAACATTGAAGTAATAAGTACCCAGTATCATTCCTTTATTATATGTTCGGAACGCATTGGGCTGTTCCATATCGACCTTTTCTTGCTTTTCCTAACACCACCATTTAACTTTCTGAAATGGCTCAATGGAATCATAATTCGTTGCTATAGTGCAAACACTATTATCATTTCAGCGTACAAGAAGTAACTCATTTACTGTAATTTTTTATATTTTTTTATACCTAAAATAATTTTTAAAGAAGTAACAATAATGATGGTTTCTCCCAGTGCACTCAAGTGGGTGCATCGATTTTTACACTTAAAAAAAAAGAATTCTTTTAGTAACCAAATAGATCAATTGTTTACCTTTATTGATGTATAACAAAGCTATTTATCACAAAACGATGCCGTATGTATGCATGTCTAGAAACCAGAAACCACCACCGTCTGACGGCGGAAATTACACATTGATAACACATATACCAGCTAGTTGCAGATGCGAAGTTCCGTCTAAATAAACACGAAACCCAAGGGAGCCACAAATGCACGGAAGGCAATTAAATATCCGATAAGCGACAATAGAGTTGAAAAATGAGAAACATGGCCCACCAGCTAAAACAGCACCGATGATACCAAAAATGAACTTACCACAGATGTTACAAACACAGATGATTTCGAATACAGACAATTACAGAGGAAAGGTTGAACGTGGCATAAAGGACATGATTTCTTTGGTGACCGCAAGAATGAAAGAAGCAGTAGAAAAAGCTTCAATATCAAAGCTTCTCATGCACGTACGATTCTGTATTTTTATCCCTGCTGAATGATCGCATTTTTCATAACTGTGCAGGCGAGATAAGAAAACCAACGACTGCTAAATTCACTTTCTTGCTTATCATCATAATACGTAGTCTTGGCGATAGTTAGATTTGAGCTCATCTTCTCTCCGACTTCCACCGTCTTGTTCAGCAATCTCTGTAGTCATTTGCGCGCGTCTGCCAAAAGCCGAATATCGTCTGCGTTCAGTATATTTTTGATTGTTACGTCATTCAAAAAACTACCTATCTCAAAGTTGATTAAGGTGACCTTGCCCTTCCCAGCATAAGACCAAGCGGGAACAATGCACAACAACTCTTTGATAGATCACCTATTATCCTAGTGCTTTGAAGTATCTCTATGTGGCGCATTGTATGATGAAATACACGTTGACATTTTTAGTAATTCACTCTTCCAGCTTGCAGTAAATGTCAAGAAATCACATTTCTGCGCGATTGGTTTCCTCGAAAAAGCTATGAATATAGACTTCAGCCAATCTATCCGCACAAAGATGATGATTCGAAGATTGGTTTTTCCAAACGAAACGGGTATTTCCCGAACTTCAGATTCTACAATACAGAAGATTAGTTTCTCACAGTTTTCATCTTTGCTATCTACATCGTCTTATTTGTGATGAGTACCGTTTCTCGTACTCAGATAGTGATGTTTTCTTTTCTTCTTCTATATCATGTAACATATCTGATCCTGTTGAAAAGCTTCCAACTTCCTTTGCATCAGTTTTCTCTAGAATATTTCTATTTATCTCTGTTTACTGCACCAGACTTTCCGATCAATCCGCGTGAAGCTTTTTTTTTCTTCCAGAACATTATCGGCGTCGGTGACAAATCTTTAATGTTTCTTATGATACCTAGCCATAGTTAAGATCTGTTACTCTAGTGAGAATAACTAGTACGAATGGTCATTAAAAGGATTAAATTTGTTCGTCCTCAAATGTGTTTGCATTTTCAACGTTTTCTGGTTCTGCAAAGTCCTCTTCAGCCAGAATGATCGATTCGCCGCGGTACTCGCGGCCGTGCTGACGGCAGCAATCCCGCTGGTATTTGTAATGGAGTTTCGTTCAGCGGCAAGCAAAAAAGTTGTCGAAGCAGTGATCTGATGTCAGAGAATAGTTCGCGAACGGTGGTAGTATTCGGAACTTGTAGAAGATGTAACCTGAATTCTCAACGAGGACGTTTTAAATCAAATTCTGGGGCGTCCTATTTATTCTGATCTATAGCCCTGTTCAGATAAATCGACTGTCTAAAAATTTCAGGTAAGGATCTACAACAAGAATGTTTTTCAAGTCGCAGACTTCCTCTAAATGGTAGTTAGAAGCGGTTCAATCAAAGCATTTTCATGCAAATGGCCCATTCTTTCCGAGTTGAATTGAGGCACTGTCTCTTGGTCAACAGCTACTGAGTTGACCAAAATCAGACAGTGCCTCAACTCGTCGCTCCATCTCAACGTGAGAGTAAGAAGGATGCTTATATAGGCAGCTGAAAAAGAAGTTTAGAGGTACGAGTTCCTAAGTGTCAGGCAGACATTTCTGTAAACCCAGAGCCAGACTTTCAGTCGATTTAGTTCGCTTGTGGTTATGGGAGCAGGTTACGTCCTTGAAGAAATTCTTGACTCATAGGGAATTTACGTACTTTAAGTATGTCAAGAATCTAGGAAGTGGTAGAGTATCAAGATTGGTCGATAAACTTATATCCGAAAGCGCTTAGTCTTGGAGATATATTGTAAAAAGATCTACTGTAAAATATCATAGAAAGGTAGATCTTCTGTAGTAATAGATATATAGAAATATCAACTACATACTTCATGTTGTTATGTTACTTAAAGTAAACATCCTGTATAGGCTCTAACTCACTCCAAGATTTTTACGCTACTTGTCTACAAATGACTTTATCGTTTCTAGTTAGGAAAAGTTTTGGTTCGATACGTTTCCCAGTGACTATTCCGTCTATGCAGAATTCATTCACTATCTCGATGTTGCAAATCTCATTTTTTTTGTATTAGAATCTTGACCAATTGCATTTTCTTTCTTGAACTCTTCGAAAGCGCATCTGCATTGAAAAACAAAATTAGACTAGTTCTAAGGCAGAAATTTAACTAAACGATTTAGTTTCGACTTTTCTCAAGTATTCGAACTTGTTTTGTCGTTGTTACAAGCCAATTCAGCGTCGCCGGAGACCAGATTTGCCCACTCTGTGGTGAAAATATGTTTATTTCGCCAAAAGCAGATAGCAGGGTTTTCAAACAGAAACAGACGAAACCTTGATAGAAAAAGAATCAAAAGAGCAAACCGATTTAAGATCAAAGCTGTAAATAAAACTCTTCAATTCAAAATGAGACACTAACAGGTCGGTATGTTCGTGTATCGTACCGGCAAATAAATGCGGGGCACCACGTATAGGTATAAAAAAAACTGTTAATCCGACAGTTATTCTCTGTTCAGGTAAATGCTGTTTATTAAGTCAAGTGGACCATAAAACATAACAATGAAGGGCATGGTTTTACTTAAACCTGTGTGGTGTTCCGATTTTATTTGCCAACACTGTACATTTACTAAATCTCATGATCATCTCACGAGAACCATAACATCCAAAAAGAAACAAGACGCCATACTTTGTATCACATTAAGGAATAACAATTAGTAATTAAGCATTTTAATGTTCTGTTTCTAAAATGGTGTGAAGCTTTAACTGGGAATAAACGATTATTCTAAACTAAAACGTATCCAAGATGTTAGAAACCGACGTATAGGACAGTTGGACTAGAAGAAAGAAAATAATGTTAGATGATTAGCTACTATTAATTTTTTTGTATGTGTCGTTGGATACATTCTAAAATCTTAATTTACTTGGAGTAAAGTACGAAACTAAAGTAACATTTTAAACATAACTGTAGATAATAATAACAATGATATATGCATTCAAGTGCATTCGCCCTATATATTAAAAAATACCGCAACCGTTGATTAATAATAACATTTTTTAAATTGCCAGTCTAGTTTGCAACTTTCTAACAGTCTTTTAATTTGATAAATGAAATGTTTATAAAGTCTAATTTTCCAGTAATAAGTCTGCCATAAATAAATCATTAATCATTGAATTCAAGAATTTAGAAGCTAATTCATATCTCTGTGTTTTAAAACTAAAAGTTCAAAATTGTATTAAAACTTGGAATTTGCTGGAATCCTCTTTTTTATTAGACACATACAAATGGTTTGCTAAGGGGCATTTTCGTAAAACAGAAAACGCTATAGGCAGTTTAGGCCACAGAGTTCGTTCCTAATCGGTAATTCTAGACGGTGCTTATGGTGTCATTCACTCTGGTTATTGTCACGCAATGTGATTGTAGCGCTTGCATTAATACCACCGACCGACCGTCCGATATTACCACTGTCACTTTGTCTCTGGTCTTGATGAATACTTTATCAGTTTTGTAGCATTACAAGTACGCTATTATCACTATTTACGATCCTTTAACTTTTTTTTATCCAAGAAAATTATCCTTGAGGATGGTTTTATTTATTTTAATCTTCATTTGGGGTTGCGAGATTAAAAATAGAACTACTATACTACTTTTTGATATGATCAAAAATGGTGTATTTATAGAACAGTTTCTATCGTTAGATACATGAATGCTTGCGTGTTCGTGATGGAAACTCTTTAACTGAATAGCAGTATCTATTAGGACATCTAGTTAAGATACTAACATAAATTAGATAGATAACAGAAAAGAAAATTAAGAGGTTGGATGTTAGTTTTCGGTAATTTGACCTTTGAGATTTCTCTTTTAAATATTTATATTTTTTTTTAATTCGCAAAGGAACCCCTCAAAACGTTAAGGGCTATTTTCTCTACTAATGCATGCTTTCAAATATAATACATAGTACAGAAATATCTCTTGATGAATTTTGGTTTTCTGGTGCTGTATTTTGATAGTGCAGTACAAATGCTCCAGTTTTGTTTGCATTCAGTCTGTCTTTACCGTCTGATACTCCCGAATGCAATGTAATAATGTACAGGGTTGCTAAAAAGTATGGAAACACGCTACCCCCGCAGAAACGGTAAGAGATAGACAAATGAAATTTGGAGATCTTAAAGTAGGCGTTGTTTGCCATGTTTTTCGAAGGAAATAAAAAAGCAAATCTTCAATTGTTTTTTCGTACGGCCGCCATCTAAAATTTCTTTAAATGGATCACCCTGTATATGATCCCATGTCTCGATAGAGATTTTAAAGGCAAATTCAATAATTAAAGGTTGTTATACTTATCTTGAAAAGTTTTGGAGATAATCGCTATTCTTTTGTCAGGGATTTCACCATTAATTATGGGGTCACATACAGGGTGATCCATCTAAAGAAATTCAAGATGGCGGCCGTACAAAAAAACAATTAAAGATTTGGGCTTAACTCTCTTTGCAAAAGATGACAAACAATGCATACTTTAAGATCTTCAAATTTCATTTGTCTATCTCTTACCATTTTTGCAGGAGCAGCGTGTTCCATACTTTTTAATAGGGAAACCCCTGACAAAAGAATAGCGATTATCTCCAAAACCTTTCAAGATAGGTATAGCAACCCTTATATCATTGAATTTGTGTTAAAAATCTCTATCCAAATATGGGGTCGTATAAAAAACGTTCCATTTAAAAAATCCAATATGGTGACGGTACGAAAAAAAAATGAAGATTTGTTTTTAATTACCTTCACAAAACATGGCAAAAAATACCTACTTTAAGCTCCCCAAATTTCATTTGTCTATCTCTTACCGCTTCTGCGAGGGTGTCGTGTTTCCATACTTTTTAGCGACCCTGTACGTATATTACACCGTTATACACTTGACAAGCAATGTAAAGTCTGGAAAAAGGTTTTTTTGTGGTCCTTCAGAGAAGATATGACCTTTATAATGATGACTTGCTTATCTTCTATTAAGGCTGTATTTATCAAAGTCATAATTATAGAAGGCTTAGAATTAATTTTAGTCAACACCGGGAGTAGTACAATGTCAAACCTGCTATATTAACAAGCTACCCAAACGCAGTGCCGGCTTGACACAATAAGCAGAAGAGACACCTCATTGAGGTGCTTTTTTTAGAGGGGGCAGGATGCCTGTTCAGAGTATTCCGAGTGTCGTAAAGGAAAGAAAAATACAAAATAACACGGCATAGGCAAGAACTAGGGGCACTTACAGATGGTTGCAATGGAATGGCAGGCTTTTTAGGTTAATAGATTTGTTTACTTTGTCTTCCGTTACAGGTATACTTAGATCGATGCTTTATGCTATGACTTAGTCCTTATGTAGTGACCAGTCAGGATATTTCGGACAGTCACGTCAAAAGAAAAGCCATTTACAAATCATTGCCAACTACATTCGGATAAGATTGTGAGAGATAAAGTCTCGTCTAAGACATTCCTGTCTGTTATTTTCATTTTAGTTTTGCATTTCATCAAGATTAGGTATTATGTAACGTAGTTGAAAAGTGAAGAATCATGATGGCAAATATTACATTTAGTAGATTCAGTAAAACAGAAAATTATATACCGTCGATATCAGGGGTGAGGCTAAGCACCCCGAGTCAAATTGGCCGAATTGCCTCGTAAACATGTTCACATATTCATTTTCTACAGCTCAGACGTCAAACTAAATAGGCAAGTGGAATTTCTCTAAAGTTATGTTTTGTGATAAATTTGCCGTTAAATAAATTAATTCGGCCCTGAAAGCCAAATCCTCCCAACCAACCTCCGGACTCTTTATCAGGTTTACTATAAAACAACATTCAATCGAGTTGCAATATTTACAGTCTAGCCATAAATTTTGCCAGTACTTCCCATGCAAACATCAATATGAAGAAAAATGCTAGGGGCAAAATAAAATATATATTTGAAAAGTACAGAAAAAATGCCAGAACAACATATAAATTTATTCATTTTCGTAATACAGCTTCAATCGTTTTGGCCAATCGTAGATCGCCAAACGTACCTTAGCGAGGGGTATTTCGGCAGCTGCATAAACAATGCTTTGCTTGAGGGAGTCCAAATTGGGATGCCTGATATGGCAAGCCTTCTGTTCAAGAATATCCCATAGGGAGTAATCCAGGGGGTTCAAACCCGGACTCCCGAATGGCCAATCTTCAGCTCTGATAAACGACGGCACGTTGATTTCCAGCCACCTTTGAGTTGTCCTAGCTTTGTGGGCTGTGGCCGAATCCTGTTGAAATGTCCATGGTTTATTCTTGAAAGGGGATTGATTAAGAGGCTTAACGACGTATTCGAGCATATTTTGATAAACCGCAGCGGATGTTTTGACTCCTGTATCGCAGAAATGCACCTTCGTGACGCCAGCGTATGACACACCCCACCAGACCATCACACTGGCTGGATGATGACCTCTTTCGACTCGCGGAATCCTTTCGCGTGCTTCATAACATGACCGAGCGTACACACGATCATTCTGCCGGTTATGTTTTTCTTGAATCGTGAACACTTTTTCATCGGTAAACAAAATTGTTTTGTAGCGCCTGTTGCGATACGTTCGCCAAAACCCTCTCGACCGTTTCTTTCGGATCTTTTTCAATTTATCAGTCAATAAATGACTCGTAACCCGTCGATATGCACTCATTACTAAATCTTCTTTAATAATTCGAGACAGCGTACTGGGGGGGATGTGCATTTCGCGGTCCATCACTTTTTGTTTACGAAGCGCATTTCTGTTGATGCGGGAACGCACGGCTTTGATGACTTTTTCCGTGTGCGAAGAACGTGAACGCCCTTTTCTCCACCTTATGTAAGGCTAAAACCGCAACACGTTTTTCATACATTTCCGACTTCATGGCGACTAATTCACAACAGCGTTCACTTGTTCACAGTCATGCAGTGCTTACTAAGGTTAGAATATGACGTTTGCAGTGTTGCCGCTTCATCGTATATTCATTTCTCCGTTGCAGCGCGCGACTGACAGAATTTATGGCTAGACAGTAACTCGCACCGACTTTCAGCTCGGCAGTACGATTCAAAAACAATCTAGTGACACATCGTTATCAGTAAACATTGTATGATGTTTTAAAAGTTATTTTAAATAGCAAATTTTTCTATTGAAACCGCTTTTTAAAACTGTCAGATGCTAAACAATTTATTGTTTACAATAGGGTGAAAATTATCTTGTAAAATACCTTCTTTCTGTTGATCAGTTAGGAATGTGTAAATATTCTGTCTTCCAATGCTGATTTTGCCAGTCTCTTCAATTTTCCCAGCATATCTTAAGTGTGCATGGGTGGTGTTTCCGTTGTAAAAGAGATTTTATCTACCATTTCATACCGTTTCTCTTTCTGTTATTACCGTGCGAATCTACTATTGTACACAACGGATTGAAGCCAGCAGAATATCTTAATTCCCTGGATAATCAGAAAGCTATCGGCTACCGTTGATCAATTATTGATCAAGTCTCGCTCCACCCATCTCCGATCCAAGTGGCACATTAGTTATATGTTAAAGATAAGTTATTGCCATAACCAAACCATTATCCATCAGTTTACTTGAATTTCCCTTTCTATTGATTTTTCCAGTGCAATCACTAATCGAGAAAGCAACATGACAGCTTGTCTAGCACCTAAACTGTATTCGCAATAAAAGATTTCTTTAACTGTTATTATTTTGAAAATATCACATCCAAAGAAGCAAGTTTTTAATTGCAAATGCTATTCACTCCAATACGTTACTAGATTTTGTCTTGTTAATAACACAAAAGGTACACTTCTTAGGCGCATGAGAAATATCCCAAGTAGGTAAAATGTAATGTAGTATTCCACAATACGATAAAAGTTTAAAATCTAGTAACTAAAGTCTAAATTTATATTTTGATAGCATTTTCTTTGCTTCCTGAGTTTTCAGGGCAAAACCTAGCTATAAATCACTATAAGTCACCCCAAAAGAAAAGAAAACTCAACCGTGAGCCATCCAGATTGACTAGGGAAGTTCGGAACTCAGCCACTGAACTAAGATAGTTTGCCAAAAGTTTTAAAAAAATGTAACGCGCGATAATAAATGCAATTGTGGAACTAAATCAAGTTAAAACGGAGCGTCCGTTGTAAACTTGACCCGAAAGTGCATGGAGTGTTATCCTGCTATGTTAGTTGAATTGTTTAATTCTTGTTAAACGTGGATTATGATTCGATAAGCGATGTGTTATAAAAGTGAAGAATCACCGCCATCGTTGTATTGCCTACCATAATCAACGTAAGACGCACCATTGTTATTTTATGGTTAATTATATATGGTTTGTCCCATAAATACGTATAAAAGGTTGAAAGCAGCGGGCGCTAGGGTTTGGGACTTTCAACAACCCGACTCGCTCGCTCGCTCGCTCGCGCTCTCTCTCTCTCTCTCTCTCTCTCTCTCTCTCTCTCTCTCAATTTCTTGCCAGAACTGGGCAAGACGGCCGAGAGATTTCTGAGGCCTTGAAAGAAGTTTACGGAGAAGATGCCTTGAAAGAACCAACGGTCAACAAGCGATTGAAGCGATTTCGAGAGAGACGAGAAGACTTCAAAGACAACCTTCGCCTAGGACGCCTTTCCACTTCGTCTTCTTATGAAAACGTGGATCATGTTCTGCCTTGTGTCTTCCGAGATCGTAGAATAACCGTCAGAATAATCGCAGTTGTTCACAAAATTTTATTTGAAAATTGGGTGCAAAGATCGTTCGAAAGCTTTTGTCCCCGGAACAAAACATCAGGAAAAGTCGGATTGAATTGCTTCTGAAGAACGTTTCGACTTTCTTAACACAATCATCACAGGAGATGAGTCATGGTTTTATGAATTTGACATTGAACTGAAATCCCGGTGAGAACAAAAAAATTCAGAAATCGAGATCGAACGTCAAAACAATGTTTATATTTGTTTTGATTCTCGGGACATTCGTCTCCCCAGGCTAGACAGTAAACGGAATTTTCTACGTCCTCAAGCGCTTTCGGAATCGCGTGACTCGTGTCCGCCTAGATTTGGCACGAGAGGGGCGGTGGATCTTCCATCACAACGCGCCCTCTCACACGTCGATGGTTGTGAACGAGTTTTTGGCACAAAACTCAATCGTCGTCACCGACCACCAGCCATATTCGCCCGATTTGGCATCGCGTGACTTCTTGTTACCGAAATGCAAAATAGTGCTCAGGAGGCGGCATTTGAGGAACGTGAGGGCCATTACAACTGCATAGCTTTGGAGGGGAGAATATTTTGAAGGGGACAGTGTTGTGTTCCTCGATCAATTGTAAAATAAAAATTTTATTATACCTTTATACGTATTTATGGGATAAACCACGTACATATTGAGATGGCATTAACAACTTAGATATAGAGTTTACATTATATAACAATGGACATATTAAATGTCAAGCCCTTAAATGTTTCTAAATGTTTTCGATGATCCTATTGCATGAGACTTAGTTTATTGTGTCCGGAGTAAAGAAAACTGTTCTGGTCTTTTCATTTAATAAATGTAGAACGTGGATAACCAATACGAGGTCAGTAGAAAATGTTAACAGTTACTTAATGACGTTTGAAAGTGAGTTTATACATGGTGCTGCAAAAAACAAATTGTGAAAGCTGCAGAAGAATTGGAAACGGCAGGACTGGGTATGATACGATCAGAGCTAAGCGCGCAATGTACCCAAGAGTACAAGGGTCAATAGTCGGTTCGGTAATATACAGCTTACTACGAGAGACTACTAGCGTACATAATAAACGGATTAAAATGGCTTAGGTTTGCTGTATTTAACGGATCCTCGTTCTGCAGAGATAAACCGGCTTATTGGGCATTCTAAGATGCATGGAAGATTAAAATCAATGAATTCAAATTTAATAAATTAAATTGCAACCACGGAAAGCACATTAGAGAACAATGAGGACACTAGCGACCGTGTAGTTATGTAATTCTGCAACGCTGTGGTTCCTTCATTTATTGACAGTCCATAATCGAGACAATACTCGATTCGGCTTGCGATAAATCGCAATAAAAACTGAGTTCGGCTGAATCCTTCCCACCATTGCCATTCAGAAAATCTTCAGTATTCCTTTATTTTCGTTTTGCCATGCTCCATTGTTTTTTGACAGAAGTTAATTTCACCTATTCCAGCAAGACCATCACCACAATCGAATTCAAAGGATCATTTATGACGCTCCCTAGAATTGAGAATTCTATTAGCTTGTCCTTATTGTGGCGCTGGCCTTTACCTGGCTCGACAAAATGTTCATTATTCAATTACACATTCATTCCATCAGACTTCTAACCAATAACTTCAACTACATCGGGCCAAAGAGTAATTACAAATAGCCCCTAGCTGATGATGATGGTGCTGTCTGTATTGACCCTAATCGATCCGTTTTGACATAATATGAATTTTAGACAATCACTTAGAAAAGAGATCGTTTACTGGATATTTCCAACTATTAATTGTGCATGCTCTGAATTGTCACGCCTCCAAGCATCGCGGAGACGTTAATTACGTCGGTAAAAACGGGTTTCCTTGTGTTCGTGTCAAATAGGGCTTCGGCAACATAATCATTTTAGATTGTTGGAGAGCAAGCTCACCCCTCTCTGGAAGATGAATGCCTGCATCAGCGGGTCGGTCACTCGCTGACTTTCAAAGATCCGAGCGAGTAACTTCTGCATCTGTACACAGAATGTTGAACGTTTGTGAAGCGTGAAAAAACGAAAGGTGATCGATTTCATATTATGAAAGTAAGATGCAGTTCTTGGTGTGTATTTGGCATAGCACCTTTTTCAAGTCGATAAGTTCATATTGCCGCATCGATTCTGATGGTCACTGGTCAACTTTATCAGTCTCTACAGTAGTATACGCGACAGTCACACAAAGCGGCCCTTTATCAAGGCCAGCATTTCTACATTGATGATGTTACAGAAGAATCTTTTTTGCCCTTAAATGTCCACGGGATTAAAGACATGGGGGAAGTACTGCTATCTTACTGTATTGCAAGAAGCTTTTATGTACTGACCGATTAATCTACAAGTTGAATAAGAATAAGCAAGTTTTCAATTGCATACTGCTCGCTTCATGCGATACTACCTTCAATTAAAATAAAAATTTTAAACGTAATGTGTGTCTTTGTTGGAATTTTGGATGTTAATTATAACGTAAGAGAGAAATTACGGTGGCCTCAAGGACTTCTTGATTTCCATCATCCTACTGCATTAGCATACTATATCTTAAATTTTACGTTCAATACATGATGTAACTGTGTTACTACTTTCAAATGAGCTGCTATATCAAGGGTAGGTAAGAGGTAGGTGAAAGAGAACAAACACAGGCTACATATACGAGGGTGGTCTGAAAAGTTTCCGACCTCAACGTGAAGATGGCAGCACTCGTAAATAAAAGCTACTGAATTTCGTTGTTCATCTGTTGACAGTTACTCACCAAAGTTTCAGCCTTTTTGGACGCGCAGTTTTTATGTAACAGTCGTTTGAGTGAGTTGATGTGAGTTTTTTTGTGAAAATGGACAAAATCGAGTATCGAGCTGTCATTAAATATTTGTTTTTGAAAGGCAATACGCCTTCGCAAATAAAAGATGAGTTGGATTCTGTGTATGGGGACTCGGCACCATCATTTACCACAGTGAAATTTTGGGCTGCTGAATTTAAACGTGGCCGTAAGAGCTTGGGAGACGATGAACGTTCGGGACGTCCAAAAACTGCAACTACCGACGAAAACATCGCCAAAGTTCACCAAATGGTGCTAGACGACCGCCGAATTAAAGTGAGAGAGATAGCAGAGGTTATGAACATGTCAAAAGAACGTGTTTGTCACATATTAAATCAACATTTAGGCATGAGAAAGCTGTCCGCGCGTTGGGTGCCGCGTTTGCTCACGTTAGACCAAAAACGTGTTCGAATGAATATTTCCCACGCTCTTTTGGCGCAGTTTAGGCGAAATAAATCCGAGTTTTGGCGCCGATTAATTACTGTAGATGAAACTTGGATACACCATTATACGCCCGAAACAAAAATACAGTCCAAACAGTGGACCGAAAAGGGGGAACCGGCTCCAAAAAAAGCAAAAACTGTTTTTTCGGCTGGGAAAGTGATGGCGACTGTTTTTTGGGATAGTCATGGAGTTATTTTAATCGATAATCTTCAAAAAGGAAAAACCATTGCAGGAGCATACTATGCATCATTAATTGACAAGCTGAAGGCAGAACTTGCAAAAAAAAACGGCCACATTTGCAGAAAAAGAAAATCCTGTTTCACCAAGACAACCGTCTCACACCTCAGCGGTTGCCATGGCGAAAATCCACGAATTACGGTTTGAACTGCTTCACCATCCGCCTTACTCACCAGATCTAGCCCCAAGCGACTTCTTTTTGTTCCCTCATCTAAAAATTGCGCTCGGAGGACAAAGATTTTCGTCAAATGAAGAGGCAATCACCTTCGTGAACAATTATTTTGCAGAGAAAAATGCCGAGTACTATTTGGACGGGTTACAGAGATGGGAGCATCGCTGGGAGAAGTGTGTAGAGTTACAAGGAGACTATGTTGAAAAATAAAAAAAAATTTTCAGAAAAAATGTCTTGTATCTTTGTTAGGTCGGAAACTTTTCAGTCCACCCTCGTAGACAATCTGGTTTCTGATTCTGGTTGCAAACACAAAACTAGGTATGAATTTGAGAACTCGGGCAGTTTAATGGGTTCAACTATCTTGAATCTACAAATCGAGTTGTTTTTACATATTGATACAGTAAACTGTTAAGCGCTGCTAATGTGAACGCTCCAATTAACACATAGTTAACACTATTGTCTTTGTTATAGGTGTCTGTTCGTCAGAGAATTGATTTTTAATGCTTGAAGCAAGAGAATCCCAGCTTCTAAAACCATCACAATTAAATGAATTAATCTGTTTATCTTCATTTTCTGATTTACCCCTGTCTACACTAACTAGCCCATAATTAATTTCATATGTGCTAATCAAAGTTATATTCTGATATTTTAAGATGAGCAGCTTTGAACTGATCGTGCCATTGTCACATACTGAAAACAATACTTCTACATGTACAACTGGAAATTTTTGCAACTTGTTAACGAATAAAAAAACCGCAAAGTAGTTCACATTTTGTCAAATAGTAAGTATTTGTGCGCCATTTGTAACGAGTCCGTTCTTTTTCTATGCAACGATTCAAAATTTATTGTTCTTGTTAAAGTTTTACTGTAATACGCGAAGAAAGTTTTACAAATGATTAAGATTCAAACTGAAGGCCATTTAAACATTTTATTAGAAAAAACAACAAAATTCTAATTCTGTTTTGTTAAACTTTGTTAGGTTTCCATTCGGAAAGTTTCCACAGCTTTTAGCGAAGAAAATCAGTATAAGGATAATGTATGAGGCAGCTAATTAAAGTGTCTAAATTATTGCTCTCGTATTCATCTTTGCTGGTAAACATAAGCAAACAAGGAAGATGAAGCTTACAATTAGATTTTGCAAATATCGTACAAAACCCTGTGCTTATACCACCTGCTTCTTTTGTGGTAGGCATCCCTTAAAATAATGTTCATAAATGTAAATTAGGTATTTGGTTACATTCGTATCTAGTAACAGAGCAATAAAATGTTTGTACCTTTCATTTTTATAACAATTAATCTTTATTATAATAATAAATTGAAGCAAAACTTTAGAAAAACTAGCTAAGGAAATTACTTCTAAGCATAAGAATTGTACAAATTTGATATTAATCCCTAACAATAATTTCATTATTGCATGTAATTTTTAATTCAGCGAAACCAGGGTAATAATAAAAAGAAAAATATCGTTTTATTTCTCGTCAAGGAAATGGTAGGATATTAAAAAGCCGCGAACACACCCATAAAACTGTAATATTACAGTATAGGTAAGGTACTCGTAATGAATGTCTTAAAGCCACAGGCGAAAGCTATTTTCCACGCCGCCATAGAATATCGTATTAAATTGTAATAAAGTAGAATTCTTATCACGTTTTTAAAAATATCCCACATTTCTTCCCCAAATTAAATTCGTCGAAGAAGGCCCTGACACTTGGAACAAAAAATCAACGTTTCATAATTGAAGATGTAAATTTTAAAGAACAACGACAAAAAATAAACTTTTGCCACTTAATCAAATTTTATTATAAATTTTTAAACACGCCCTCGAGAAGATAAAGTTCATTGCCTTTATTAAAAGTTGAAAATGCTTCCATTACAGCGTTGTTTTAGAATTTTAACCTTTTTAGTTACACCTGCGTTGAGACATTTAAAAAAAAAGTGGCTCGTTAAGGTAAGTTTATCACCTGCGAGTCTTGTTCTACATAAATTAAAATTATTTTGAAAAGTATTAAGGCTTAACGAGTAAGATACAAGCGTGAAAGGAACTTGTAAGCCGTAATAAAAACGATTTTATACATCTGCTTACGTCTGATTAGACCATTGATTACTCGTTGAAATTATTATGAATGAGTAATAATATTGTATCAATAATAAACACAATGCAGGTGTTAACATGTAAACCAATTTCTCTTTTTCATTTATTCTAAAAAACATCAAAACTTTTGTCTATTTCATAATATATCCTGGCAGTAGTGCGGTAAACGAAAGTCACAGGTGATTTATAGTGCCAGCGGAAACGGAGAAAACGAATTTTCTGAAGGCATACGATACAAAAATGTACGCCGCTTTTATTTCATCTCCTTTTTTCCTGATGTAACTGCTCCATTCTAACCCCTCGCCAACTAGATATGCGTTTTTTTTCTTATCTATCAGAATTCCGTCGTCAGATTCGGTGTAGATTATTATATAGGAAACAAATTCAATTTGTTTCAAGTCAAGCGCAGCAGATTCCTCGTTTATTTATGGAATTTTTCTTGTATGCACTTTATTGCTTTATATTACAACCCTCTTTTGCCTGCAGTAGGCAACTTTTTCGCTAGAAATAATCAATCAAAACGTATTTTTTATTCGAAGTAGCGACAGGGAAGAATTTTCAAATACAGTAAAAGAGAATCCCAGAACATTTGGGAGTTTTAAGAATACGTCAATGAAAAATAGTTTGTGGGGCAACGTACATTATTCTTTTGTCAAGATTTCTATCATTTTTTAAATTGCTTTTGGTTACTTTAGAGGGTCACACCTTAATATCAATAAATTAAACTGAATACTTGTAATGCCAATGTAGAGGTGAATATAGGTTGTTTCTACAATATTAATTATGAGATTCATTAATAACATTAGAATCCAGAAATCATCAATTTTTCAAAATGGAACAAGTACGTGCAGCTACAATTATTATTTTGCACCAATGCATCAGGGTTTTCTAGTCGGGCCTCCGGGCGTCAGCTTAAGAATTTCTCGGGATTTTCAGGCCTAACTATGTCCGGCCAATCGGGCATCTCGAGTCGTTCGGTCTTGCCGAGCCTTTCAAGCTGTTGGGCCTTTTGGACTGCTCGGCCTTTCGGACCTCTTGGGTCTGTCGGACCGTTCGGGCCTTTTGGAGTTCTCGGCTCTTCAGGTCTTTCGGGTATATCGGGCCGTTTCGACTTCTCGGGTGTAGGTATCGGACCGTTTCGATCTCTCGGGCCTGCCAGACCATATGGGTCTGTGGGGCCTTTTGGACTTTACGGTCCTTCGAGCTTATCAGGTTTGTCAGGCCTCTCAGGCTTTTTAACTTCTCGGTCCTTCGGGCCTCTCAGGTCTATCGATCCGTTTGAATCTCTCAGGCCTGTCAGACCGTACAAGTCTGTCGGGCCTTTTGGACTTCACGGTCCTTCGGGCTTCTCGATCCTGTCGGGCCGTTTGGACCTCTCGGACTTATCAGGCCATAAAAGTCTATTGGCCCTGTTGGACTTCTCGGCCCTTCGGGTCACTCGTGTCTTTTCAACTTCTCGGCCCGTCGGACTTTTCTGTCAGGCAGACCTCCTGGGCCGTTTCGTTTCGTTCGGATTGTTCAGGTCTCTTGAGTTTGTCGGCCCGTCAAGAAGTTACCGGATTGTTTTCGGGTCGCGTCGAGAATTTGTCCCTAGTCAAGCCGGGTCAGGCCTCGAGATTGCGCCCTCTGCAAGGCTTTACATCATTTGCACAAAACGTTCATCTTTTGTCTACTATGAGTTAGGACTTTATTCTAAATCCTGCACGAAAATAAGCCTAAAATAGGAAATGTTTGAAAAGATGGATTTATATTAATTTATTTAAAAAAAAGATTGAAAACTTCTTGCACAATGCGGTACTCAAAAGCCAGTCTTCATTTCTTTCTAGACCCTAAAGACCAAAGAGTGACAGAGTGAGACTGGCCAGAGGAAAGAGAGGATAAGCTTCAGTGAGGGCAGTTGGTCTAAAGATTTATTCCACTAGAGGTCTTTTTTTAAATAAAAAGATTATAACAAGGCAAGCTCAAATTTTGATGCCCTCGCACCAAGCAATAGGTAGTAGTGTTTTATTTCTTCTTTTGTTGCTACATTTCCTGTCTTGGTTTTTTGATGTCGCTTTGTGCCTTGAAATCCGAGTTTTGGGCTAGGTCTCATTTTAATCATGTTGAGCTTTTCGGGATTACATGTCAAGAACGCTATCAGGTCTTTTTCAGGACCCGCACTGTGGTCTGGGAGCGTGTTTTAGGCGGCAAAAAGTCTAGATTGTACCTGATTCGCTAAAAAATGTATCCAACAACGTTTTTTAGGTTTTTAAAATATTTTATTTATATTTTATAATAAAAGCGTCATTTTCATCTTCCATAATTAATAAAGATTTGACTGCGCCACAAAATTTGGCAGTTCTTTTAATTGGCATTTTCGCAAAGTCGTTATGTATGGATCAGAGGTTACCAGAAGTCTATGAAATAAATCTGTATTTGTATTTTTTAGAAAAGATTTTCTGGTATGGTGTTCCCTATTACACATCAATTTTTATTTGATCACATCTTTTGAAGTGGACAATGAAACTTCGTGAAATGATAACTTTTTACTTATATTTTAAGACATTATTTAGTTCATTTTGTAACTAGTTGTAACTAAAAAGTTCTAGTTCAAAAAATTGAAAAAAGTTACTTAGATGTGTCCATTTACTTGAGCCAAGAAAACTTTTACAATAATCATACTAATAAATAAGTGTCTCAAACAGATCCTTATTTCAACGCATCTTACAAAATTTTCGACTTCACCTCTCGACAGTATTGAATTAACTAATTTAAAAATAATATAAACGCTGTTCCACTGTTCTAACAAGGGTTAAGAAAGTAAATAAACAGTAAAAACAAACTTTTAAATATCTTGACTTTTTGCCGCCTAACAACGAATCTTAGACCACAGTGCCCCGTCAAGTTTATTCCAGTCAGTCCGTGCCAAAAAGTTTCGGCTTGCACAGAGTTTTACTTAACTGCGAAAATGCTGTTACGGTTCAATTTCCACTTAGATCGTTGATTCATCAAACTTCTGTCTGCATCCAGGTCTAGCAGAATAAATTCGTTTTAATTCCACTTTCTACAATAAATCTGTATCCGGTTGTATTGTTGATTTTTTTAAAACTTTTTATCATTTTTCCGCTTGGCAGAAAAAAAGAACTTTAAGAAAGTTGATCTTGTACCGTTTAATAATATTTTTCTCGCTATTGGCAGATCAGGGTATTTAGATTTTAGAATTAATTACCTATTTGGTGTGTTATATTTTCTTCGCTGTTGGCAGATTAACATAATCTACGCCGATCTGATCCACTATCAAGGCCACATACCAACTTTGGTAAGATTTGTTTCAGCTACTTTTTGTCTCTTAAGTTTTGATTATGCTTAACTGAAATTTGTTTTTCCGGATGCTGACGATTGTTTCTTTTTTCTTTTTTCTGTTTCTCTTTTATTTTGCGAAATCGATCACATATCTAGGAACAGTAACCCGTGTATTCGAGAAAGACACCGAGACCCGTCCGCGGGAAGATCCTCACACCAGCTCCTGTTCAGAAGCGTTTCAAGATTACTGCGTTTCGGTATGTAATATTTTTAATTTTGTTTCTGGGAATGAACAAGAGCCAACCCTATCGTATTCTTGCGTCATGTAGTAAACTTTTAAGTCAATCCTACAAATTCAATTATTTCAGGATTAGGGCAATTAAGAATTTATTTTGCATATTTTGTACTTATGTTGATTTGAACGTGCTATAGTTACCACTTGCTTTATGTGAATTATTTACTTGTAACTATGTGTATTATCTACAGAATCATACTAATATTTTCTGTTTTGCCTTGAGGCACTCTGGAGCCCCATAAAATTATGAACGTTGTCAAGTTGGCAGATTAGTTTCATTTTGAACTCGTCCTTATTTGGAGCTTAGTTTTCAGACACATAGAGAACCTCGGCTTCACCGGTAAGCTACGGCAGCTCCGCCTTAAAAAACGGATTTTTTGGTAACAAGTTTTGGCGCCCAACGTGGGCTTACGGTTCGATTTTCACTTAGGTCATTAATTCATCAAGACTCTCTCTGCGCGCAGAAAAACAAATTTGAGTTAAACATAATTAAAATCTTATCAAAGTTGGTGCGTGACCTTAATAGTCAATCAAATCAGCGTAGATTACTGTTAATCCGCCAAAAGCGAAGAAAATATAACCCACCAAATAGGTAATTAATTTAGTGGTTTAAACACCCTAATCCGCCAATAACGAAAAATATAGTATTAAATGGTGCAAAACCAACTTCGAACCTTTACGCACGACGATTGTTCAAGTTCTCTTTTTCTGTCAAGTAGAGAATAATAAAAGTTTTAAAAAGTCCAACAATACAACCGGATAAAAATTTATGGTAGCAAGTGGAATTAAAACAAATTTATTCTGTTAAAGCTGGACACAGACAGAGATTTGATTAATTAACGACCTAAGTGGAAATCGAAGCGTATAATTATAAATTTGAAAATTAAAACGGTAGAAAAACTCGTTAACGCTTTTAGTGTTCTTTGAATTGAATAGTTAGTAAGCTAACAGGATCCATTCGGAAACATCCCATTGATCGTTTGCATTTTTCAGGTTTGCACAAAGATAGAAATTTGTCTGTCAACTTGAGTGTTAATTAAACAGGAAATTTTTAATAAAATAGACTTTGGCAGAAAATCTGAAGGACAGAAAAAAGGAGAAGACGGGAAGTACTGTTTGCCATTAAATTCTAGAGACTAGTTCGAAAAGGGATAAAATTCCTACTCCGGTAAGGTGTTACAGTATCTTGGTGGATGTAGTTATTATCTGTACTTTTTTTAATCAACGGTAATAACAATCTTTACCCACTACATAAAAGCTTCAAATTAAAATTATGAAGGTGTAAGATCCTTAGGTTTGTCGAGTTCACATGAAAGTAAAGTTGCAGACATGGAAACCACTACGGCTTTTATTATTACGAATCTGATTAATAAAATTTGAATTTCTTCTTGATGTAACAATGTAACTAACTCTCTTATAGTTTGCAATTCAGGAACTCCTATTCTAGAGCCTTTACTTGGGCCAAAATTTTTAACGCCGGTTCTAGTTAATTCGATTGAAATAAATTAAAATCTTTGATAGAATCCAAAAAATGAGATGTGATCAAGATGTTCGACCAGTATAATATGTCTGATTGGCTCAAAAAGAGTGATTGGTTCAAACGCTTCATACGGGTTCGATTGCATACGACCATTTAAAATTCTGATAGTCCATAAAAGTTGTGTACTATTAATGATATTTCTAAAAGTGCAATTGGGCCACAAGACTTGGTTATTAATCAAAAAGCTTCAAGGTCAGAAAATATAACGACTGACCTAGCACCAATCGATTTGACACTTTACTCTGAGACAGGACTAGGTATATTCATTAGCCGGTAATTATTTTGGATTAGGAGAACTGCTGTTTTTTGACAAGGGCACCGGTTTAGAACAGTTGGTGATCTTAGGTTAGTAACGAATACAACAAGAACAATATAGATTGATGATAATAGTTAGATCGCGACCAAAGCAAAGCAAGGTAAAAAAATAACAGTTTAGTAGTTCTATTGATGAATCACCTCAGAGAAAATACTCGGAAATGAAGAAAAAACAGAAATGATTGTCCAACCATAATGCTGCTACGGATGTAGGCTGTGCTATTCTCTGTCCTTCCAGAATTATTTGTGAGAAATTACTATGATGGTACCAACAAATATAAAATTAACACTGGGCTAAAACTTGCTGGTCAAACTTGTTCAATCGCGATTTTAGCACGAACAAACTAAATTGTTTTTCTTCTTCTTAGCGCGTTGCGAATTTATGCTGTTTGCTTACGAAATAGCGCGATCCATCTTTAGTCGAGGTCGGCCTCAGGATTTAGCGCTCTCTGAGACAGCTTCGAGTTTTCGTGTCCTTGTACTCTTCACCTGGCAGTATAAACAACCTTTTCATCTACAAGACTTAAAGTAAAGGTAACTGTTGTTAATGAGACAAACTTCATCGGTTCGTATAACATAGCTTACTCAACAAGCCTAACTGGTTCATAAAAAGATGATGAATATTGAAAATATCAAAATATGTACATATCGTATTCAAAGTTAGTTTCTTCAATTCAAGAATTATTGAAAATGCATTGATGATTCCCCCTTCCGTTTTTCTTTCAAAGAGTTGAATACATGGAGAAACAAAATCGTTTTCAGCAATTGGGAGAAATTATTCATAAGTTCTTTGTCAAAACAACGCACCGGTAAGAAATCGGCTTTGTTTTGGCCTTGACAAAGTCGTAATCTAGATTCTACAAGTATCTAACTTTCATTTGTATTTAATTACCTTCTACATATTACGTTTGCATGGAAAACAAGCACAATATCTCATCTGGAAATATTTTAAGCAGATTGGTTCCAGCTTCGAAACTCGCAAAATACAAAAAAAAAACATTCAGCAAGCATAATGACGTCTAATTCACATAATTTATTGGTTATCAATCACGTTACATTCACCTTTAAGACGACGACGTCAGAATGTTACAGCTCAGAAATCAAAAAAGAAGGTTATTTCATGGTGAAGTAGACTTTTTTCTCATCATAAAAAAGAGAATTTTTGATAATCAATAGAGAACAAGAATGACGTCTTAATGACGTCAATTATTCGAATTAGCGATCGGCGACAAATCATGCCCAATTAATCAAATGAATTCGACATCACTGCTCTAGACGAAAGGAATTCAGTTTTACACAATTTCTTTTCGTATGTTCATTCTGTAAGGCACAATGAATCGCATGCAAACCACATAAATCTTTGGATTTTCCTTCTCGTGTAGCAACCTGATAGATTTCCAGCTGACATGACATTAGGGTCAGTACAGCGAAGTATACCATGTGTGAATCAGCAAGCGAGACATGTTTTTTAAATACGAAAGAAAATGAGTGAGTTTCCAAGTTTTGTTTTAAACAACGGAAAAGCTTTTCCAGATATTAAAGTTAAATTCGCTGAGTTTTAAAGGATAGTTAATTACAGATTTTCCAGGTTTTCCAGGTGATGAGGAACCTTGTACAATTATACTTGATCAGTAGAGGTCTATGTTGTCTGTTCCTTTCTGACTAAGAATTTCTTGCAAGCAAAGACAAAATATTTCCCTAAAGTGTTTATTGTGTCGAGTTTGTAAACGCAAGCACGCATCCTGTCAGAAATCTTCAATATTCGAAAATAAATAATCAAAGTTCTTTGTAGCAAGGCTATAGTAAAGAACGTAAGTTGAAATATAATCAATAAATCACCTTCCAAATATTTCCATTTGATTAATTCTAATCTAATAACGAACCGATTCAGTAGTGCATACAAAGTTCAAACGTCAGGTTAAAGAACTCGACTGATTAATTTCCCTGGCAAGGAAATAACACAGCAGTGGCAGTGTTAAACATTTAACAATTGATTTAGGTTAAATCTGTTGCATAAACGCCAATAAATTGAATTGAAGTTAAATTTAGAATTATAACACTTTTACTTGTTACATTATCAGAACTTTCTGGTTTTACTTTTTAAACCGTAATAATAATAATAATGTACAATTTCTATCCAATAATAATTAAATTGATATGACTAGAAACACCATAGTTGATTGATTGCGTATGCATATTAGATGTCTTCATCATTTTCTAAATTGCTTCGTTAGTATTTTTCAGGTTTATCTTTAGAGCCTTCAGGAATATAACTGATAACGTATTCATGAAATGTTCAAAAAGTTAATTAGATTTTAGAGTTGAGGGTCATAACGTATTAATAAGTAATATGTACTAGCAGGATTATTAACATGCAAGTAAGGGCAAATACTTCTTAATTTAGTTCTGTCAATTTCTCTTCATTTAGAAGCGGAATGCACATAAAAGTATCCAAATTAGTCTTATTATTACGCAGTAGTTATTTACAAATTCATTTGTAATATTTGGAATCCACATACCTCTCGGTAGTCTTGGTCCTAATATTCTGAACGTTCACAAAAAAATCCCATTAATATTTTAGGCAAAAAGCCAAAAATAATGTTGAATCGCTCTTTTATTTATCAGAATAAACAGTCCCTGCATAAGGAGCAATTATCATCTTCATTAATAAAAATATCTTTAGATGGTTGTCGATTTTAAACCTGGAATATGTTCCTCAGTACAAATTTAGAATTGTTGCGCATTTCTTGGAATAATTACTTTTGGTCCAGCCTTGGAGGCTCTAATTAATTTTCTGCTTTTTATTATTATCATTATTATTACGCAATCAATCAACTATGGTGTTTCTAGTCATATCAATTTAATTATTATTGGAAAGAAATTGTACATTATTATTATTATTACGGTTAAAAAAGTAAAACCAGAAAGTTCTGATAATGTAACAAGTAAAAGTGTTATAATTCTAAATTTAACTTCAATTCAATTTAACTTGAGAAAGTTACAGAAACTTAAAAGTTTTCCCTAAGTAAGATTTGTTCAGGGCTTTAGCTCATTTTTTAAACTTAGCTGGCGATCAGCGACAGCCGCTGATGATTGAACTGAGGCCAACTCCATGGATACAATTGTTTTTGATAATCGTATTCATGGAATTCAGCTCTAGTTAGATTTAATCAACCTTGGTTCAAAAGGCCCTTCGAGAAAACAGCAATGTTCACTAACGTAAATTCAGTAAGCCGGACATCAATCGATCAGTTAATGTTTCCAGAAAGGAACACTTACGGCTGCTAAGGAGAGCTCGAAAACATCGGAATTTTAGAATAGAGCATAGTATACGTCGTACTCGTAGCATCTCTGTTGGAACTCTATCCTCAAAAACATCTCAAGTATGCTATTGATAGTTCTCCGTTCTTGATGTTGGCTCGTCCACAAGATACGCCTGCTAAAACTGGTCTCACATTGTCAATCAATGTATCTTTTTTTCACTGGAACGCCCTCGTTCCTATTTTAGTAAATTTGTTAGAGACACTAGGAAGTGGAATCGACCCTTGGCCCGGATTTCCTACTCCAATAGCTTCAGGCTTTCTTTGACGACCCAGAGAGATTTATTAAATCGTTTTCGCAAAGTCTAACATTTTTAATTTGTAATTACGAATTATAAATAATTCGAATTTAACTCTGTATAAATTCTACCACAAATACTATTAAAAACTTATTTTCCAGCATCTCGCGAACAAGAAAAAAAATAACAAACTTTTAATTTTGTAAGTAAAAACGTGCCGGCATAACCACGATTATGTAGACTCGTATGGTAATATTTACGGTACCAAAACGTGTTGCATATGGTCATAAGTCGGGGATAGAAATCGCAGTTTTTCGGTAAAACCTCACAAATAAATTGAAATTAACCGTGTTCTCAATAAATTCGTTTGGTATTGTAGACACTTCCAATTTTGAGTGCAAAAAAGGTGGTACCAAGACCGTGTCTGGGAGTTACTTGATTTTTCATACAAGAAAACTCAACTATTATAACACTAAACCAAAATCACTTTGAAGTTCCCACCAATTGTATTGAGAACCTTGCGACTCCATAGATAATGGGTATTGTTCATTTTTAAAGATTTAAGAACCCATTTAAACACAATGTACTAGATTTTTTAATAAATCTAATGCTACAGAATTGACTTGTGAAAAAAATCCAATGGATTATGATCTTACACCTTGAGAATACTTCTCTCAAGTATAGGAATCGGTCATGAAACGAGTAAATCGATATAAAAACAAAACATGAACGATGTAACGTTCACTTTTGCTTCGTTACATGTGTCATATGTAATCTGTGCTTCTGGTGTGTTCTTGTATTTTTTAAATAGTTTTCTCTTGTTGGAGAGGTGCTTTTTGGTAGTGATGAGTCCACATTGAGAGGTTGATTAATTTGTTGGTTTTTTTCCTCAATTTTTGAAATCAATTTACGGTTAACGAACTTTTCTATTTTTATATATTTAAGCAAGCGGGACTCAGGGTATAATTATTTCTGTTCAAGCATTCATTTGTTTTGTCACCAAAGCAATACATGCTGAGGTCGTTTCCAATTTAAGTACAGAGGCTTTTCTGGCATCGCTAAAACGATTCATTGTTCGACGCGGAAAACCATCAAAAATATTTTCCGACAATGCAAAAAATTTTGTTGGAACAAACAATGAGTTAAAATCTATGCTTGAGAAACAAAGACAATGTAAGCATGAAATTATCGATGCTATGGCATTCGAGGGGATTACGTGGTCATATATTCCACCAAATTCACCACACTTCGGCGGTCTTTGGGAAGCAGGGGCGAAAGGAGTCAAATTTCATTTAAAACGTCTCGCAGGCAACGCAATGTTAACATTCGACCAATTTTACACAGTTGTAACTCAGATTGAATCTGTTTTAAATTCGAGACCTCTAACCCCACTCTCCTCTGATCCCGATGATCTTAACCCGTTAACACCAGCCCATTTTCTAATTGGGCATAAACTCACAGCCATACCGGAACCAAATTTATCACATGTGCCAATAAATAGACGTGTCCAGCAACTGACACAACAGTTCTGGAAGCGATGGCAGTCAGAATACCTTCACACACTACTAGAACGAAGAAAATGGACGCAGCAATCACCTAATCTCAAGGTAGGAGTTATAGTACTGCTCCAGAATGACAACGCTCCACCATTATCATGGTCCATTGGCAGAATCGTGGAGGTGTTTCTAGGACGAGATAGTGTCATCCGTGTAGTGAGTATTAAAACTAGCAGTGGAACTTATAAAAGAAATGTTGCAAAAGTGTTTCCATTGCCATTTGATAATTAACTTAGCATTCGGGTAGAACTATCCATAATCGTGATACATTTACTATAAGACTGATGGTTGTTTTTACATTTTTTTTGATATACTTATATGTTATTTGAAAGCCACGTCTTTCAAGGCGGGGAGTTATGTTCAAGCATTATTATTTTTAACTTTATGGATTTTATTTTCATCATTTATTATTGTTCAAGCATGTAAAAGATTTACTTTAAGTATTTTCTTAGGTTCATTCGTTTTAATGGTTTATATGTGTTGCTTCCGCTTTCGGTGGCAACTTTGTTACACCCACAACCAGGGAGGGTGCTGCATCTTAAGAATTGCATAATACAACAGATGTTGAGAGTGGACGCACTCATTTAGCGCTCGCTCCATTATCAATAAAGTTTCACAATTAGTACAGTTCATTGTTTTATTTTATTGTGTGACCTCAGTGCATCACATAATCAGTACAATTTCCAACGACGAGTTTTCCTCATTGCAGGATCATAGAATTTGAACAGATGTTAGCGGGCAGATTTCTGTTCAATTGTGTTTAATCTTATGATCTGGTAAATAAATTTGAATTTTTGGAGTTTTTAAATTAAAATTTCTTCGTGATTTGATTAATTATTTCCCTTGCACCTTTGCGCGTAAAATAAATAGAAGACTAGGTGTCGAGTTGATACTAATTACCATCATCCTCCAATTCGTTTTTGACTGGTTTCTTAGATCGAATTCTAATAGAGATTTTGTTAATGAGCGTTTCAAATTTTGCGTGCGGAGTTGCGTTGTGATATTCCGATCGGTTGAGCGATTTGTCAAGTAATTAGGAGGTTCGAGTCGAGTCGAGTCAATGTTGTTTTCCCACCGGAGGCGGGAGGCCGTTCTAAGTTGAGGATGCGAAAATTATTGTTGAGCGAGGCAGAGGATATTTGTCGTTTGCGTTCATCGCCACTCCACCAACTGTTGGAAACCGAAATGGTAGTTAGCTCTGTATGTTCTCAGTTGTAGCGTCTGGAAGAGGGCCGATGGAAGCATGAAGTTGTTGGCGGCATCCAGTACTGTAGCTGATGTTATTGCTGAAGGACGAAGATGAGCTGGGCGGTTTTTGGCAGTTCGTTGTATACCTGAAGTATAGTGGCCGGGGCTCGGAGGCGTGGCTTGTTGTCTTGAAGTTGAAAATTAATGGCAAAGGGCTTTTCAGGGCGTCGGATATTGCCGGATGCTCCTGATGTTGATAGATGCGTAGCCGGCTGATGTTTTGAGACCTCTTGATGGTGTAGATACGGCCCAGGATGGCGTCGATGCGTGTTTGTTGTTATAGGGATCAATGACCCCTATATAACGGAAGTGAATTTGGTGCCCATAAGTCGAAGCGATGTTGATGTTCCGAATTGCAGTGTAGAAGGCCGGTGTTTGGCCCGCGACAGGGGCGATGGATATGATTAGATATCCATCGGCTGTCGTGGGTGATGTTGGTGTGATTCTGGTGATCATTGAAGTAGAAGTGCACAACGTACGCAGGAGAACGAGAACTGACATTCACGATAACTGATGGTGTTGATACGGCATACAGTTTTCAGAGCCACACCCCTACTCGCGCGGTGTAGGGGGTGAGTTCGGTAGCGGCCGCTAGGAGTAGGCGGAGACAGTGGTAAAGGGGACTTCGAGGCCGTAAACCTACTTACGCCACGGCCCGAGACGCGTTCGGAGTACGGACACCCAGGAGAGCACGGGAAATCAAACACCCACGCCAATAGTCGCGCCTCTCTACCTAAGCAACGACATACGCGAGTGGAAAAGGGACACCGGGTCCGGGGGTCTACGTCCACCCACAAAACGCAGAGTGCTCCGGCTGGAAGGCCGGCGCCGCTACTGGGCCTTCGTCTCCCAGAACGAAGGTTGCCAGTAGCAGCTGCAACAAGTCGCACCACCCGGGGTGAATTACCGGGGGGGTGGGTGCGCCTGACGTGGACCAGTGCGTACATTGGTTTGGGGCCGTGAGGGACCACTGCCGACGTGTGCACCGAACGGACACTACGCGGAACTGTGGGGGATTCTTCTTCCAACGAGAGACAGACCGGTTGTTCCTGTAAGAGGTAAAGGTTTTTTTGTGTGCGCGAAGCCCTACAGATTTTTTTCTTGTCGTCTTTTAGTTTCTTGATAACGGAAGGTCAAAGACAACTTCTGTAAATTAATTCTCGGGAAGTTTGCGGAAATCAGGGAGTTCTCCCTAGAAGTTTAATTTTGGCTTCATCGCCATAGTCTTAAGGGGAATAGCTTTAAGAAAGGATTATTGTGAAACGATCCGGGAAGCAGAAGGTCCATCCGTTGAGGAAATCCACATTTCGACCTCTTCTTCCAGGGTTGCCTTAAAGGTTAATTCTATTTCAATCATGGACTTGAAAAGCCATCTGCTTAATTCCACATATGGGCACAACTCATTATGGTAAGAAAAATATCCAAACTTATGTAAATCAATTAATTTTTTTATCGATCACATTCACGCAAAAAGCAATTTTCAATTGTTATTATTCGATTCATTATTTCAATGATTGTTCACAAAATATTGTTGCTGGTTTGCTTGGTTTGTTGATTATTAGTTCAAAATCTTGGAAGAATATCCTTACTTCCGTTTGATAGCTAACTAACATCCAAACTGCATTGGAATTACAATGTAGTTGGAAAAATTGAAAACGTTAAATAAAATTAAAGAACGTCTACAATCAGTTCTATCAAGATGAATCATATGGCATCGTCATACTTGCATGCATTTACTGCAGATGAATCAAATCGAAGCTAGCCTTGTCTGGTTGATTTTAGACAAACCTCTGACTTAATTTCAACGCCTTTTATCATTTGACAGATACTTCCTACCTTAATGTATTATTAAATGTGGAAGATTTTTTCTCAATGTTTTGACAATTCTAAACGGTTTTTAAGGCACGCTGATGATTCGAAGGTTGGCCCATGCATATTTCCAATAGATTGCAGAGATTATAACCTAGAAAACAGGGCAGCACTATACGATGGCTTGTTGTGATTAAACCGTTTTGCACAAATTCAACTCTCGGATCGTTTTACATTATTTTTTCTACTAGTGGATGATACCAGTATGGAACATTCTTCAGGATGATTTCTAGACACTTTCAGGAAAGAGTAGTGATCCTTAAAAATAAAAGATTTAATCCGCCTCGCCTAATGCATTCGCTGACTTCGATTAATCTTGCTAATAATGTAACCAAAATTTTCCTTTTATAATTTATGCTAAGAAGAAAAAATATAAAAAATCATTATACAAGTTAAAAACATGAATTATTTTGTATTGTTTTGTAGATTACCACGTTATCATATCTAATGATGGTTCTTTAGTTTCGGTTCAGTCGTTGCCATTCAAACAAAATCTAATCCATATTACCCAATTAAATAACCATTTACTTTTTAACATAAACAAGTGATAGAATGATAATTTATACATCGACATTTTTAAACATATTCTTATAAAGTCACCCACACTAATCTCCACAACCTTGCCCAAAATAGATCTTACGTATATCAATTATTTATAAAGAAACCAATTTGGATTAACTCAATCGTTAAAATGATATCGATTAATTTATTTTTAAAATTTAGTCATGCTGTTTTTTCTCTTAGTCCCAGCTTAAAATAAATTAGTTCACTATAAAACCACACCATTATTAGGTACATAAAGAAAACTTTAAAACCCTGATATGAATTATGCAACAAGTGTAAAAAAGGAGGTGCACAATACACTAACACACAGACACATACATACAAAACACACGTGAAGTGTCATTCCAAACAAAACTCGTATCTGCATAATTAAAACGTAATTTAACGGCCAAATTTGCATTTAATAACTTTGTAAAAACTCATCATCCAACTTTTACTCCCCTCTAAACAAAATTTCCTGAACGCACATTAGCATTGATTAGTTTCGTCGGTGGTTTCTTCTCTAAAAACTAAAGCTTAGAGAGAAGCAAGAGCTAAACGTTCCGGACAAAATGAATTCTTTGCCCTTTAAGAAAAAGTTTTAAATTACACACCTTCTGCCTTCAAAATATTTTCATAAAATTATAGGAAAGAATGTTTTCAGAGTAGGCCCACTGTGATTCGACGAACTTCTGTTGTTTTTTAAAAGACAAAAAGCAATTATGAAAAATGTTACTGAAGTAATTTGGTTTTAAATCCTGAAAACTGGCAGAAAGTAAGTTTTTAAATACCTTTTCAGGTTTAAGAATTGTACACTAAAACTAAATCTATTTCCGCGAGCAAAACGTCAGCATTATCGTCAAAATCATTTCAGTAGTGTTTCTGGGTCTAGGAAAACAGTTGGCCTATACCAGTAAAACAATACCAAGATATAATATCGAATGTCGTTTGGTTGTTTTCGGACATGAAACGTTCCAGGTTCAATCGACTCTAAAACTAACGGCAAACAGTTCCGAGATTTATGCATTCTAATAAATAAAGCATGACGCTAAAAATTGAAACATACAGCTAATTAAGAAAAGAAATCTACGGAAGCAGATACAAAAATCATTTCTTTCATGAACTCTCCGCAAAAGAATTTCCGAACAGAAACTTCAGTGAAAAGAGGAAAAAAAACTTGACCAAGATTCTATCTCGATTGAAATTCCACAAAATTTCAAAGGCCCTAGAGAAGCTTCACAAGAGCCAAGCAAAGATGGCTATCATAAAACGTTTGCAAAGTAAATTATACATAAAATTGCTTAATTTCATGTTTTGCAGAAAACTTACACAAAATAAGTTCTGAAAATATCTGCACTCCTACGACATTTTAACCCTAGACTTTCTTTACCCTAAAATGTCATTTAAGGCCGCTAAAATAGTTTCTTGAATATATTATTTACATAATATAACTATGTCCAGAAAGTAAGTTCATTTTCTATTTCCCGCCGTTGCAGCGATGCGATCGCAGTTCCGCGCATGCGCGGCAATGACCTTGTATCGTTACTAAGCGATTGACGCCATTTTGAGTTAGTTATCTACTGTTATCGTGTCACAGTGCTTGTTTATAATGGCGAAGGTAATTGAAAATTCCGCCGATTGCGAGATTAGCTCAGTGATTCGGTTTCTCAATGCGAAAAATTTGAAACCAGTGGACATTCATCAACAGCTCTCTGAGGTGTATGGACAGAATGTAATGAGTTATTCTATGGTTGTGAGATGGGTAAGAAAATTCAACAATGGCCGTGTAAACGTGCACGATGAAGGAAGAAGTGGACGTCCATCATTGGTTAATGATGAACTTGTTCATGCAGTGAATGAAAAAATTAGAGGAAACCGTAAGTTTACGATTTCTCTTCTTTCTATGGAATTTCCCCTAATTTCACGATCCCTTCTTCATGAAATTGTTCATGACAAACTGGGATATCGAAAGCGTTGTGCACGCTTGGTACCGAAAACTCTTACCGAGGATCACAAGAAAAAACGCCTAGGTGCTGCTCTTGAATTTTTGACTCGTTATCACAATGACGGGGACCATTTCCTTAACAGTATAGTGACTGGGTACGAGACTTGGGTAGCCTATGAGACACATGAGACAAAACGGCAATCGATGGAATGGAGGCACACATCGTCACCAGCAAAGACAACATCGAAGCCGAATTTGACAACCCGGAAAATCATGTGCAGTGTTTTGGGACAGATGTGGTGTTCTTTTAGTAGACTTTCTACCACAGGGCGAAACAATTACCGCTATTGCTTACTGTGATACGCTAAGGAAACTGCGTCGTGCAATTCAGAATAACCGTCGTGGAAAGCTCACTAGCGGCATTTTGTTGATTCATGACAATGCTCGCCCCCACACTGCAAACCTTACACAGCAACTTTTGATTCAGTTTGGATGGGAACAATTTGACCACCCACCGTATAGTCCGGACCTTGCTCCCAGTGACTTCTTCCTGTTTTTAAGCCTAAAATCAAACCTCGCTGGCAAGAAATTCAATGACGACGATGAGATTAAAGAACATGTTGCAACTTGGTTACAGTCACAGGCGTCAACGTTTTATGACGAAGGAATACAGAAATTAGTGCCACGCTACGATAAATGCTTACAAAATGGTGGTAGCTATGTTGACTAATAGTTTTAAGTCTACAGATTCTTTTGCAATAAATTATTTTACCAGTAAAAATGAACTTACTTTCTGGACATAGTGATAATCTAACTGAAGTTCAGAGAAAACAACTTGCAATCTTGGACGAAGTGTACACATATTCACCAATAGATCTTGTTAAGGATCATCAATAGAATTCATAAAAGTCACCATTCGAAATCTTGGCGTTTGGCAAGCATAGCAATAAACAAGATGAGGTTATCGTACTATAGATGAAATATCTCGAGCGGCGTTTCTTCAAAAAGTAACTTAAATTGTTGGGCGACGTGTGATTCAGCAAGTCTTGTTCGGAGCTCATAATTTCCAAATTTTAGAGTTCCACATCGTTCGTTTTGGTTTCTTTTTAGATGCACTTTCAGGAGCTATAATTCAGTTTAAAATAAAAGACAAAATGAGCCAAAATGGGCCAGATTTTCTCACTCGGGGGTTTTTGGGGTCACTGATCACGAAGTCCAAATCATCCAAAAGTGTCATGATCATTGGGAAATTCGGAAAATTTGGACTCGTAAAAAACGAAATAGGAAGCTTAGGAACCATAGTCACAACGGCGATCGAACTTGTTAAAGATGTGAATAAGAAGGCTGTCGTGTCTAAAGACACTGACATCGCAGTCTTGGTGATAGCTTTAACTCCATCAAATTTAGAATTGTACGTCTTGAAACCATCACGCTCAATGAAACAAGAAGAGTTGTACTCCTCAAAAAGTTTAGACCATCTGGTGAAAATATTCTATCTCTTCACGCAATTACGGGCTGCGATACCGTATCGGCAATCTAAGGGCAAGGAAAAACAAAATTCATCAAAACCGCTTTGAGTCAATCAGATTTAATTTTCCATGCGCAATAGTTTTACGAAGCTGAGTTGGAAGCGCACGAAATACTAGAACATGGTATTCAAAGCATCATGGCCATTTATGGTGAAAAACCACTATTCGGAAAACCAAATGTGCCAGATGAAAGTAGGGCCAACAACATCCAATTGGCTGAAATTTGCTGCTATCGCATGTATTGTACTTCGGTGGTAAAAAAAAAAGTAGAACTCAGTAAGATTATGGCATCGGTTGATGCTTGTAATCAACATATAAAGAGAGTTTACCTACAAGTGCAGAACTGGCTGCTAGGAGAAGAAAACACATAAAATGACATGTCATTCGAATAGTTATACGAAGGCTTCCTATCCTAAATTTTTCGAATTTCCACATTCAACTGATATTTTGAATAATTTAAACTTCAGATTCGTGATGAGCACCAAAAAAACACATAAAATGACATGTCGCTCGCATAGTTAGTTTGAACAAGTCCAAATTTTCCTAATTTCCTAATGATCATGACACTTTTGGATGATTTGAACTTGAAATTCGTGATCAGCGACCCGAAAAACCCCCGAGTGAGAAAATCTGGCCCATTTTGTCGATTTTTTTTCAAACTGAATTATAGCTCCTGAAAGTACATCCAAAGATGCATTTTCCTCTGTAGAAATGCAATAAAAAAAATGTCAAAACACTAAAAGAAAGCATTTTTTCTAGACAACTCACAGAATCAATTGCCGCAAACCGCATCAAAATCCATCTTGGCGATTTTTTTTGCTTTGGCCTTTTTTGTGCTTTATTTCCTCGACTACTACAACACAGAAATTATAGGAGAAGAGGTTGATTTGCTTGTCTTGCTGATTGCATTAGCTCCATCACAAACAAACATTTTTTCGTCAAACCAGGAAGAGACAATGTTGAAACAAAAACATATTCTGCATTTGAGTTACAAAAACTTGAATACTCAACAAGTATTCTTTTTATTCGTGCATTTAGTGGGTGTGACACCACCTCATCTTTTTAAAGAAATGGTAAAGCACAGATTGTCAAAATGTTTGGGAAACATGACAGACTCAAAGCCATTACGGATGTATTCTACGATGCCTCACCGACGGCAGAGGAGGTGTCAGGAGCTAGTGAGCAAATGTTTTTAAGACTTTATCAAGTTCGTGAACACGACTTGAACAGCCATAGATGCTCCGCATTCTTGAAATCTGCAAACAAGATGAAGCCTAATCTTCCGTCACTGCCACCCACAAAAGGCCCAGCCCAGCAGCACGCGTTTAGAGTATTTTCACAAGTGCAGCAGTGATTGGGCAACCACCTGCCACCTGAAAAGGAGGGGGTTGTATAGAGGCAACGATGAATCACTGGAGCCCCCATCAACTAAGGACGCTGTGGCTCCTGACTCAATCTTGAACACCACTTTTTGCAGATGTGCAGCGAGCTGTGAGGGACAATGCGGATAAGGCTAGATAAAATGCACTTTAATATGCGGCAACTGTCAGGGAATTTGTGCAAATGAAATTTCGCCAGAAGATGAGGAGCTTGATGAGAGTTTTTTGGTCAAAGAAGATTACTTGTGATCTAACAGTGATTTAGATTTTAAGGAAAAATGTGATTTTAAAAAATCATCAGTTTTGTTTCAAAAATTGCACTAAAAATGCCTGGATAGTTCCCCCTTAATTTGCCAATACGAAGAGAACAAGGGGAGGTCAAAGTTGAAAGTTTTCCGCTTTTTTAAAACAAGAAATTGGAATAACTCAAGAACGCATGGGCCGATTTTGACCAAATTTGAAGAGGGGATGAGGCTTTAGGGAAATGATCATAAACGATTAGGACCTTATGCAAAATCCTAGCGATCTGGGACCTGAGGCGCTGTGATGTAGAGCACCCCCGAAGTGTTTTGACATAAGACAGATTTAAATTCGCGTCCATAGGCGTCCGTGAGGGGGCATAGGGGTGGGGGTTTTACGAAGATATCGAAACGGCATTTAGTATCCCAATTAAGTGTCTTCACCTGCACCCGATGCCGCTAGAATCGATTTCCCACTTCCTATGGTTCAGCAGCTAGAGGACGCGACAAGTCAAACCTAGGAAGGCTCCTAGCTCGGAAACTGTAGGGGGTATAAAGGTATCGTTTTCGCTGTTCGAGTAGATTTGTGAGTGTTGTCGATTGTCGGTGGTAAAACAAGCAACCCTGAATTTCCAAAAACCGTTCGAACATTCTGCAAATCTTGCAACCCCCACCAAAACCGACCGAATAGTTTGTTCGATATGATATTTGAGATTTGTATTCTGTCTCTATCTACTAGAAAAAACCCGATTCGATTCGGGTAATTTCGCACTTTCTTCTACTTCTGCGATGCCCAACTAAGAAATTCCTAAGAAGGTTATATAATAGTCCGATCAAGCTGGCGTATTTCTTAATCTGCATCATCAGGCTTAAGTGGATACCAGTGACGTGCATCTGTCTTTGAGGTGAATTGAAATAAAAATAAGAGGTAGGTTTCTCATTTAAACTTCTTGACTGTTGTTTCAAGCGAATTAATGTATTATATACTTTTTCTAGCAAGCTTAGCTTTTTATTTTGTTTATTTATTCGAAATTTTCCATCTCAAAAGCCACTCAGGTCATTGAATCCGAAGGATTTTTGTACTGCACCGTGGACGAGACGGGTTTTTTTCGTTGGGCTTTGGCGCGGTCCAGTTCAAAGCTAGCATTTAGGTCAGGTCGAGCCTCAGCTTGAAAATCAATCAGGCTTGCGTCGGGTCAATCGGGCCGTTTATTTCTGTCAGGCCTTTTGAGCCTGTCGGGTTTTTGAGCCCATCAAGAAGTTGTCGGGTTTTTCGCTACCTCTTCAAATAAATAAAAAAAAACTAATAACGAAAATCGAGAAATCTACTTTTTTTTAAATATCTCTGAAACTATCCAAGATATCTACGTTTTGCCAACGTCAACAAAAACCGACCCTGTATCTCTTACCGTTTCCAAGATCCCCCATGCTGGCAACACTGCATACGCCATACGAGCCAATTCGCCCCCAGGGACGAAGTTTACCTACTCCTGATGTAGTGGGTACATCGTGGGAAAGAAAACAATGTAAATAACGCCAGTCCAAAGCCATAATTAATCATAATGCTACCACTAGAATAAGCGCACCTGATGAAATAGGTCATATTACGTTTTTACGATTCCCCGACTGTAAATATTTAGTGAAGTGTTCGCTCGATATTTCAATCAAAATTAGTAGCTTTGGGCACATTCTGTAAATTCCTGTGGAAAAGTTACAAATCGAGTAGAAATGGGATTTCATAGTGTTATTAAATGTCTCAATATTCTGGGAAGAACGTTGGAAATTGTGGAAGAAACGATGGGAATCCACTCTAAACGTTTGTAGACACTAAGTAGCTAACAAATCTCAATTCAAAATTACGAATTACGTCATGCCATTCGCGATGTGAAGAATCTCTAAAGTATCGTGACATTATGGCAGAGGCTATGAGTCTCAAAAACAAGCAACGTGCTTTTCTAAATTCTAGCAATTCATGGATTACATGTGTCGCCTATTTTTTAGAACTTTGAACCTAATAGTTGTTGATGAAAAAATTACTAATTTCATTTTTAAGATTTATTTTCACTTCCATAAACCAAATAAAACCTGCTTACTGATAATTTGCAACTAAATAATTGCAATTCGAACAGTTTTTAAAATCCATAATCTAAAAATTAAAGCAAAAGAAATTCAAATTTATATTTCAAAAAAAATGTGTCTAAACATTTTTTAAGAAATCCTGAAATACTTCAGCATCTTGACACTTCAAGTTGTAAGATTTATTACAAATAACAACCACACCATTCCTTAGCATTGACAACCAAACAATCCCTTTGTAATAATATCCGACCGAAAGCTACCGACAAATTTGTTTGTTGTCTCTACAATTACAAACAAGACAAGAGAGGGAATATTTGGCTGTGTTTTGTCTAAATATTTATGGTTATTACACGTCGATACGTAGTAGGTAGTAGAAACTACCCAGGCACACGAAAGGGGCTGGCATCCATTCTATACCCTAAACACAACAAGTCAAATCTAAAACTCGCTTTGGTTAAGGATTCAACTTTAGATAGGATTACAATACCCCCTGCTAGCGTTACTGTTATAGAAACCCTCCTAATGGTCAACTGTAAAATGCAAACAGCTGCTTTTATCATTGTCCTTTAGGCTGCATTTCCTTATTTTACAACACACGTATTAACCGTATAAAATTTATTTTTACAATGCCCAAAACAGTTTTAGAATTCTGTTGAAAATTGGAATTATTGCAGCAGGAATTTGTTTGAAAGTACGAAGTACGTACGCTGAATGCAGAAAGTGCAGATGATGCGGTTCATTGATTTAGTCGTGAATGCCAGTTAACGGTTCTACAACGATGCTATCTGATAAATTTATGATTGCATGTTTAATGTTTCCTACAATTCTAGTAGTTTGATCTGCTTATTATAGGCTCCTATTTTCTCTTGTTTGTTTCGACAGATTATTAAAAAAAGCCTTATCAAAACTTTTATCTATAGATCTGTTTATATTTACTTAGTGATTTCGCTACATCGTCTAATAATAGATAATCTAATTGCTTTTAATATTTCAGCAATAAAATTACTACCTATGGAAAAGGAATCGATAAATAAACAAGTCGGCTAAGAAAAGAAGTAATTGATTCTTCAGGAAGTTATCAGAAAACGAAAATGACGTGCTGATGATGGTTGTCTGTCAATCATCACAGAAACTTTTTTCAAATATAATTTTCCTCTTGTGAAAACGTTTTTATCATTTCAAAGTTTTAAATGGAAATGGATTTATGAACTGACAATGTATAATAACAATCAATATGAAAATCTGGTTGGATTACATCGTTAAAATATACTACATGTACGTTTATACAGTATACAAAACCAAACAATATTGACATACAATAAAGAAGCAAAGCGCCCACATTCAGTGAAATTGTGAAATTATGGACGTGGATTAATATTTCAATGACGATATGTATACAGCAGTGACAATATTTCCCCCCCGAAAAAAAATATATGTTTGGGAAAAAGCGATGCATATGGTAAACTGTGGTGTGTTTACATTCGGAATAAAATCAATTTGCTGGGTTAGAGAGAAAACAGAAGCGAGACTCCTGTGTATACACTAACGTTGTTTAAGTTTGATGTACATGATAAGATCTTTTCTGAAATACGGTTCATATTTATAGTTTTATCTTTAGCAACTGTTTCTACCCTTTCCGGAAAAGTAAAAAGATATTAGGAGATCTTACAAGGTTATTCAAGTATTATTTTCGGATTAAAACGTACTTTAGTAATTTTTCCGAAAAATTTTGTCAAATATAATAGCTAACTTCGCAAACTGAATGAGCATTCTAACCTAAAATGTGCCAATTTGCCAATTGGTTGCTTATTGAAAACTCCGTCACCAGAACACTGTTGTGCGAGTTATTTTGTACACACTAACTTATAATAAAGCGTTTGTGTGTGCTTTGCAGGGTTTGCAGTACAAGACAAAGCTAAACGACTAAAGTGACTGCTAGAGGCGAGTGCTATGAACTACTATGCCTATGCCCTTTTATGCTTACTTGATGTTCTTGAAGAAGAATAATAATAATCGCTGCAAAACTTTCCAAAACGAATTACAACGGGAGTAAAAAAAACCACTTCGACAACGATGATTATCAAGTGTTGTGATAAAATTTCCTATAAGATGTCGACTATATTCTTTCAATATTTCAGGAACATGGATTTAAGAAGGATAAACACACTTCTCTAACACAGATTTGTTACACTACTGAGATGAATAATTTCATTGATTTGAAAATCTACATACATTCGATTTAGAAATGAAATGCGTCGTCTTCGAGTAAAATTAAGCCCGCATGTCCACATTTCGATGCTCACTATTGGGATCTCGAAAATTGTAAGAGATACGAAGTCGGTTAAATTAGAAAAGTTTTGGCTATTTTGGAGATCAGTTTACTTATGCTTTTGTTTTTCAAAAAAGATATTTGCTAAAAACGAAATTATCTTATTTTTTTAAAAGTGAAATATCTCAGGAACGAGCAAATACAGAAAAGAACAGCAAAGAGGGTGTTTTAGAGAATTCACTTCGAAACACAAAAAAATTATTGTCTTTTGTTTTACTTCGGCGGTGAAATGTAAATCCAAATTTTTTCTAATCGAACGCCTACTTGATTTACATATTACTGAACTGCACGCCTTAAATGCTTTTCAGTGATATTTGGTTTGACATAGCTATTCTTTTGTTCTACCGAGTTATGAAGTGAAAATCATTTTTCATCATAGTGTGCCACGACATCTAACACACAAAGTCGTGGAGTTTTATCAAAGAAATTCATTTGTTATGCAAAAATTGCTAAAACAAAATAAATACGCTTTTATGGGGCATTAGCTGTTAATGTAATGCTATCTGTGAAGTATCTTAAAAGCGTCTTTTGTTTTGTTTTAGCAATTGTTACATAACAAATGTAATTTATCTGGCAAAAATCAATGAATTTCATATGTTTAAAGCCATGACACACTAAGTGGGAAATGCTTTTTATTTAAAAAAAAATAAGATAATTTCGTTTTTAGCAAATATCTAGTAAGCCGTGAACTTTTTTGAAAAAACAAAAGCATAAGTAAACTGATCTCCAAAATAGCCAAATCTTTTCTAATTTAACCGACTTCTTATCTCTTACAATTGCCGAGATCCCAATAGTGAGCATCGAAATGTGGACACACTGTATAATATAGGGAAGGACCACTGGGTAAAGTTTTTAGACCTCTGGTTGATCTTTCAGTGTTACGTGCCAGCTTCTACAATGTCTGTCTACATGTGACCGTCCCTCTGTATTTGTTTTTTATTAATAAATGATTTGTTATCTGAGCTACACTATACAGCCTCCCGCTTCTAGAAATTCTTCTACGTCTCAATAGTATGACGTAATTCGTAATCTCGTACTAATAATCTGTTGGTTATTTAGTGCCTACGAGTATTCAGAGTAGATTTCCAGAATTCTCTGTTCTTCCCAGAATATTTAGACACTTACTAACATTATGAGAACCCATATGTGTAAATTCCCAATTCGCAACTTTAGAATTTTGTAGATTCCAGACGTACTCCTTGTACAATTAGCGCAGTGCCACGGATTATCTAAAAATCCTTTTGCGTAATTCATGATTCTGGAATCTAAATCTGTTGCTATATGGACGCAAACTACACCGTATTAAATCTGTTGGTTATGTAGCGTCTGCAAGTGTTTAAAGTAGACTTCTAGCGTTTTTCCAAGAATTTTAAAACATTCAATATATTATGAAAACCCACTTCTGCAAGTGCCTTAATTTGCAACTATACAATTTTGTGAATTTTAGACGTACTATATCTTAAAACAGAGCTGTTGCAAACAATGTACAGATGAGGTAACTTGTAGGTGCCGTGGTGACTAGGTGCTGCACCAGAGGCCTGCAGGGGCTGGGTTTCTTAGTCGAGCATTTACGCAGCCCGGCCAGAAGATGGGCTTTTCGGGCCGGTCAGGCCTCTCAGGCCATTCGAACCTGTCGTACTGCTCGGGCCTATCGAGCTTGTCGGACCTGTCGAGCTTATTGAGTCGATCGTGCTTTTCGGGTCGTTACTTTTGTAGTTGTGCACCGAACCTAGATCTTTTTCGTACTGACTCGAGCAGGTGTTATCTTCGTCGGGTTTTTGTGTGATCCAACTCAAAGCTCGCATTTAGGTCAGGCCGGAACTCAGTTTGAAAATCTATCGGGCCAATCTAGCCTGTCACTTCTGTCGGACCGTTCAGGTTTTTCGGGCCCATCAAGAAGTTGCCGGATTTTTCGGTCCGTACGCTGCATAATAGAGAAGAAGACAACTGAAACTGACATTAAGCGCACTATGCACCATCAAGGCGCCTTAACAGTCGCACTGGGATCCTAAGCGTGTACCGGTCAATGTGGAACGGGGGGGTCAGTAACTGACCCCAAGCATACCTCTTATGTATCACTTCTTTTTAATTTATTTTCCATCGTATAATACACTTAAATTGTAACTTAACAAAAAACAATGTACATTTTGCAAGTTAATTAGTCAAGTTTTTATTCATTTCTAAAATTGATAATAATAGACATATAAATAAGATTAATCCATAAAAACAATCAAATAGAAATTAGTAAAAGCTAAAATCATATTATAGTAGAAATTTACAATTAAATATATTATGCAGTAATATATGTACAAACATGTATTACATGTTACAATTAGGTTGATAAAAGAAAAGTCAAGCAAAATATAATAAATCTTTATTATTATGATTTAGAATATTATTTTGTTATTTATTTATTACACTCACTACATGTTCTAACAATGTTTTTCTCTTCACTTGCAGTATGTCTAGGGCAAATGTATTTTTCACATTGATTGCATATTTTCATATATTTTCTGTCTTCAGATCTAGGACAGACGAAACATCTTCCTTTCTTAGGTAATTTCTTTATCGCCGCACGTGTTGCAGGTCCTTCCGGTTCTTTTATAACACTACCTCTCGTAATAGCTTCTCCCTGCTGGCAATTATATCCAAAGATTCTAAGAACGGCAGCATAACTTTTATTTAGTCCCTTGTACCTAGAGCGGTTTTCCATATTTATTTTGCATAATTCTTTTCCTAAAGATTTTAGAAACTTCTTACGTCCTGATTTACGTTTTGGATGTTGAGCTGTCCAGCTTTCATTTGTTTTACAAAAAATCACATATGAATTATAGGCACATATGTCAATCAAGTTAAAAAAAACCGCCATGGGCCATCTCCTTGTACTTCGGCGGCAACTGTATTGTCTGACGCATTTATCAAGAGTATCTACGCCTGCTTTTGTGGAGTTGTAGTACATAATAATTTCTGGTTTGTCTTCAGTCACTTGAATATCTCTGTGTTGTGAAGATAAAACAGTTACAACTTTATTCCGTTTAGGTACATAGCTCACTAACGTTTCTTTATCTCTAAAGGCAAAGCGAATGGTACCTGGTAATGACTTATTTAGAGATTGAGGTCTTAGTTCTAATGGCACATCTCTTCTTGTGCTAGCTATTGTCCCAACAACAGTTAGTTTTTTTTCAAACAGTTCAGCGGTCGTAGCAAGTGATGTGAATTTTCTATCCATTGTAATATTTCTACCAGAATTCTCTATTTTCGCTAGAGCTACTAAACGTTTCACAACTTCTGGACCGCTGTTGTAGCCTTTTGGTTGATTTTCACACTTTCCAGCATATGGCTCGACTGCAAAACAGTAATAATTTTCCGAATCGCATAACACATTTGCTTCTATTCCGTACTTTCCAGGTTTTGTTGGTATAAACACTCGAAATTTACATCTTCCATGGAAAGTAATTAATTCTTCGTCTATAACTACAGATTCGGAAGGATTCAAGAATTTTGGAAATGTATCTGTAACGTTGTTCCATAGTTCACGTATAGCCGCAAAATTGTCATGCTCTTTTCTACCTTCGCGAGAGTTTTTGTCATCAAACCGAATACATTTTAGTAAAAGCAAAAATCGATGTTTTGCTAGAGTAGCTCTATATATAGGTAAACCCTCTTCAGAAAAAATTTCATCAACTGGGTCTTTGTTGTCTTTATACGCACCAGCAGTTATCAAGAATCCTATGAAACCTAATATTTCTTCTTTTTGGAAATTACGAGATTTCTGCAAAAATGAACTCCTCGTTTCTCTATCTTTTATAGCTTGTAGCTTTTGATTTGTATAAAGTAAAATCAGTTCTATGGCTATATCGTTAAAAAATAATCTAAACGCTTCAAGAGGCGTTTGAGGTTTTATACCCTGCTTCAAACCAGGCGCTGTTTTCATGACATTAGCCGCAAATCTTCTTTTTTGCATCATGGGACTTTTCTTCCAAACAGTACCCGATGGAGCTTTCATATCCGACTTTGGCTTATCAATCTTGGCCAATGGTCGAGGGCGACGTCTTGTATTTCTTGCTGTGTAACATAACAGTGAGATTATACGGACAGGAGGGTATTTATACAATAATTACCTGGAATAACAATATCTTGATCATCATCACTATCAGTTTCATCTGCAGAACTGCTTTCTTCGTATTCAAGTAAAGATTTCCGTGCTAAAAATTATGTACTAGGAGAAAGGACTTAGAATTTCGAAATATACTTACAATTAGCTAAATTTCCGTCATTTGTATCCACCTGCTTTTCAACACGGGTTTCACAATCCAATTCAGAATCTGAACTTTGTAAATCTAGATTTATATCATCCATATACAAATCAGAATCATAAAGAGCTTCCTCCAACTCTTTATCGGTAAGATACCTTTTACTACACATTATTATCAGAATAATAAAAACAAAAGGAAAACACAATATCAGTAATGCTAATGTAAATTTCTGTTCATCTGCACACTAAAGCGACTCAAGACAGAATGTTAGGCAATGACAGGAAGGTATTATTCTTTCTTCAAAAGTCATAAATTTGTCACAATGTAAAAACGTAGGCGTAACGAGCCATTTCCGATATCAGCACCGAACCTTACGCAAATGCGGTATGCAGCGTCAAAGAAATTAATTTTTTTTAAACACCAAAAATCAATTATTTTTGCTAAAATACATGTAGGTCTGCTTATAACATATAGAAAATCAAAGTAAAAAATTTTCAATTAAAAATATTAAAAATTAAAAAAGATATAACGATTAACATAAGCTGGGGTCAGCGGCTGACCCCCCCGTTCCTGGTGCGACTGTTAAGAAATTCTACCATAGCAACTAAATACACTAGCGCCGATCCTATCGCGCTGCCTAGCAGGTCATGTCAACGGTACCCAGAAATTGTTCAAGTCGGTCTATCGTTCCTCAGTTTCAAAATCCTACAAAAACAAACGATTTTAGAATTTTACAAGAAATCTGGTTCACGTCGACCCCTTGTCATTAATTCCAAAAACCAGAGCATTGGTTTTCAATCGATTCCTTATTTGGAAAAGCAACTTTCTACCTAGTACTAATGCCGTTTTGATCTTTCCACCTCCCATGGTGGGAAAGTATTCAAAGCGTTTTGAACTACACCCTTTTCTTCTGAAGGCAAGGTCACTGGAAATTCCAATTTAATTCGTCGTGGCTTTCATCTATGGGTAAACGCAGAAGGTAACTCCTCGATCGGGAACTTCCAGAGAGAAATAAGCAAGTTTCAATCTTTAAACGATGTTTTTGTAATTCCAAAGTCGCTAAATCAGAAAGCAAAAGTGGTGAAAAATGGGTAATAATGTTATCAAATAATCTTGAGACTTAGTAGTTTTCTCCTTTTATTCCAGAAGAGACTTAAGAATAGAGAATCAATACAGTGATGATTGATAACAATTATCAATAAAAGAGAATCTATAAAAGCGATTTAATTCCCTGGGTTTAAGACCATTATCTGGCATTTTATATTAGAAATCTGAAAACTAACATTTGTCAAATGACATTTTTATACGTACACATCAATCACGTGTCGATCAAGTTTGAGTGAATGAATAATAATTTATTTATTTATTAGAATCAATCTGTCCAATTCAAAAATTACTTACGCATGGATTTTGATAGTGGTATCATGCAAGTGATTATATCATTAGTATTCTCGTTTTCAAATTCTAAATAGATAATTATTGTTCATAATCCTAGCAGCCATCACGTTTTCTTCAAACAAGTATGATCTGTGGCGAGACTTGTCAGCTGTCAGATCAATATTTTGTTTTCGCTTTTTGCACCGCATTTCGGCGGGTATACATAAACCGGTATTAAAGCCGTTAAAAGGCATTTTTTACAAAGAACTCGAATAAATTTTATGTGAACGCTTGGAAACTTTTGCATTGTAGCTATGTATTCTGGATCTCCCATCGTCTGATCCTAATAAGTGGTTTAAATGCTAATTGGTTGAATTGCTTATTTCCCTTACTGACATAAAATCGAATAAATTATCAAAATTTGGCAAAATGATCGTTGGCGTTTGTTTCCGAACTATTAAATAAAAAAGATGTAAAAAGTTTTAAAAATTGGCTCTTGAAAATGGATTGTACGCGGTCAGTCGTTGAACTTGCAAATTGATCAAAATAGCATCGTTTAAGAAAAACTTCAATTCAATTTAGATATTACACAATTAGGTAATTTAGTACTGGAAATTAAGTTCTTTCAAGCCTGGGGATGCGTGTTGAAATTTAATCAAGATAGCACTGAAATATGCGTAATGTCTTTCAAAAAAAAAACAAAAAAAAAATGTAAGGCAATTTAATGATTACTTGATTTAGTTTTCAATATGAAACACCTTAATAAATGCAAGCTTCATATCTGGATCATTACATCGGAAGTATTCATTGTTCAATTGTTTTATATGCAAATAGTAATCATTTCACAAACTTATGCAAAAGTTCAAATTTATAACTTCCCGTTGATTAAGAAATATATACATAAAGATTAAATTTGTCAATTAAAATGACCTACCTTGTATTTCAGCTTATAAATCAATCAACCCCGCCCCTTTTTTCCTAATAGAGAGGCGATAAACGTTAAATATCTCCCCTTTTTTTGTTACTTTTTAAGTAATAATGATAATAGACTGCGGCGGAATTATAAAAAATGGAGCCATAACTGACAAAACATTCGTAAACGCACCTAGATTATGCGATAACAGGTCAAGTCTCCATTGTAAAGATTAAAAAGATTAAGGAAATTATTTAATAATAATGAAACGTTATTTTTGTCTGCTATCGGTTCAATTTTTATGACTGTGTGTCTAACTTCATGATCATAAGAATAAAAGCTAGAATTTTAACTGAAAAATACATCGTACTTTCCACATTCACATTTCTGATACTAAAGCAAGGCTTACGAAGATACATTTATATTTTGATCTCAGTAGTATTTTTACTTTGTTTTTTCTGTATTGTATAAAAATAAAACAAAAAATGCCTAGCATACACAGTAAATTGCTTTTACAGGAACAAAAAACTATCTGAAAAATTTGGAAAATAAAAAATTAAACTAACCTTTTGTGCTTTACACATCGTTGCAATTGCCTGCACATCATGGGAAGCATGACGGGAATCCATCAAGCACACGGCACAGACACCAACTTTACACACTAGACAGTACATGGAGGTGGTTTCTTCTTCATGTTCAGGACATTTACCATCTTTACCTTTGTGGTTAGAAGCACGACCACGTTTCGGTTCGCTCAAGGTATGTTTCGCCAAAGGGCCGCGTGAAGGATGACACGATTCCCTACAGGAATCGCAGTAAAGGACCTCGCATTGTTCACACATGACTGTGGCTTCCTTTGCGGGTTCATTCTCGCACATTTGACATTTTAATGTAAGACTTCTTATTTCGCAATATCTGTCGACAATGGTTTGCATGACTCTGTATTTTGGTAAATTGTGGGCACCGTTTTCGTCGAAATAAACAAGTTTGTGGCAGAGAGGGCAGGCCAGAGATAGTGCACTTGGAAATAATAGACCGTTAGGGGTGCCGACGTAACTATTTGGCCTGGAGGTGCAGACGACACCGCTGTCAGTCTCACTCAAAATCGACAATTTATCGCTTTCTTGATAATCTCCGGAGCTTCCGGAAGCTACGCTTTCCGCATTTTCGGAAGCTGCAGCCGAACCGGCACTGGTGCCGGCACTTTGGGCCGGCTGTTGTAAATGAACCGCACAATTCAAACACAACGCATGATAACAGGGCAACAACACCGGGTTGCTGTAAAATTGTTTACACGTGGCGCAACGCAACTCCTCCTCCATCATATACGAAATACGGAACTCGACTGAAAGTGCATGCCGAACGCCGCTTTGGCGGCGAGTCTGAGAAATGCCGGCGTTTGTTTGAAAACATTCGACGATTGTATACGAAAGTTTACGTAAAAGAACGAATAAAATGCAATTGCGGAACGAGTTACAGGTATGTGATATGTTTATTGCACGTATTGTTCTGTTTCTGCTTTATCGGAGAAAATATAAAAAGAAATTTTATTGAATTATTAACATTTTCATTATAATAATTTAAGAAAGAATTTATGCATAATATGAATTTTGCATACACTTGAATACATTCAAAAAAAGAATTTGATAGAAAGAAATACTTGTTTTATCGATTAAATTATCTTCCTGTATAAATACAATAAAAATAGTTTATGATGGTGATAAAAAGAAAATTATTGTTTGAAAACTTACGGTACTATTAAATAATGAAAAAATGGTGTAAGGTGTGCTGAGTCATCTAACGGGATTTTACCTTACTCTTTCTAGGAATCTATACGTAAATAAAGCGCCAGAGGCGTAGTATAAGGAAAACATTATTGACTTTTTTGAAAAAGGCATACTATTTGGAGCAGAATTTTTTTGCAAAGAACTATTTTGTTTGGCAAATTTTTCTTTGTTATTTTAAATTGGGCTTTTGACAGAAAATCAAGTTTCCCAAAATATGTAAGTACATGTTTTGTCAATTCTGAGGATTTGTTGACTATCTGTTTTCTCGTTTTCTTTTCAATTCTTCCAAATGCTCGATCGGAATCAAGTTGGTTTAATACACTTTACAGGTATCATTACCAAGATACCTATAAAAAAATTAAAATTAAACATAAACACCTGCATATGTTACATTTTGTCATTAATTGAAGTTTAAATTATATATATTTGTACTTTTCTTAGAGGGCGGAGTACCTAGTATTTACAACTTATTCTGACCAGAAAGAAGTTTATCAATTTCTAGAATTCTTTCGTACAATTTCCAACAAAAACGAGCTCTTTTTTATCTTGGACGATTCTGAATCTTTCTGTAAATATTATCCGTCAACGCTATTCAGAAATGTTACTTAGAATTAGTTTAGTTCACCTCTGTCAATATTAGAAGGAACATTTTATAAAGTGAACCTATTATACTGAATTACACTTCTGTAAATGCTAGATACATATATTATATGTCAATAACCAGAGGTCAATTATTATCATTACGTCACTTTTCCCATAGAATTCCTTTATTAGATTATTTGTAGATATTTCTTCAGCTTCCCTCTAAATTGATAGCCGCATCATTTCTCAGGGCTTAATCAAAAATTGCCATCTTCAAATTCAATCTTCTATCATTTTAATATGATAGATTTGTAGAAGACACTTTCACTTTACAGCTCATCTTCTGGTATTTGAAAAATATCCCTACATTAAACTAGGAAACTTACTTATAAAACTAACAAGTTCGGTTGTATTGGAAAATTCAGTTTATACATATAGGATTCACCTCTTTACCAAAGTGACTTTCATCCTCCATTATCTTTGATCTAATCTTTGGTGAAGTTTTGATATAGACTTTAGCTAGAGTTGAGAATGAGGGTTTGAAAATCCCTGTCCTACTTGCGCTAGAATTTGTGTCATAGAAATTTTATAGGACACACACTAAGTTTGCCAAATTATTATCAATAGAGGTTTTTTTGGAATTTCTTGCGCATATTCGTTTCAGGAAGTTTCATAACTTATCTCATCTGTCTTGAACCGTGTCTCGATGGGGTCATTTTCTGTTCTAATTTAGTCATTCTATAGTTAATATTAAGCTATTCTTTGGTGAAAAGCTTTCAGGACTTTGCTGAAAGAATGTTGTATCGACTTTTGGTATTTTCTATACACCCGTGGCAAAGTACAAAATGTTAAGCAGGCTACATTAGTATATCGTCTGCATCCTAGGTTCTAAAACAGAGATGCACAACCAATGCACTTGGGGCCTAGGCGGATCACATAAGCTTTCAACCGGATATACCTTGAGATACAGGCCTGCACCGACCGGGTTTTTTACTCGGACTTCTACGCGGCCCGGGTCAAAGCTTGATATTTTAAAAACTTATTGGGCTTTTAGTCTGTCGAACAGTTGGATCCCGTCGGATCGTTCGGGTCATTCGGGTCTATGAAGCAGTTTGGGCATGTCGTCAGGCCTTTTGAGCCGGTCGGGCCTGTCTGACCTGTTGAGTCTTTTGTACTTCTCGGCCCTTCGGGTCTCTCGGGCCATACGGGTCTATTAAGCAGTTTGAGCCTGTCGCCGGCCTTTTGGACCGTTTAGGCCTGTCAGGTCTTTCGGACTTCTCGGGTCTATCAGGCCGTTTGGATCTCTGAAACCTGAGAGGTCATTCGGGCCTTTTGGACTTCTCGGCTCTTTGGGTTTATTTGTCGAGCTGTTCGGTCTGCAGGACCGATCAAGAAGTTACCTTAAGAATTACGAATACCGAGGAACCCTGCCGTCGTACGTAATGTTGATACTATAAAACAGAGTTTTAATAAATTTAATTCAAATATTTTTCACAAGTAGCGCTTATATTATGTCATCGTGAAGATCAAATTTCACAAGTTATAATGCATCCGTCATTAAAAGTTTCGACCGGGTCTACTGTGAGCTTTGGTTGCTCATTCCTCCTCTAAAAGATTGTACACCTATTCATTTTCGATTATGCCTATTTAGTTCCTTGACTTCGTTGTCCAAAGACTAGCAGATATTCAGGGAAAAGTAGTAGGAGCTGTACGTGCGCATGTTGAACTCAAAATATTTGGAAAAATCTAATTTAGTCCTAAAAGAAGATAACAGCTGAAATATGGAGATTGGGAATTGCTCCAACTGACACTAAGACCTATTATTTCGTGCTCTTGGTGCTATTAATTTAGGTATGTTTAATTAGATTGCTTTGCATGTGATTTATTATGCCCATTATTGAGCTGTTTAGACAATATAGTCTCCCGTGGGATCGGATGTCATTTTTACAACACTTAGTTTGGAAAAAACGTGATGACCAAACCTATCGAAAGTAAGTGGAGTAAGGGTTCGATCTGAACAACCACTTCGCCATGAGAGCCATAGCTACGAACTACAGTACTAATTTGCAGCCTGCAGGGCAAGTAAGAAGTGTGTAATGGCTTTTCTTCCATCTACGTTGGTACTCGATAATTCATTTTTACATATATCCTAAGATCAAAAAATCAAATCTTGAGATTATTCTGAGATTTTTAGTTGGAAAATTCGATTCAAATTAATTTTTTCTAAATATATTCAACTTTTTTCTTTTCTGTTTGGACAATACAGTCAGCTTAGAGTGATTAACAAGTAGATCAACTCTTTAAAAATTCTTTATTCTTTTCAAACGGCGTCCGATGATCTTCGATTAATAGTTACTTGATAATACGTATATGTTCGAACAGATGTCGCTACTTTTGCTCATTTGGCGTGCGTGTGAGATCGTCTTGAGATTTATTATAGAAACACAGACATATCATCTAACATCAACGTTTTGTCGCAGAATTCTGTGGTTTTGTTTCCGAGCTAGTTTTCTACTTTTTGTAAAAGTATGTTTCCTTGTTAATTACTGATAGAGTCAAACATTTATTTGTAAAATCACAGGTTTTATGTCCAGCACTACGAGTTTATAAGTACTAGTATTCACTTTCATCTATGTCTCCTTTCCATAATGAGGGCTTATGTCGTATGACGAAATGTTATCTTAAATATAAAACTATCGTGCTTATTCAGAGGTTAATTTCTTAGAAATGAAAAATTAAGATCGCGAAATGTATCAGACTTTTGCACGTTTCCAATATCAGTGCCTCTAGCGATAGAGTTTAAGACAATATTCTAATGAAAACAAAAAAATAAAGCGTGGTAAAACAAGTAGGTGTTAATAATTATTAATTATCCATAATTTATTAATTATTTATTATCAAAAAAGAAATTCACTTTGGTTTTCTGTCGATTTGGTATGAACACAAAACGTGGGTACTGCAAATTCTGTGATGCACTGTACACTTCCATAATTCACTTTTCTTTTCATTAAAAATCAAGAAGCACTACATCAATGCGGTATATAAAATACTAACGACCCTTTGAATCCAAGTTTTTCGTTTTTCCTGTCCATATCACTGCCTTGGAAATGGATCACAGTTCAATTAGTGCACAACAACACTAATTGAATTGTTACATCCCATAGTTGCGTAGATACAGAATAAGTGTCTCACGATTCACTAACTACCACCCTTCATAATAAGGTCTATTAATAATAAGGGATTCTCTGCTTACGTCATGTCATTTTCATTGACACCGTACCATGGTATGACGACAGCTTTCGATGATAAAGACTGACCAGTAAAATTGGGAGCTTGCCAAGCTAGAAATTAGGCACTTAGGCAGTAAAGGAACACACAAAGTGAGATGTTTGAGCAACTCAAAATCGGCAATGAAAACCTACATCTTGAGGTTTTCGAATAGATCAGACAAGCTTATAGAGAAATCTCAGGAACTTGTAAAATGTTCGGATTATGGATTATTTTAAAAAATATTGAAAGATCTTTGCTCAAAGGTAGCAGCGTGTATAGAAAAATTCGCCTTGTCGCAGTTGCCTGTGGTTAAGAAAACGTACTACTGCGGCCAAAAAATGGAAATACCAATTTTCGTATTTTGTAAATGTCTTTTCTTATGACACAAAATCATAGATGTTGAGGTTAATTAATTGCCAACGCCAGCAACTAAAGCTGCAACAAAATATTAATGAATAGATTAATTACATTGAAAGGTTATAAATGTGTTTATTATATTTTTATAGACGTTTTCATGTTTCAACAAATTTTTTTATTAATGAAATGAAGTAGATTTGTAAGATTTGAGATTCCGTAATAATCAATTGTAATATGATGACAGTTATTTAAGTCACTGTGAAATGTCACCATTTGCATGTCAAGTCATAATTACCATGTAGGGTATATAAAATTATCAGAAGACGCACACTAAATTAACTACTAACAGTAGTTGCAATGTCAAAAGTAGGCAATTGATGTGAGATAAAGTATCGACACCAACAAAAGACGATCGCAAATTGGGCTCAAATAGTTTTTAAATTATGGTTTTGCTCTGACATCTAGTGGTAACCATCGAAAACCTGATTTAAGTTCACTCCGCTGAATTGACCAATACCATGAAAAAGCGCGCGTATCAGAACTACCAACATAAAAAGTCTTACAAGCTATATTTTTCTCGCCTAATTTTGGTGTATTCTTCAATGTTAGGTTAAGTAACTAAAATTTGAAAAAGACTAATTATTTAGTGGACAGAGTATATACCTGAATGGATTGATTATAGACACATTATTTTGTTTCCATAGGGCACTTGATAAGAAAACTTTTTATATACACAGTATATCAAAGATATTCAAGGTATTTATAAGTTTCTGAAATCTCACTGAAGAAATCCAACATATGAGCCTTCGTACATTAAAATCAGTTCAACATTACGGTCTATAGAAAAAAAAGATTCTCACGAAGTTTCGATTTTGCACACTTCAATTCGTCAAGTCTCTAAATTCAAGGTCACAAGGTTCTTGTCCAACAGTTATTAACTCGGCTAAAATCATCACTTTTATAAAGAAACGAATCATCTTTACCTACCTTGTGTGTCACAAACTGTTTGACCAGCACTATCAACCCTTTTCGATACTTGATCATAGACCGCATCTTCATGAAATCATTTGGCCTTGTACAACACAATATTTCCTACCTTTTCATTTCTCATATTTGTACAATTCCATCTACTGTTTCCTGAAGAAGTCTCTTACGAATTACGAAAGTATAGGCGAAACGTTTTTCTTCATTTATAATTGTACAATTTTGTGAATAGAAACTGAGCTAAAAAAGAAAGGGAGGGTCAAGCTGAAATGCTATAAACCCCGAGAATGCATTATAGGAAACGTAAATGAAACTACAGGGAAAATAATTGAACTACAGTTTCACAATGCTAGACTAGAGACTTCAGAAGGTGAAGAGATTCAAACAAAGCACTATAAAGATTGTTAAACAATTAAGAGTCGGCGATAAAGGGGAAATAACTTTCAGTAGGTCGACTTCATTGCTGAGTCTCAAAAATAATAACAGACTGATCGACCAAGCTAGAAGGCTTAAGATAAGTAGAAAAGTCCGGAAGAAATAAAGAAGATCGAATGAAAAAAAACAGAAATCAAGAATTTGAACAAAATCTTCAAGGCCGCTTTAATTAATTGTAATAAAAAAAATAACAAAAAAAATACTAAATATTCAAAAATAGAATTCTGACCCTTCTACTTCTACGCCAATGCATAATTTTTTTTCTTTCTAAAAAAATGAGGCTAAACCGAGATCCTAGACAAGCCTGCGCTTGCGTAACCTAAATTTAAACCGATCGAAAACACTATGTTAACGTAATATCACATGTTTATCAATTAAAAGGTCATTTACAATACCCTCAATTATAATTTAAAACATCAATGCCAGCAAAAACGTCACAATGCAAGGCATCACGTGAAAAAGCCCTCACCTTGTATCTTTCGCTCATATTACATTACGAGATAATTTAAATCAACTGATAACTGATAAAATTATGAAAAGGTGAAAAAGTATTGCAGATAATTTTTTCTCACAAAAAACATGTCTAATATCTGTAGGCAATTTTTATGTAAAAATTCTGCCCAATTTAGCAGAACTTTTACTATTCGTACTTACGTTACCAGTTCTACGAGTGACAGGTCAGTAGTAGGAAATTTATTTATATATGCTATGTATATTTAACAAAAGTAAAAGAGATGGGTAGGGGAATTAGCGAATGTTGATGCTTGATCTTATTTATCTCTATATTTATTTAATATTATTTCTTTCCACTTTCATAATAATTCCTTTTAAAATGCTTTGCTTTATTAATATTTTCTCTACATCTTCATAATTATGTGGTCTATAAAAAATATATAAAACAAAAAAATTCTGATTGAAAGCTATTAAATTATTTTAGATCAAATTCTGACTATGATCTAGTTATAGTCGGAGGTGGAATAGTGGGGGTGGCATCAGGAAGGGAATTTCTAAAACGACATCCCCATTTACGTATGGCTATAGTTGAAAAAGAGCCTAAACTAGCATATCACCAAAGTGGTCATAATAGTGGAGTTATTCATGCTGGAATCTATTATAAACCAGGATCATTGAAAGCCAAGCTGTGTGTGGAAGGCCTAAATCTAACTTATGCCTATTTGGATGAAAAAAACATTCCTTATAAAAAAGTTGGAAAACTTATTGTAGCAACGAATGATATAGAAGTAAAAAGATTGCATGATTTACATGAAAGAGGTGTTAAGAATGGGGTGGCAGATTTGCAATTAATAGATGGGAAACAAATACCTGAGATTGAACCACACTGTCGTGGTGTTCAAGCGTTATATTCACCTCATACAGGCATTGTGGATTTTAGATTAGTTACAGAATCATATGCAAAAGATTTTACAGAGAATGGCGGACAGGTCTATTTAGATTTTGAGGTATATTTATTAAAATATCGGGAGGGTAATAAATTATTATTAAGATTTTTATTCACAGGTTAATGCTTTTAAAGAAGCTACCGATTCAACATACCCTGTTGTTTTAGTAGCAAAAAATGGTCAAATAATTAGATCAAAATATGTTTTAACTTGTGGTGGGTTATATTCCGACAAATTAGCAGAATATTCAGGATGTTCACATGAGCCTAGAATAGTACCATTTAGGGGTGAATATTTATTGCTGAAACCAGAAAAATGTCACATGATTAAAGGCAATATTTATCCTGTTCCTGATCCAAGATTTCCATTTTTGGGTGTACATTTTACACCTAGAATGGATGGCAGTGTATGGCTAGGACCTAATGCAGTTCTTGCATTTAAAAGAGAAGGATATTCGTATGTTCTATTAACTTATAAAATGTTTGCAAATTGATTAAATTTATTTTTTTAGATGGTTTGATATAAATATCTCTGAACTTGGCGATGCGTTGAGATATTCGGGCTTCCGTAGAATGGCAAGCAAATATGTATTAGCAGGCGCTAGTGAAGTGTTAAAATCGATGTTTACAACTCTTCAAGTGAGAGATTTGCAAAGATTTGTTCCTAGTATTAGCGTAAAGGATGTGATGAGAGGGCCTGCAGGAGTACGCGCTCAAGCTTTAGACAATAAAGGACAATTAGTAGATGATTTTTATTTTGATATGGGTGATAGTGTGTTAGGTAAAAGAATTTTACATTGTAGAAACGCACCATCGCCTGGAGCTACTAGCTCTTTAGCAATAGCAAAAATGATGGCTGATAAATTAGAAAAACAATTCAAGCTATAATGTTATCAATCTTATAAGAAATTTAAATTTTACAAAATTGTTGACGTTTATTAAGCAAAATTTTACTGTTGTTGAAAGTTTTAAGATTTTATTAAAGATGTTTTATGTATGATTGTAATGCTGTTGAAACAAAATATGTTAAATTATTTTCTTAATCAAAATCAATATTTATAAAGCAAAGCCTAATAATGCTTTGCACAGATGGCAGGTTAAATTACCAAGCAAATTGCTGTTTAATAACTTGTTAATGCATGTACTTACTTTGTGAGAAATTTTCAAATTGACAGAAGTAATGTTATTTGTCAAATAAGGTTGACGTTAACAGTTAATCAGATTTTGAGGTTATCGTTTAATCAGATTTTGAGGTTAACATTTAATCAGATTTTGAGGTTAACATTTAATCAGATTTTGAGGTTAACAGTTAATGGTCGTTATTGGTTACTTTAGTACTAAAATCCAAAAATTAACAAGTTTGTGCAGTATTACTCGAAACATTTAGAAAAATCCACCTGGATTAACCTGATTATTCTTAATTACTACGAATATGATTGTTTCAACTATTCATCAGTAAATTTCAAAGTGGCATATATGATTTTCATGAAGTTTTTCAGTAGAACAGTTTAAAATTTTGATGATATTCTGACTTGTAATATCTAAGTAATTATTGAGTTACTAATAACTCGAATTTTCAACTGATCAAAGTAACCCAGTTCAATTTTTGTAGTTTTTCAATTTGGTGTATCTCAGAAAGTTCATGCGCGTTCCTTATTGTTTATCTTTCAAAGAATTCTATTCTTAATAAGGCACTGCAGTTTTTGTAGAATTATAAAAGAGAGGTAGACCATAAATGAATGAAAACAAAATTAAACATATTTGTGATATAGTGGGAATTTTCACATCTTTTAAGTTTTGCTCAAGAAATTATTTTATAAAATGTTAAGAATATTTCTAATAGAGAATTAAAACTAAATACAATACTTTTTATTAAAGCACAATATGCTTTCTTAATTTTCCATATGACGCATACTTTCTGAGATATGCTCTACAAAGATAAGGCGTTCAGTTGTATTTATTAGGTATGCTATAACAGTAACAATATGCAATAATGTTTTATCATATGCAATTCAATTCCAATAAGCTGCCATTTTTAATAATAATAATAAAATTCAAAGAATCTAAATGTGTTTTTATTCAAAATACCTCAATAATAGTAGTGTAGTTAAATAGAATATTTTCAGATCCAAGTAGTTTTTGTTTTGCTGCATTCCTAATAATGCATAGTCTATTAATGGGATTGTCACAAAAAGATAATGAAAAGTTTAGCTGATGCTAAAATAGAATTACATAATTCCTAGAAGTACAATACCAATAAAAGGAAACTCTTCTTTCTCTTTTTTGTCAATAAAATACTAACATTATGACAAGTTGAATACAATGTATACATTATCATTTAACAGGACTTCCTTGGATATGAACAATAAACATTTTAGTGAATAAAATTTTATTGGTGCAATAAACGTTTCAAGTGGCACATAGATATTTCAATACTGAATGAACATTACAGTTACCACACTATACACTGACAAGAAGTACGCACAATACTTTGTAAATTTAATATCACAATTATTACACTATACAAAATCCTGCCCTATTCATAGCTAGAGTAAGACTGAATGTTTAATCATAGAATGCATCAGTGGCAGTCCATCACCTAACTCCAGGGTAGGCCAGGACCGCTTGATTGACTAATTTCTTTACAATTTGATAATTTAAACTAATTACGCAGTCCTGGCTTACCCTGAAATTAGGTCACAGACCGCCGCTGGAATGCATTTTAAACAAATGTTGTGTGTTAAGTTAAAAAGTGTAAAAGTGAAGTATCTCAACCCTATCTTATCTGTATAACTTTGGTGAAAAATTTACATTATAAGAGAGTTGGTGCAAGTGTAGTTTTCCCTTATAAAAGTCTACGTTATAAATATTACAGTAATACAAATATACCATACAGGCTTAAAAATCTACGTTATTTTTATAAATAATGGAACTAATCAGAAAAATGTTCCCTTATGTTTCCCTGGTTTCAGAGTTGAAATGTCATCTGTTGTGACAAATAACTACAAACAAAAAGATATAACGTTGTTGTAAGGCAAAAATGTGTACCGACTGGTTTCTCTTGTTCAGATGTTACGTTATTTGTAACATAAGAAGTGGTACAATCATAATGAAAACTGTTATTGTGCCAACTCTCTATATCATTATATCTTAAAGTATTACAAACGTAACTATTGTGAATTACTTAATGCTGTGTTGGAAACGTAAAATTAAGCCTACAGTCTACAATTAAAAAAATATATTTGTCGTAACTATAATTGCCTTTAAAATGTAATTTGTATTGTTCATAAAGATTTTTACATTATTTACACCACATACAGATATGCTACCTGGTCAAAATATTCTATATGATTCTTAAACATTCCTTCTATCATTTGTATAATATAGATATGAAATGGACATCATATTCCTCATGTTAGTAATATCAATTTTTAACAATCTATGTATAAAATAAAATCTGAATAACAACAATAATAATAATAAAATAATTCTATCTTCAATAACATTCTTTATAAATTAAAATTACCTTAATTATCAGATTTTAAAGAATTGCAAAAACTGATTAAAATTAAACAACTAAAGTTTCTTCACTTTAGTTCACAGTTAAAACTTATTTATACAATTCATTCATTCATCAAATTAAAAATGAACAATAATAAGTTAATAATAATACCAAGTGAGCATAAGCAATTATGAATTCTAATTGGTTTGGTACATCCAAGGAATTTTTAACCTGGATTGTTAATGTGACAGTAGTAGTTTTGAAGGTTAGCTTTACTGTCATTAGGCATTTACAAATGGTGATCTCAAATCAGTTCAATAGGTCCAAAAGCATTTGAAATTGGATTAAATTAATCTTACTCGTGTCAACTATGGATAGATCTTTATAACCCACTGCAAAAATAGGATCAAACAGGATCCAAATAATCAGCTGTAAAATCTGAGGTTAGAGTTGCTATTTGCAAATGTAGCAAGTGGTTTTCAAAAATTAAATAATAAAAAGAAAAAACTCATCTAAACACACAGTTGTTCAAGAACTCAACCTAATTTTAACCAATCTCAAGAATAGCTGATTAGATATAACATCTTTCTAGATTGGTATTCATAAACACGTACTTATTGTAAATGTATTATGCTTTCACACTTCTTTTGCATGTAGGTTGGCCATGGAGATTCACCCAATTTGGCAGTGTTAACATTTGTTTTTCAGTTTAAACTGATCTTACATGTATGGTTAGGCTTTTTAAACGATTTCAGGTTAGATTGCATGACAGAACACCTACAAATGCAATGTTGTTAGTTTTATACAAAATGGAATTAACATCTTTAGTAATTTTTATGTCTTCAGTTTAGTAAGTTATTATTATTACTATTACCTCTAATAACAGAAACAATATCAAATTGTTATGGAAATAACCTCTTTGCAAGAAGACATCCTAACTGTTTAAACATTCCTATTCGATGTAGGCAATAAATTTGGCAATGAGGTTCTATTCTGTGCAGTGACAGTGATTAGTTTTGAGGTTATCCAAGCTGTACAATGAAATAACAATTAAAATACCTATTATTTACAACCAAGTAAAAAAGAAATTCATGACCAACCCTCGTGCAAAAAAACTGTGAACGCATATTAATTTTTTTCTCAATATGAGTGTAGGCAACAGAATTCTAATCTTTTTAATTATCAGCTTAAAAAACAAAATCACCAAAATCAATCATTTACACTTATCCACAGTCGTACGTTCAGTTTACATGTTACAATTAAACTGTATTTTGTTCACTTGATAATAAAGGTTAAAAATAATATGAATCCAACAAAATTACTACCACCAAAATAAAAATAATTTTATACCTAAGCTATTAACTGCTACCTATTATATCGTAAGGCAATACCAGACTTAGAAATAACTAAATTCCTATCTTTAAAATCTAAATAAGCCGTCATGTGGAATGCCATATTAGATAATACTACCATGTATTCAAAAAATGCAAACGCTGAATATACTGTAATAAGAGATTTGTTTGTGATATAACAAAGATTCTTTCTTATTTAAATTTAAAATTAAACTTACCATACTTTTCACACCACGTATTATGTCTTATAAAAAAATAAGTAGCAGCAATAATGCATGATATGTTAAAGGTTACCAGTCTTTTTTTCCATTTTAAACTTTTAGTTTCGGCTGTGTTTCGTTGATGCTTTCTACAACGCTTATTAAGTATCCATGCAAGTAACATGTATAACTCGGAGGTTATTATGAATGTTATAAAGGCAGTTTTATGGATGGCTGAAAATTAGTTTTTTGCCAAATAATTCTTCGTTTATTTTAACTATCTATAAACACTTACGATAGTTGTCTGATGATGTCCAAAAAGACAAAATTATTAAAGCTATATTTTCTGTAACATTTAGTGCACACGTAACAACACTCAAATAAAAGGCCCATGGAAATAATACTTCCTTATGGTATTGTAAATAAGCTGCAGCTACGCATAATCTTGGTAAACCATGTAGAGCTATTGCTAATTGCCAAACTTCCCTTTGGGGCGAAAAGTTACCTATTGCAGACGATATAGACGGCAAGAAATTATATACATGACAGTGTGAGAAGGTGGTACTTTCGAAATTATATGCTATTGAATACACAACACAAAATATAAATGCAAAAAATGGTAAGGACAATGTAGCCCAGGAGAATTTTCCAAAAGGAACGTTAATACATGTAGTTGAATCATAATCATCGTATAAAAGTCTATATCTAGCTTCACTCGACATTTTAAAAGAATTTAATTATCTATTTTAATTTAATAAAAATTATTAGTTTTGTTTAGGTATCACATCATTTTAGGTTATATTATGGCAGGGCAATAATACATAGTGCGTTCAACATTAACTTTTTATTATTTACAAGAGATTTTCCATTTGTTCATTCATCATCTGAATTAATTCTTTTTCCAATATGAGATAAATTTATTAACTACTATCATTTTCAATTGATTATACACCTAATAATTGCTAATACTATTGCAACTTCTTTTTACTTAATTCTGAACGCAACCATTTCAAAGGTGGAAAAAAAAGTGGGAAGGGATCTTGTGTCAGTGAATGTCAAGTTATCTAGAAAATCAAGAGAAAATCTAATTAATCTGCAGTCCTTTCCGTTTTATCTTCTAATTAAAAAGAAACACAATGTCTAAACTTGCTTCTCAAGGCCCAGTACTCGTTAAAAGTAAGCAATTTCTTTATATAATTCGAGTCGATTACATAATGAATCTTAACCTCAAACTTCATCTCATTTTTCAGAACTTTTAGCCGAGGCACAACCAAAATTCCAAACATTTTTGAAATACGCTAAAGTAGAATTAATTCCACCATCTCCCGCTGACATTCCTCAAATTAGAGCAGGTATTGGGAAAATCATCACTGGTGCAAGAACCGGTGCATGGAAACAAACTCCAGTAAGGGAAGCATGGTTAAACACTCTAGTAACTGTTGAAGTGATTTGCTGGTTCTTTGTTGGAGAATGTATTGGCAAACGTCACATTGTTGGTTACAAAGTTTAATGTAAATTGTAATAATATGTAGTGTAATTTATGTATGTTTCCATCGTTTCAGCTGCATTATGTAACATTCAGATTTAGAAAATAAAATTTTCTTGGCTCAGTTTCTCTTTTAATGTACAATCAATATTAATGAAAGTAAACACATTTTCTGTAATAAAACTTTTAATTTGTACGTAACAAAAGAAATGGATGAAAATATTCACAATAAGTCATTTTAAGACAAAATTCCAATAAAACATAGTCATATAAAACTATTAATTTATACATATATTCAACAACTTGCTAGGATTTCCGAGTACGTTGTATATTACTTAGATATTTGGTTTCAATAGTTGTGGACCAATACCAAGTTTTGTTGTAACTTTCAACTGAGAAATGGCTGCATCTTTCAAGGAAAACAAGTGGGTCATTTCAGTTTCAGTTCTTGCTAAACCAATAGCCTTATCGAATAAATCTACTGCAACAACTAGATTGCCTCTGTAAAAATAAATATATATAATTTTAGAAAAAGAGTTTGAAATTCACACTGGGTCATATTATGAACAATCCACGAGATTTCAAAGGCATTGATTAAAAACTAAGAAAGATAGCCTTATGAAAGTTTCTAGTGCTAGGTGAAGATCGTTAATGGTTGCCATGGAAATTAGTAATATTTAGTTTAATAGATTGTTGGTAATACTGCCCATTGCATAATGTAAAACACAATTAACAAAGTAGGCTAGAGTTTCTTTCAAGAAAAGATCCAGCCTATTAGGATGTAACAGTTTGAGTCAACATGTGGAGCTATTACAAGATTTTCCTTACCTTTGCACTTCTACTGTTCCCAAAGTCTCATAAGCAAATTCACATTTCTCATCCAGTTTAATTGCATCCTTCATCAATTCTACAGCTTGCTCTATATTACCTTTCCATTGCAGCTGCAATAATCCCCTATGTACTAAAACGGTAGCATTATATGGCTCAATCTCAAGCGCTTTTAAGTATAATTTATCAGCTTCTGCAAATTCTTGACGTTCAGTTAAAACTTGTCCATAAAGGACAAAGACTTCTGCACAAGATGAAAATCGCTCGGTTGCCTTTTTAAAATCACTAATGTTTTGCATAAGCATGGCTACATTCTGCGAAATCATCGCGTAACGATAATCTGCATAACATTTTTGTACTACTGCAATGGCAAAATCTGGATTTAATTCAACGGCTCTACTGAAGTCTTGTCTTGCTTCTTCTGTTTTATCCATCAACAATTTTACTTGGCCTCTGTGATGAAAAACATCTATAATTTTATGTATCTATTAATCTTACACATTAGACATTAATATTTACATCATACCAGAAATATCAGGCCCTAACTCGGCAGCTTTAGCAAAATCTTCAAGACATTCCTCAATATTATCAAGCTGCATATGTAAAGATGCCCGTTTTATTAAAGTATTTACTTTAATTTTGACATCACAATTTGTAGCCTCAATAATTGACTTGAAATCTTCAAGAGCATCCTTATGACCTCCAGATAATAAAAGAAATGACGCTCTTAGAGATAAAGCTTCCATAATGAAATGTGATTCTGATTCACTTGAATTAATTTCTTCGGTACACGCTGGAATGATTTCCTCAAAATTCTCAGTTGCAAATGCCAATTTTGCTTTCAAGAAACCTGAATCATTTAATTACTAATTAAATAAGATAATACAAAAAAAAATGTCCATTTTCTTACCTGACACATCACCCTCCCCAATAGGTTCTTCAGTGCTTATTAACTTTTTGTAAACAGGATCTTCAGAAAATGAAGTAAAGTATGTCTTAATAAACTGATTGGACGGTAATCTTGGTTTTCTAACTTTAATTGCTTCTGCAGCATGTTGTTTACCAAGCTCTTTTAAAACCCTATCAGCCATTACTAAAGCATTTTGATGTTGGAAGTTCTGAATTAAGCATACTGCCGTCACATCATCCAAACAATTTTCCCAGTCTTTAATAGCTTCATAAGCTTTAGCTCTGCGAAACAATGCTTTTTCGTACTTTTGATTTTGCTCTAAAGCTTTAGTGCAATCAGTTATGACAGAACTCCATTTCTTTAACTGCTCATATGCGGCGGCTCTATTCTGATAGAACGTTGCTAAATCTAATTTCTGACCTTCTGGACAAACTTCTATTGCTTTGTTATAAAAGCTTATGGCCTCGTCATACTTTCCTTTTTTGAACTGCAAGTTACCTTCATTTTTGAAGCGTTGAGCTAGTTGTAAAGGAGTCTCAGTTATTGGTGTATCTTGACTGGCATCATCTATAGATATAGAATTCTTAATTCCTGTTAAATTTGCCTTCTTGCCTTCTTTATACTGTTGTCGAAGATACCAATACCCAAGTCCAATTGCGCCGGTTGCACCCACTGCAAGAGCAATCTGCCACTTTGGAAACGGGCTACCTCCACTACTACTTGATGTTGCCATTTAAATAAAAATTATTTTAAGCTTACTTTTTTTAAAAACAACATATGTATTTTCAATTTTGAGAATGAAGAGGTTATGTTCAGAACACCTCGTCCAAGTTTTTCTGAATGACCGGTAGGTGTAGCAAATTGTTACACTGTGAAGAGCAAAATCTACAATGCACGACTCTTACATTTACGTTTAAATCAACTTGATAAAATTTACTGGCACTTTGTTTCCTGGTTCAGAGTAAAAACGTGAAAATTCTAATTTCTACAATTTAAGCCGACAAGCAGTTTTGAAATATAAATAAATATTGAATGGATTGTTATGATTATTATTGAATGCAACCAAAGAAATAAGGTCACAGCTGATTCTGACAATTTATCTACATTCTCTTTGACACTTTTTTTAACACCTGTCAGTTAATAGTAACTTGTACACGTTGCCCTCTTATCAGTACTATTTAGAGATAATATAATATATTAGAAATATGACAAGATGGCCAATCTAGATGATGATAATAATTGGTAAGCGCCTTATCATTTTTGATAAGTAAAATCATCATTTAAAAAAATTTGGTGTTATTATTAGAAACAAATCTTTTGACAAATCTTTACTATGTTAAGGGTGACCGAATTAGAAAATGCTCTTTTGGAGGAATGTTCTGCAACCGATATTTATTGTATATGTAAAGGAAAACCATTGCCAGAAAGTTTACGCTCTGAAGTATGGCAGGTATGTTTCCTATCAATGTCGTTTGAATACCACTGTAATAGTACTGTTATTTCAGATTTGTTTAGATGTTCGAGATAAAGGCAATCAATTAGATCATTTTAATGAAATCTTTGACCTTCCAAATCAAACAGTTTTACGTGAAGATTGTGCAAGTTTTGTATCAAAGCTTGGTAATGATGAAGATGATAAACTTTCTGTTGTATCCGACTTAGAATCTATACTAACGTTCTACTGTAAGAGTAGAAATCTAAAATACGAAAGGAATAATGGATGGATAGATATTTTGTTGCCTTTACTAGCTCTTAAAGTGCCAAGGTCTACAACCTATAACTTATTTGAAGCAATTCGAGATACTTATATTCCACAAAGCTCTAATCGAAGAACTGGAAATGCGTTTCATATATTACGATTACTGCTTCTATATCATGATCCAGAATTGTGCTCCTTTCTGGATACCAAACGAGTCACACCTGATATGTATTGTTTAATGTGGTTTCAGTCATTATTTGCGGCCACTTGTAGCCTTCCAGTAGTTATTAATATGTGGGATTATTACTTCCAACAATCAGATCCGTTCTTTATATTTTTTCTTTCTTTGATTATGGTTGTAAATGCTCGCGAACAAATAATATCTATGAAAAACGAAACTCGAGATGTTATTGCTTCAAGCCTTAGTAATATGCCGTGTGCACTAGAAGCTGATGATGTTGGAGATTTCTGTTCCTTAGCACAATATTATGCAATGAAAACGCCTTCTTCATTTCGTACTGATCTAATGCAAGCATTATACAGTGGTCGAGGAGAAGATTCAGCATTAGTATCGCAAGCTTTATGTCTGCCTATTTCAGTCCATGAATTGGTAATAAATTATTTAAATATAAAACAGATGATTTACATTCGATAATATTTTGTGCAGGTAGAAAATACAGGGTCAATTAGAAGTAATTCGCTGGATGCTGTCAGATTCTTTCTTGTGGATTGTCGACCTGTGGAACAATACAATGCTGGCCATTTACCTACAGCCTTTCACCTTGATTGCAATCTTATGCTTCAGGAACCCAGTGCATTTTCGACAGCTGTTCAAGGTCTGCTTTCAGCACAAAAGCAAGCTATTGCAGTTAACTCGAGTGCAGGTGAAAAATCTCTTTACGTTTATTAAAAATGAATTTTAATATTAATTGTATAGGTGGTGAACATTTGTGTTTCTTGGGTTCTGGACGTAATGAAGAAGATCAGTATACACACATGGTTGTGGCCTCTTTTCTACAAAAGCACACTCAATACGTTTCACTTTTAACTGGTGGTTACATTGCAGTTCATAATTATTTTGGAGAAAATGCTGGTGAATGTTTACAAGACCATAATCCAAGTGCTTGCATTGTGTGTGCACCAACTGTGAATTCAAAAGATGCTGATGGCAATTCTAAAGCTGTAGGCTCTACTGATTTATTTGGCAAAATTTCTGCAGCTATGAAATCAAAATCTGCAGAAGTTAGAGGAAAATTATTTGAATATATTGTAAACCCTAATAATAGTCCGGTGCAAGAAAGGCACGTTTCAAGTACTGATAAAATGGGTAAACGGTATCGAAATGTTGCTCCAGTTTTTAGTATAGATGATGATCAGGATAATTTGGCAAACATACAGGTGAGTGCAATGTTCTATGATAGTAATCAGTTTAGAAATATTTAAATAAAAATAGAGTTTACATGATGTTATAGTGAGTCATACCAATTGTTTGTACGGGTTTAATGAATAAATTTATGGTTAACCGACCTAGAAATATTTGAAACATGTTCAGTAGAAACCGTCATGGTATTTAGCATGCTAATTACATTTAACAATAAAATGCATTCGTTGTTAATTCCAAAACATACTTATTATGTCTATAATAACAAAAGAGCAGATCTCTTAAACCTGTTATTAGTAAAGAAATTCATCTAATTGACCCTGCTACCTACTTTTGCTACTGCATAATAATAATTAATTGACTTTAATTGAACTCGAACTTTTCAGAAACCATGTAAAAATGTAGATTAGTAGTTTACGTCTCATTTTGTATTTTTACAATTTAGATAATCTGTAATACATTTTTAAATATGTTCATTGTTTAAAATAGTGAAATATTTAGTACTGTAGATGAAAGTAAACATAAATGATTGTGATTATTTCTTTTTGTGAGATTCAGAATAAGAAAAAAATTAAATTAGTAAAGTGACAATAAATTAACCTTCAAAATTACTGGTGTGATATTACTTTGACCATCGAGTTTTTATACTGCTTGATTTTTTGCAAGTGATTACAGTAAGTGACATATGACTGGCGATCATCCAGGAGCTTTTTATCAACAATGCTATTAATTGCTGCCTACACCTGGATGCAAGCAACAACCTAAAAATCACAGTTATTAATGATCGCTGGATACATGTTAAAATAAAAACTAAAATAATAATTTATTGGTGTCATGCAAAGCTAGTTCATTGTTTCTTATTGCATCACAATTGTCTTGTTATATAATTCGAAAACATAAATTGAACTTTTCTTTTTTTATAATTAATTACCATTTTTAGGAAGGTGATGATGAAGATACCCGTGAAATAGTTTCAATTCAAAGCTGGTTAAAAAATCCAGATATCATAGAACATTTTCCATGCCAAGAAGTCAAACTTAATGGATTCATGTATAAGAGTCACTTAATAGTAACAGAGTGTCATTTAATAGTATTAAGGGAAATATCCGAAAAGAAAGGCATAGCGGAAGTAATAGTACGAAGGCCGCTTTCAGCAATAGTTAAAATTACTGCAAAAAAGCGTCATCCTGAACTAATTACTTTTAAATATGGAGTACCAGAAGGTGATTCACTGCTTATTTCTGATATGGATAGATTTTTGATACCAAATGCTAATAAAGCAACCAAAGTTGTTTCTGATCAAATTTTAAAACAACTCAAAACAAAAGAGTGACAGCGTCTTATTTGAAACATTGTGAGAATAAGTTGGTGGCAGCAGGTCCTCGTACCTGACAGAGCTTAAAGACCATTTTATTTATTAAAGATCAGTATATTTTTGAAAGTTTTATTATTTATTTATGTTTTAAACTAAGCCGTACTTAAATAATGTTATTAATCATTTCAATTTTGTTATTACAACACTTTAAGCTTTGTAATTGTGTCACACTCTCGATTAGGAATACACACCATAATGTTAGTTAAAATCTAACTTAATCTTGTTATTGTCTTTTATCAGTGTTTAATACTATTATTGTAAATATAAGATAACGAAAGTCTTGAACATTATTAAGATTAAGATTAAATCATGGTCCTATTTGCTAATTTAGAGTTTGCATAATATCATGTTTGATGCCCGATAGAAAGCTTGTAATTGTTTTTAAGAAAATTTGCTTTATTTTAGAATTATTGTAAATTAATTTATACTGTAAAATGATTTTATCGAATATGAAAAATAAAAATCTTTATTTCAGTGCATTTTCTCTTTATCTTTAATGAAATTAATTTGTATTTTTATGAATATGCCTTTTCAAACTTTACAACTAACATGCCATCAAAAAATAACCAAATCTGCATAACCTAAAAAATGAAAAACGTACGTTGGTGATTGCAAATTATTAAGTCATATCAATGTAATAAACGCAAAAATTAATAAATCACCATTGTAAGTTTTTCATTTCATAGGTTATGCAGATTGGGTTACTCTTCAATGGCATGTTACTTTTACAATTGCATTATAAAATAATTATGGAAGCAAGTATTTGCAGTCTTTGATATCCTGAAGTATGTATTCGAAAATATAATGGGGAATATTATGAATGATCTATTAAATTGTTGATTAAACATCTACCAAATGCTGTAATATTTTTAAATGGAGATTAAGTAATACAGATGTAGTTAGATATTGTTTAGCCTCTTGACAGATTTTAGTTTGAACATGCTTATATTTAAAAATTTCACTTACTTCTACTGTAAGCAGCATTGTGCGTAACATGCAGTTGTGATTTTTCATTTAATATATCAAAAGCATTGAAATAAATAACCATATCATACATATAGAAAAATCAGAATTTATATGGGGATATTGAATCCATGTGCTTGGTTCACTGGACCATCGCTTTTCCAATTGAACTGGCAAATTCTTCCCCAAGCAAAAGCTGATGTTTCAATATGTGTTGTTATTATATTGGGTGGTATAGTGAAAACATTTGTAAACATTAACAGTAAAGAGCCCGTGATTGCAAAGATTTTGCTTTACCTGTAAGGTACATGTTGGTTAAATTTACTTTAATATTGAAGTTCAGAGCCTTCAGATCTCAACATGGAAATATTTGAAATTATGTAAAGATTTGTTCAAAACAAAGTAATAAGAAAAAAATGGCAATCACGTGTATGCCGTTATCTGAGTTACATTGAGACAGTTTTGTTGACATTTAACATTGCGTTTGCCATCCACCTGTATAAACATAAAAGACAGGCCAATGCAATATTAAAAATTTACTAACTCAAGACTAATTTGCTTTAGTATTTCAATTTTAAAGGGTTTCCGTGCTCTGTGTGTGGTTTTTTCTTATTATCGCTTCTTGTTTGCTTATCTGGTGTTAAACCTTTTTATTAATTATTGGCGGCTTAGTGTTTTGAGTTCATACAGACAGATTAGTCTGTTACTGGTTATATCAAAGGCTTTTGAAAAAATATTTGTTAAGAGACTAAATATTGTAATATAAGAAAAACAACTAATTCCTGATCACCACTACTACCACCAGTTCGGTTTCAGAAGAACAGTTGAGCAGATACATAGAGTAGTTGATAAAATAAACAAAGATCTAAATAATAAGCGATATTCTTAGGCACCAAGGTCTATTATACAAGCTCAAGAAATACATACCGCACACTACCTGTACAGGGTGATTCCGAAATAAAGGGTATCCTTTTAATAGGTGATAAGTGAAGCTAAAAGAAGACAAAAAATGAAGAAATGAAGTGGCTCTGTGAAAGTTGAAAATTTTGACAATTTTCCTAAATATTGAAAACTGAAGCCGCCTCTGGTCAGAAAAAGAAAAGTGTTTCTTGTATTGTCGCCTTAAAAAGTGAAAGTTAAGGAGATTTACGGTGTTTTTAAACCCTTGCAGTGCAAGAACTAAAATTTACCAGACATGCCTATTTTCTTGGAACTAATAGTGCAGCTGTAGTAGCACAATGAACAATAAATGCCATCATAAGCTACCCCCTGGACATTTTACAACTTTCCCTTCTTAAATCTAAAGTGTGTTTAACATGCCGGGTTGTTGAAATTTGTTAAAACAGTAAAAAAAATAATAACAAAATTTATGTTACGAACAATTAGACTCCAGTCTCACAAGCAACATTTTAATCCCTTATTATTATTTAGTCACATGAATAGGAAACATTTTAAATGGCAATGGATTACACATACTACTTGAATGAAACATGCGTATGGAAGGTACTACTATCACCTCTGTATTTAATTCAATTTAATAAATTCAACCAATTTTTATTTATGTAGCATAATGCTTATTGAAGTTTTTGGTTCTTCGGAAGTTTACAGAAAAAAATCACCAACAGTAAAGTTTTAATATTTTTCCGTTTGCAGATTAAAAAGTAAAAGTTCCTGCTGGTTATTTATGGCATTGTAGAAACCCCTCACATAAATAGCAAGAACTACCTGCCAATGACAAGGACAGTCAGTCAACCCCTATCGATTTTTGCTTAAGTAAAAGTATAAGAGCAGGACCGGCTTGGCTTAGCGATTAAACTTCAATTGTATTTTTCTCGGAAACTATGCAATTTTACCTACCGTTTTTCATCGCAAATGTATGTACTATCACACTGCTATCCACCTTTAAGAGGATACCCTTTATTTCGGAATCACCCTGTATATATGTGGTCTTAAAATCATATCCAATGAAGAGATACTTCCTTGTTGAACATCACCAGGAACATACTGATTTATACCCAATATACTCCGGTGCGCCACAAGGTAGTGTGCTGGGTCCAGTATTGTATCTTTCGTACACAACAGATATGCCCAAAACTAAGCTGACTACTGTAGCTACATTTACAGATGATACTGTAGTATTATCATCTCATCATAATACCCTGAACTGGTTTCAAGAAATCTACAGGCATACTTAAACAAAATTCAAGCATGGCTAAAACTATGGCAGATAAATGGAAATGCAACTAAGTCAGTTCATATTACTCTCAACAACCAACTTCTCGAGCATGTAAATAATGTGAAATATTTAGGAATACATTTGGACAGAAGATTGGCATGGCAAAAATACATACAAGGTAACTAAAAGGAAACAACCAGGCCTCCAGTATATTGGATGATAGGAAGAAAATCGTAACTGTCAACAAGTAATAAAGTTACTTGTATACAAGACCATACTGCAGCCAATAGGGACCTATGGAACTGTGGGGAATGGCCAGCAAGTTGAATATAGAAATAATTCAATGATTTCGAAACAAGGTGCTTCGGTCAGTAGTGAACGCGCTGTGGTACGTACACTGCCCCAAAAAAGAGAATGAACAGGGCTATAACAACCAGTTCTAAGGTATTTACTGTTGTGTAGGCAACCCATTCTACATCATCGCCATTACTTTCATGTCAAGGCAGGCTTCCTGGAGGACGCCTGTTGAAATTATAGTTCCGCATATCATTATTGAATCTTTACCTATAAGCGGTTTCGGGGATTATGATATTTTCTGTTTTTAAATAAAATTTAGACGTGAAAGCTAAACATTTTTGTGCATTCTTTTCAAGAAAAGAATACAGTTAAGACTTAAGTTAATAATTATTGAATTGGTCCAAAAGGTTGTGTGAAATAGAACTTTAAATTAACACTAATCTTTAGATTTTATTGTCAATTAATTTCCATTATTATGTTACACAACTGCTAATATTGTCTTGTATACCACTTCTGTCAGATGCATTATTATACTTATTACATTTGGAACAGTAATATACAGGGTGTATTCAAAATGGCGCATAATCTGTACTCCTCGCGAATCTACATCAAAATCTGAATAAAAAAGTTAAATACATCTTTTGCCATAAATCCAGTTTTTAAAATATGGCCAATTAAAAGTTTTTAGAGTTAACAATGAAGATTCAAAAATAATAAAAAGCAGATTACAAGCAAACTGTTAAGAAATAAAACAAAAATGTAACCAAATGTTTCTTTTATTACTTAAACTACAAGTAATTGTAACTATTTTGTCTTAATTATTAAAAATAAAGAAATAAGAATTAGGAATGTTAATAACTTCACAATGAAGAAGTTTTTGTCAAAATGGTATTGGAATTTCTTTCTCAGTTTGTAATGTAGAATAGTGGTGCATATATTATGTGTTATTTTAAATACACCCTGTATATTACAATTAGGCCTTGTCATTAGTACTGTACTGTAATTTTTTATTGCATGTGTTACGTGTAAAGTCAGTTTTAAAGTGTTTACAAACAAGAATACATAACAATTTAACAGGAATAAGTAGAGAAACCTTCGATCATTAAGGGTAAGTCAATTTATTGTTCAACTCCTTGCAATTCTATTATTTACAATAAATCAGACGTCACCTACTCATGTCTGATACTGAACACAATGAAAGGATCTTAAAATTGATAAAAATCCTGAATTCAATTGGCTGATCAAACTAATTCATCATGCAAATATCTTTCTTTAAAATAATTTTTGTATTAGTTTCATAATAGAAATACAGGAAGCATTCAAAAAATAAAATCTGCTTTATCTACGACTGTTGAATAATTTGCCCATTATTCAACACCTTTGAATTTGTTTTTCTTTAATAGTTGTGGATCAACTATCATATTTGACTCGAGTGTAGTGGATTATTTTATACTTGGATAATTGCAACACTTGTCTATTTCATTCTTGTCTAAAATTTTACATGCTTGTTAAATAATATACTTTTACAAAAGTAAAATACTGAAAAACATTCTTTGATCAACTAGTTTGGACAATATTCTCTAATTCTTGACAAATTTTACATTGTTGGAAAGGACAAAAAATAAACTGTTTAAGGATGTCTAGGAGCTTTAGTGTTATCCCGAATTACTGCAATCTGGATTGGTATGATGCTGAAGCCAACACATGATCGTTGTGAACGTTATTATGAAAATAAGTGAACTTTGAGGTTGTCTTGCATTTGTTCACTTGCTGCTTCTTTAGAATACAATTAAAATGATGGCTAAAAACATTAATATAGTACTAATTTTACATTTTAAAACTAATGCAGCAGCAAGTTTTCAACCCATCTCCACTTTCACCACTAACCATATAAAAGAAGTATCACAGAATTGCTTACTATAACTAATATAAATACTGCAACACTGCCATTTCTGATACACACGAAAGTAAAGTTAGATTACAAATAAATCACCAAACACCCTTTTTACTTCATAAACAGTTGTTACTACAATTACACTTTGTGAATGTACACCACAATCACTACCTAGTGTTTGTTCTTGACTGCACTCCCTGAGTAGAGAGATACAGAGCAAGTCTGAGAGAACCATTGCACATGTGTGGGCATAATTCCACTTTCAGTTGTCTACAGTCATAAAAGATCTGATGCAAGACTTAATAAGTAGATAAAAACACAATGATTAATAAATATTATATGATATTTATTATGCTTTACTAACAGAAAACAAGATTAGTACTATTACATTTTAAAAAGTGCTATCCAGAAGGCAAAGAAAAATTATTCCAGTCATTAACTCTTTCAATTTCTTTGAGAATATTCCAGTTGGGCGATTGTATTTCAGTATTTAACCAATTAAAATCATCAATTGAAGTCCAATTATTAGTATTAATATCTAAACCAGATTTAATGAAATCATCTTCCATACCATCATATTTATAATTGTATGGTGCTATCAAAATTCTTTTGCAGTCTTCCATTATAGCCCTACTTGTTACATGTAAATAAATATGGACGTCTGATGAACTGTGCAAACGTAATTGTTGGCAAGCTATAACTAATTTACAATTTGTGCAATTCTCTGCAAAAATTGAAGTTGACACTGGTCCACTAAGAATTAGGCAATTTTTTAAGTGATTCATGTGTATTGTCGAAGGTGTTCCATATATTTTAATTACACAGCATTCTAAGTCCTTCAAAGTAACGTCTTTTTTAAACACTTTCGAGTTCTCTAACACGAGTGTTTCATTAATTTTATTCTCATATCCACAAAAATTGTCATTTAAATTAATAAACCTCCTGCAAAAATCAACTTCATCTTTCGCATGACCATTAAGCTTAATATCTTCGTGTTTCGGTGGTGACTTCATAGTTTTTTTCTTAAAACCAAATTTCTTTTTAGGCAATACTTTTTCTTCCAACTCCCTTGCTTTACTACTAAGTTCTTGTAAACTTTGATGGCATACTTTAATATCGTAGGTTCTCAAAAATAGATTAGATGCTGCTACATATTTTTGCAAATTTAAAATATTTTTAGAAATCATATCAAAATGATTTGCCAATTTACTTGAATCCATAGTTAGGGATGAATTCAAATCATTTTCAATTTCCAATTTCTTTGCAGTAAATGTCTTCTCAAAAAAATCTATATTTTCATGTTCAGCTAAGCCCTGTCTTTTATTTTCACGCTTTTTTTCTATGTCTAATTTGCGTTCTAGTTCTCTTCTATTTAATAGATTAGTTATTTTATCACACCTCTCTTGCATAAAATCCATTGTGGTCCAATCTAAAATGATATAAAAATAAACATGAAGATTGATTAAATCAAAAATTTTTGAATAATATTAGGTTAGAATGATAAATAAAAATGATTGTGATTTTTATGTTAGTAATGTTGCCACTTGTTTTATTAACAATTAAATTGGTGACAGTAAATTAACCTTAAAAATCACTTACTGTCACTTTGACATGACAATTAAAGCTGTAAATTCTTTAGATGTATGTCACAATAATCAAACACAAGAATAACAAATTTGTCTTGGGCTTGCGAAGTGAATTCCGATAAGTATCAAACAAAAAAAAAAGTAATACCACAGAAATTCAGAAATGGGTTTGAACAGATTAACAATAGGTGCTTCCAATGAACTCAGAAATTTATATTGAAGTCTCGAGCAAGCTGAGTTTTGCTGGAATACTAACTTAGCATACTCTTTTTATGCCGAGAATAGCTGACAGGCCATTCTAAAAACAAAATAGACATTGCATAATAGGTTATGTTGTTCAGTAAGTTACATCAATTACTGGAAAGCTAAGAGCTAAATGAACTAAATGAAAATGTAACTAAAATAAAAATAAACAGAACATTACAAATTCAATACTTACTGGTTACTTTTTTTCTGAGCGAAGTCTTTCAATTTCTTCTTTAGTAAGACGATATAGAGGTTTATTTGTTTCTGTCACAGCTTGTAAAATGTCAACAAATTGCTGTTTCTGTTTCAATGTTTCAACTGGAGATTTTTCAACACCTGGATAAATCTGTAAAAATCGAACTTGATGTTTTGACATTTGATGTAAATCATTATCAACAACATATTTATTACAATCAATAAGTTATACAAATACAGTACCTTTCTCACTTTTGATAAATATTCTTCATTGGGTGTTTTGGTGGTAACTTTTAATAAAAGATAACCTATGCCACCACACCCTATTAACCATAGAGCTGATTTAACAAACGCAGCCATCAACTAATCACCACCACTACTTAATTCAGCTTGTTTTCTGCCTTCCAGTATTCGTAATCTGTTTGTCGAACTTTGCTATCCCCTAATGTTTCACCAATCTTATAAAACGTATCAAGTATGATGGGGAAGTTTTGTTGCACAGTAAAACGGAAATCTATAAATTTATATAGATGTAAAATACAATATTAGTTGAAATTTATTACAAATTCCAATTATAATCTAATTATAACGTTAAAATGTATTTACTTTACCTCTATCAGTGTTAAGTTTACTCCAAACTGAATAACAACCAATAAAAGCAGCTGCTTCAGCAACAAACAATATAGTAGCACCTTTAATTAATAATTTTCTGTAAAGTGGTTTCGGGTGTTTTGAGAGCATAATTCAAGAAAAACTCAATTTTTTTGGATTAATCATCACATTTGGTACTCTAGTCGCCCACCATACTTGTTATAATTGCAGAAAAGAACGTTTATGACCTTTTATGGATTTATTACAATAGCGAGGTTGAACCGATTAACAACAGGTGGCGCAACCAAGCACAAAATTTAAAATTATAAGATCTTGATTGAAAGTTTTACGAAATTATTTAGATTTTTCAGATTTTTATTATTGAAGAATCACTTGATTTATATTTAATTATTTCTAAATTTTTTTTCTTTCATCTATCAGTTGAGTTAGACATATTTGAATTAATAAAAAAACAAATCTTGTTTTGAATTCTCAATTTTATTTTTCTTTTTGAAACCTTATTACTTATATACAGTATGCCCATTTTACGGGCCCGCCCCTGAATGTTTGGGAATAGGCAACACGTCTTACAATTCAAAGCCGGTTTTTCTTTAAAAGGTTCAACTCTTGTTAATTGAACCATAGTTTGCTATGAATTTATAAACCGACAAAAGTCAACTGCTTGACATTTGTTTGGTTACAGTATTTCCTATTTAATTTTTATACAAATCTGTTCATTTTGTTTACTTTCTTTTTGTTAAATAAGTTTTCTTGTTTATTATTAAATTCTTAAAGTTTTATAATAATTTATAATTATTCTTATTGTGTTTCCTAAAAAAAAGCAAATCTATTTCTAACCAGCATGAATTTACAAATTTTGACATTGACATGTATTATAGAAAACAAACTATACAAACATACTTCGTTTTGTTTTTAAAATCTGTAATTACACAAAGATATCTCTGAATTGTAAGACGTGTTGCCTATTCCCAAACCATTCAGGTGAGGACCCATAAAATAGGCATACATCAAGGTCTGTAGGTTCACAATACCAAGACCAAACCATGAATCTTTCTTCTTCCTTTTGAACCGATCCCTTTACCGGTTTGGTAGTTGTTGTAGGAGTGAAGAAGGACGAATAAAGAATTTCTCCCAACTATCAAAAAGCATTTTTTCACTAATTATTATTTAGTAAATATTGACCTTCGGCCTTTAGAAGGTTAAACATCTCAAGTTTTACAAATTGCCCAAGCTTTTCGGTTCGTTTTGACTTTTCTAAACCGCTAATTTAAGTTATTCAAAAAAGAAATTTTTTTTATTAACTGTTACTTGCTTAGAGGACAGTGTACCGATAATTATTTTTCTCAATTCTGATATTTTTCCAAGTATCAATATCAAAAACAATCAAATGTTCAATCTTTTAAGCTCTTCTAAAGAAAAACTTTTTTGTTTAAAATTGCTGTGCTGCTTGTGGTTTTAATACAAACAGGATCAACAGAACATTGCTCTTTCCTTTGCAGAGCACAGTTTGATAAACACTGAATTTCAATGCCAAAATCTATACTAGCCTAAAAGAAGACTCAAAATAGTCATGGTCAGATTAAATCAAAATTATCATCGTTTTTTCTTTTTGTCAATGGTGACTCTATTAAGAATAATTTAGACTTTCTATTTACTGTTTTAGTAAAGTGATTAAAACTAAAAGTCTACAGGATGAATCAGTTACCTGCATGTTTATATAAAACTTTCATAAGATTAGAGATAAAAGGAAAGTTCTCTATTTAAAATTGTATGGTTCCTAAAGGACTGTAATTCTATTATAGTATGCTCTTCCGATTTTCTACTGTTTTCGAGTAGTCGTGTTCAACTCGTTTCCTCTAATAGAACGATATATTCTATTGTTAATGGGTTTTCATAGAGTTCTCTTTTACATATAAAAGGTTTCCACCTTGGATAATAAGTATCAAAAAAGGCAAAAACACTGTGACTTTAGTAGGTCATGAGCTCAGATGGAATAAGATATATATATATGAAAAGTTTAATAAATAAAGTTTGAAGTTCAATCTCTATAAAGTTTATTTTTTACATAACCCTGTAGATACATACAATTCTCAAAACAGGGCAGGCAGAACTGATTGGACAGTTTAAAAAAAAATGTAAAGGTTAAATGTGCCATAAACTCATTTGAATTTTATGAATCTCTAGATCCTGATGGAATTCTTTCTGTGATGCTAGCCGCGGGCTGCATCCGAACGAGGTATGGAGGCACGTTTGGCGGAGTCTGTAAGGCCGATAAATCTTATATAAAGGGTTTTCCAATAAGAGGTGTTATTTTGATATTCAAAGAAAAGTGCCATTTTTTAATATAAATGATCGGATGTTTATTTCATTATAAAGAGGAAGGTATGCCGTTAATAGTGGAAAATAACATCAGGCAAATGACCACCACGACCACGCTTACAGGACAATATCCTTTTCATGAAATTTTCCATAACCAAATCGCAAAGTGGCTGCCCTATGTCCTCGATAGCCTCACGAATTCCATCTTGAATCGACGCTGGGCTGTTGGCGTAGACCTTCTCTTTCACGTGGCCCCAAAGAAAGAAGCCCAAGGTGTTAAATCACAAGATCTCGGTGGCCAATTGTGATCACCTCTTCGAGAGATAACACGGTCCGGAAACTTTTTCCGTAAAAGATCAATGGTTTCGTTGCTTGTGTGGCACGTAGCGCCGTCTTGTTGAAAGTAAACGTTGTCCAGATCAATATCATCCAATTCCGGCCATACAAAATCGTTAATCATCTCTCGATAGCGCAATCCGGTCACCGTAACTGTTGCTCCAGCCTCATTTTCGAAAAAGTAAGGTCCAATGACTCCGCCGGACCATAAACCGCACCAGTCACACGTTGAGGATAGAGAGACTTTTCAACAATAACTCTTGGATTTTCTGAGCCCCAGATCCGACAATTTTGCTTGTTGACGAAGCCACCGAGGTGGAAATGGGCCTCATCACTCAAGATGATTTTTCGATGGAATTCTGGATCATTTTCATGCATTTGAACGACCCAATCAGCAAAGACACGACGTTGTTGATGATCGGCCGGCTTGAGTTCTTGTGTTAACTGGACTTTGTAAGCCTTAAGACCCAAATCTTGCAAAATACGGTGTAATGACGTTTGTGGAATGGCTAATTCCAAAGAACGACGAGGAATGGACAAACCTGGGTTTTCTTTAACACTTTCGGCTACAACAGCAATATTCTCGGCTGTTCTTGAGCGACGTGCACGGGTTTTATTCTTCACATCACTAACTTGTCCCAAGAGCTCGAATTTTTTCACCAATTTCTGTATTGCGGTCCGACAAGGTGCTTCACGGTGACCCAAAAATGTTCGAGTTTTACGAACCGTCTCTGCCAAATTTTCACCATTTTTATAGTGAATTTTAATCATTTCAATGCGTTGTTGAAGCGTGTATCGTTCCATATTTATTAATGGCGTAGTTTCTCCTTGTCAAATGTCAAAAAATGATAGCTTCAAAAGTGACATCTACCGAAATAGCGGGCTATTCAAAATAACACCTCTTATTGGAAAACCCTATACTTTATGCCGAAAATGCTGAAAAAACTGCCAGATATGCATATTAGAAGTGCTGTGTTAGTCGAAAGTCCATTACAAAAACGACCTTACATTCGGTAGTTAGTAGACTGAAAAAGATAATAAATTAGAAAAAGGTAGAACTGAAGTCTCTTTTAGATATAAGAGAGAAGGGACCTTCGATAACACTTAATTTGCGGCAATTATTACTGCATGTAAGGACTCGAGGAAACCTGTCATAGATGGATACTCAGAGGCAGAATACTACATTGAATTTTATTGAGAAAAGATTACGCAATTAGAGTGGCAGGTGGATGTTTGCAATGGGGGTACTATCACCCCTACTGTGGAACCTAGTTGTGAAAACTCCACAGGTAAGGATTTTGAGCTATAGGCTATGCTGATGATATAACCATTATAGTACAGGGTAAAATCATAACTACAATCAGGGAAATGTTGCAAATAGCTCTAAACATTGCATCAGACTGGGCGACAAGTGAAGATCTCTTGGACTCCAAACTTTCTTAGAACCATCACCAAAAAGGAGTCTATCGCCTTAGTGGTGATAACACGAATGTATGGAGAAATTTGGTGACTCGGGCCTAGTATGGCATATTGGCTACATACACAAGGATGATCAGACCAGAGCAAACAAACATCAAAATCAAACTATCCAGGATTTAGAGATTGGCGTTTTAGGGAAAAATAGAAACCATGAGAATGACTCCTACAGTTACAATGGCGACCATGCTGGATTTTTCTCCGCTACACCTTGTGACATAAGAAGCAGCGATGCGATTCTTGAACAATCTCCATACCGCATAGACTAGGGCTATTGTCCAATCTGGACAAGTATAGACAACCCTATCTTTGACAAGAGATCAGACTGTCCTAACCCAGTAACATATTTACTTGAACAAAACTTCCCAGGTAACCATTGACAGAGAAAGGAGCATTTCCATATGATCGATTGATTTGGTTTATAGACGGATCAAAGATTTTGGACGATACGGAAACAAAAATCTACGGCATGGTGGAGCTTTGGTTGTCCCTGGGTAAAAAAGCTACAGTTTCACAAGCAGCAATATAGCAATATTAAAGTGCGTAGATGAAAACCTGGACAGAAATCACGTAAACATACATACAGACTGTCAAGCGGCACTCAAGGTCTTCCAAAGGGTAAAAGTGATGTTAAGATTTGTAATGAAATGCCTTTATCTACTGCGTGCTCTGACAGACCGAAATACAGTCAAGCTGATTTGGGTACCAGAGCACAGTGGACATGAAAACAACGAAGAAAACGACCGTTTAGCAGGCTGGAATCGGAAAATCTATTGTTTGGACCGTAGCAAGCTTTAGGAATACCAAAGTGTTTCATTAGAGAATCTATAAATACATGCATCAAAAAACAGTAAAAACAGATCTGGGTTGATTATCCCAGAAATAGGCACGCAAAGTTACTCATAGATGGACCGTTAATGAAAAGAGCTGAGGAGCTCTAAGCAATGAGCAGAATTGCTCTGTACTACAGGTTATGCGGAGAAGACACTGAAACAGTGAAAGTATATTATGCCAATGCAAGGCACTGTTCTGCCAAATAAGAAAAGGCTTTGATTTTTACTCGTCTAAGATTGTATGTGATCTGCTTGAAGGCATACGGTTGCTTGAATGGAGCTAGAATTAACTGGGGAAGAACAATAAGCCTTCTTTTTATCCATACGGTGAGCGTGTTGTCTAACTATTTCATTACAATTCTAGAATTGTAAGAGGAAGCACCATTATGGTGATGGTCTTTTAAGAGAATTTGCAATTTATTTTGAAAACCGCTCAAGAACGTCATTGCAGATGTTCATTAAAAAAAGAAGAGATTGATAATATCTTTACCTATTATGCCATATACCAAAACATATGAAAGTCTATTACAACAGAATTATATATATATATCTCTAATATTATGGAAGTTATTTTAAATATACAGATAACTGGCTCATCTTATATAATCGATTTTTGGAAGTTTGCAAAATAGGATATATAGATGCATGGATAATGCTGATGTTTGCAGGTGTAGACATTCATTTATTCAATAAATAAACTGGAAATGTACAATAAAACATAACATTTCTGTGCCTAATAAGCAGTGATAGTCTATTTAGGAATGGGTATATTGCATTAAGTATATGCCATCCCAGGCTTAATTAGAAACTTTAGAAAGATCCTTATTACATATCCAAAGTGACTTTCTTTTGCATAAAGCTTGATATCAGTTGCTTTTCTTGGCTGATGTTAAGAGATTATAGCTTCTGGCTCCATATTACGTTTATGTAAACTGCACTGATGATGTTGGTGAGTATAATATAAAATGGTCGTGCATATGATGCATTTTCTGTCATAGTAATACATTCGTTCCATCTTATTTATTAGTAAAATGATGCAGCAGCATAAAGTAAGAATAAACTGATTGAAGAACCTGGAACAACATGATAATCACTCTTGATACAATATTAAATTTCAGAATTATTTTCTTACTAGTTATGTATATAAAAATTGAAAGATTTCTGTCGTCATCAAAGAAAGTTCCAGATTCACGTTAATACTTACTTTCAGAAAACCGTTCAGGGAAAGAGGTGAAAATCTGCCAATAGTAAACTGAATAGGTGTTTGGCTTTTCTGGATTATTAATATCAAATCTTTTTGAAATTCTCTAGTTAGTTCACCAAATTCCAATTCGTAACAACCATCGGCCACAGCACTGCTTTCTGTAATAACTTCGTTGCCCCAAAAAGTAATAATAAATTGCAGTAATACATTTCCAAACGCTAGTACCAGTTGTAGAGCTAAATGGAAATTGAAGTTGGGAAACTAGAAATCAGAGAAGAGTTGTTGTCTTTGCTACTACGAAAGTACAGGGTGTCCCAAGTTCGATAATGTTAAATGGATTAATACAGTTATAAAAAAGCTGATTGTAAGTTACGTTATTGGCCTAACTTATCAAGATAAACTTACTGGTGAAAACAAAAACTTAATAGTTCTTGCTTTTTCGGATTGTAGTCAGTAGGTTATAGAAAATCTTCTTTTTATGAAAACAAGAGCTGAACAAAAGAACAACAAACAAACAAGATTTATTTCAAAAATTCTTACTATAAAAAAAGAAAAGGAAATTAAAATCTAGACGGCGTAATGAATGTTCATTTGTTTATTTTTTCAGTTCTTGTTTTCACAGAAAAGGTTTTGCATAACAATACAATAGGCTGTAACTTGATACTTAATCGAAACAATATCAACAACTTATTATATTCGATAAGCTTAAACTGTAACATATCCAGTAGTACCAAAGTAAAGGACAGTTTTTAATTAAAACAAATAATAAAAATTTGCTCTATATCTTGAGAAGTGTGTACTTTGATAAAAATGTAACTAAAGTATCTTAGAGGCCGCTACTGTATTTCTAAAAATAACGGAGTTACCGTTACCTACGTGTGATTGTTGAAACCAGGGAAAAACAAGCTTTAGGTATAACTCAAAAAAAACAAAAGCAATTTTGTTTTCGTCACTGTATTTGTCTTGAAAAGTCAGGTCAATAATGTACAGTCTTTTAGCTGCATTAATAACAGAGATACCCATTTATATCTTATACTTACAAGCGTGCAAGAAACTAAAGCTAGACAAATTACAATTGCTCCACCGAGATAATCAAACAACGTAGGCACATTAAATACTTTTTCAAAACTTGCTGCTAAATCTATAATAGTCGTGTGATATTTCACTATTTCTTTCAGTGTTGCTTGAAGATACTTTCCCTTAATATTCTCGCGATTAAAATCTTCTCCATCCTAAACAAAAACTATTGGTTTTTCATTTGAAATTCTGAACAAATGAAACTTACCTGTGTAGCTTTGTTTTTACTGTAGGAAATAGAAATCTTAATAAAATGTTTTAAGATTTTGCACCGATATGAAATATGAGCCATCACTCCAGTTATGAAGGTAGTAACTGTTATAAAAACGAGACACACAGAAAACAAAACAATAGTCTGGTAGGCAAATACTATCTCAAAATTGGGACTGTAGCTTGTGTCGAAAAATGCAAAACTTCCGTAAGGTAACTGCCTAACGTAGCTGTGTGTAAATGATGGAATAAGTATTCCTGATACTGAACAAAATATATTTGATATTCCCACTCCAATGACCATTATATACTAAAATAATTAAAAATCTTATTAAATCTACAACTTATAGAAACTAATTATGCATTTTATGGGTTCTTTTGTTAGACAGTAAATATTTATTTATACTAAGGTCAGTATAACAGATCAATCATTTAGAAACCTCGCAGTTAGAATAATGCGCTTGCATTAAATTTTGGAAGTTTCTTTTCTAATCACAAGACTGACTGTTTAAATTCTTTTCTGTTTTTTTCATTAAATAGCTTTTACAGATTTATCTACAGCTGTTTTTGCATTCCTTAATAAGTATCATTTTGTCTCTACCATAGATAACAGATAGATGTATGGAAAAGAAATCTGAAGCACAAACAGTATGATACTTCTGTAAAAAGCCAAAAAAGACTAAAACTTTTTCAGATACGGTAGTGTACTAATTTATAAAAAATAACTAAAAAATGCAATAGCATCTTGCATATCGTTCAAAGAAAGAAGTGTGAAAATGTACTAAGAGATGACACTGTGTATGTTGTAAACGTATAGTCAAGTCACCTCAATGTGTCCCCTAAGACGATAAGAATCGAGAACAGCAAATTCTAAGAAACCATAAAATAAGAAAGTATTAAAGCCTACCCTTGACAAAAGGAGCTGATAAACAGATTTAGTAGCTCTAAGATCTCCTTGCCTTCACACTTCGGCTTGGTCAGACATCATCGCGTTAAAGGGCTTCTCCTGTTTGTAAGTTTCTTCGAGGGTTTCTAGAAGACTAGAAACAACCTTGCATATCATCATTATCATCATTACAGGTACAAAAGAAGTTTGACAGTCTCCATTTAAATAAATCGAAATTCAAGGTTGTAGTAGAAAATTAAAATAAATTAAATTACATTCAAGGAACTATGCACGAGTCAAAGTTCTTTCTCGTACGGGACTACCTGCAGTGTCCCATTAGATTTTATCCACCGTTAAACATTACGAGGAAGCTTTGAGTTGAAATAGATTGGAATTTTCTCTCACTTAAGTTTTTCGAGAAAACTATGAACGGAAACGTGCAGGCTTTCGCTTCCAAAAGGTCCACCTATGGCGGCCACTGGTCGGAATCTGATCCTCATTAACCTTCTCAAGAAAGCAGTATACAGAAACGGATTAGATTCGTTCCTAAATCAGTCGCCGTCACACCTCACACCGAAGGTACGGATCTCTAGAATAAATTTCTCACTTTTAGATATCTCAGAAAACGTTATGTATAAAAGCTGGTCAGCCGGATGTGGCATCACATTGATCTCCTAGCTTATGAAAGAGAATAAATTTCGTTTGAAATCTCTATCTTTCATGAATTTTTGGATGTTGACAGATCAGAGCATCAATTCAACCTTCCATTTTAAAAAAACCTTGTAGTGAAAAACTTTAGATACCTCGGTAGAAAAGACTGTTAGGAATATTGTTTGTAAACAATGTGTAATGACGGATTTACTAGAAATTTCTGCTATCTCAAACCCAGATGTGTAAAATGCTTAGTTGTTCACTCCAAGTCAGAAAGGAGACAAATCTCGTGACGTTCACTGCGTTCTTTGCGGTGGGAACCACCCAGCAAACTACAAAGGATGCACGATCTACAAACAATTACAAAAGAAAACCGTTCCTCTCCTCTGACTAAAACCCTATACCTCACTATAGATTCACTTGGCGTCAACACATATTTACAAAACGAAAACAACTTGGCCTCTTTTTCACTAAGATGCACTGGCTACTAGACCGCAGGTCAAAACAATGTTCTCATCTATAAAGTCATCATCAGATCCAGATGGACCTATGGTATCCAACTCTGGAAAACGACCTCTACCCTCAACATCGAAATATTGAAGCTATTTCAATCTAAAACTTTGCGTCGATCACCGATGCTCTCTGGTACGTCCCAAATTCAGTTATCCCTACAGACCTGAAAATGCCCACAATCAAAGAAGAAATCTGTCGTTTCAGTTCACAGTACCGCGTCCGCCTTCGTGCACATCTCAACTCCTTGGTAACGAACCTCATGCACTAATCCGACAGCAGACGACCGCAAAGACATACGCCTTCCGGTCTGTCCTCCAGATTCTAAGTGAAAACGATTTAGTGTTAAACTTAAATAAAGCATTAACAAGTTTATTAAGTTTATCAGTACGTCCATACAAGAGGCTCATGACGAGGCTTTACTATTTAGAGACAATTGACTATCGTCATTAGTATCCAGTGATTTTGAAACATTTTCCTATTTTGTCTCCTGATAATAAGACTCCCACGAAGTATACTGCCAAATCATTTTAATCTCTGATCTACCGAGTTAGTCACGTTGACAGTTGTAATTTATGTTATGAGGAAATTACCGCTCCAAGTCACTAATTCCCATTTTTCCCGTAATAATGTATAAGAAAGAGAAAGAAGAATGTTAAATTAAATGAAAACTACGGTACGTGAAGAAGGTAGAAGAAGTGAATACATTAAGCTGGCAGCATCGAACCTAATGTCTTAAAGGACATTAAGGACTTACGAAGAAAAAAAACGAATACACTATCAGATAAAAGCATCGGGGTCTTCCAGATATCGACAAGCATTTGAAGCTTATGGGTATTGCCAGATATCTGATTATGTTTTGAAGAAAGCATAGAATCTACAGGTCGGAGAATACAGGATTTAAGCTCTTAACTTTCGATTTGTGTTAGAAACAGTCAAAACACGTCAAGTACAAAAATAATAATTAAAAATGTCACTCATCTTTGGTGAAGAATGACGACCATTACATCTTCAAATATGCTAAGTTTAGTACCACGGGGAAAATTCCATTATTGTTTAGAAACTATTTTTGAAAGTTCTGTACACATACGCCATGAAGAGTAGAAATCTCGAAATAATTTTTGATTAATCAACATAGCATCTCTATAAAAGGCACCTGAAATTGCTCAGTATGTTATCTAGCTGCTCTAGTATAGAGGTTTTAGTACTTTCAGCAGCCACGTAAAGGCTGATTGACATTATCCTTTTTTCAATCTATTTTTTAGGATCAAACTTGAATCTATTTTCATCCTACAATACAACCTAGTTTCGAATCAAGTTTTGGTATTTAACATGAAGTTTACCGCAGTTAATTTTCCCAAGTTCATTGAACAGTGCTACCACACCAACCTGCAAAGTTTTGCACGCATGTATATCTCAGTTTTTATAAAAAGTTTGTGTTTACAACCAACTGCTATTCATTTGCTTATTTGTTACAGTGTTGAATAAAAAAGATAAAAATTATTTCATTATCGGCAACAGTTGGTAATGTTGAAACGTCGTTTAGTGCGCAAGTCTAGGATAGGATTTAGCATCAAAATAGGTCCGGATCTAGTTTGTCAATCTACTTTCTTGCAGCTTCTATGATGAAAGAGGATGTCATTTCACATTATAAGAAACCGTCCTAGACGTCTAGGTTCTAATTTATAGCAAGAAAAAGGTTGAAAATAAAATAATGTCAATCAGCCTTAAGTTTGAATTCAAACTATGGTATGCATACTACCAAAGTTTAGCATTCACACAATCCTACCAGCATATAATTTTGAAGGTTGAAAGTTTTAGTTGATAACATAGCGGATTCCAACGAAGACTATGGCATGAGATGTTAGAGAAGCTAAAACTATGATTATTAGCGATTCTGACTTGGTAAATTAATAGATAATTTTTGATAAAAAATTTGGTGTCGAGTACAAAATGTAACAACTAATATCATTAAACTTAGTTTTAATTTATGGTTTCAAATATGCAAAAATATACAGTGCCTGTCATTTAAAATTACATTATGTCATCTCAGGCTAAATAGAAAGTGATATAAAATTTCATCAGGCTTCGGTTGTAACATTTATAAGAACTAGAAAAAAAGTCTCTAATTTTTAACCAGAAACCTGACAATAGGTAAAAGGTAGAAGTAAAATAAGTATACTACACACGTGTTAGTAAATTATGAAGTAAATATAGAATTTGGATGTTCTGCAAAGTTTGAGGGTAGGTTTAGAATTTTACGTTTCGGTTCAAATTCTTTGTGCAAATGCTACACTAATACATTAGTAGGCTAAAGGGAGGTAATTTGGTGATAATCTTTATTTATGTTGAATTTGTAGCTAGCAGAACCAAGATAATTCCATACCAGCAAAGAGAATTGATTAACAAAACTTTACATAATACAATCGTTGTACACTTTCCTTATCTGTTCTGTAAAATAAAACTAAAAACTACTTGTGGATTGGTAATCTGGTGACCAGGTTAGGAAAGTTAGTGGTATCGGTCAGAAAATTTGGTGATAGTCTTAAATCGATCACATAATCTCAGAATAAATGCCTAGTTTATGATGTTAACTCTAATTATAAGTCTTTTTCTTCTTCTTCTTCTTTACAACATTTATCGCACATATAAATGATATCTTCTGTGACACCAGTTTGGCATTTTTCGTGGTACAGAATTTGTCAGAAACTACATTACATCCATGCCAGGCCAGTCTTTTTTTAACATCTTGTGAATATCTTTTAAAGCAACTTCCACACGTCCAGTCATCTTTTTTCCCATTTACGGAAGTTGGCACAGCTAAAAAGGATGCAGGAACTAAAGACGATATTTTTGGAGTAATCTTTTTACTTCGACGTTTTTTCTTGGGAAGAGTGCTTTGGACGCCATAAATTTCTTCAACGAGTACTAAACATTTTGCCGAGGAATTCGTTACTCGTTTCTGTTTATTAGTAACAGATAGTTCAGGACGTTTTAAAATTTGATCAACAGTTGAGACTGAAGCAGCAGAAGCGGCATGGTTGTTTTTCCCGTAAGCTTTGATGGAGCTAAAACATCCGCAGACACGGCATCTCTCTTAAGCACCACTTTTTCGAAACGCATTTTGAATATTACTTAACGGAAAGCTTGCTAGAAACGCAGGATTTAACAGCTAATAAAAGTTGGATTTGTTTGGTGCCCGTATGAGGTTGGTTTTCATATAGTCATTGAGAGATTTTGCCTAATTAGCTTTCAGTGATCGATAAACTTCCATATGAAGTGGTTGAAGCAAGTGGCTGCAATGAGCAGGAAACATTAGCAAATATATTTGATTTTCTCTTACTGTGAAAAAAGTATCGTAACGTGTCATTTGTTAAGGCAAAATTTTTAAACACAAAACATAAAAGGTTGCCGTTGCTATGATACATACTAATTGTACATTTAATATCAATGTTTTCAAATAAAAAACTGCTTTTGAAGTAGGTAGTTCTTGATTTTTATTACGAACGTGAAAAAAGTTTTGTATGCAATTCGTGAATAAAGTTACTTTTTTTCACTGCGCGGATTTGCGCACTCGGCGGATTTGGTTTACTTTTCATAAAAAAAAGATACACTTTACTCACTTGTTGCATAAATAACTATTATAAAGCCATACTTGAGCATTTACGTAGAAATTACATTCGTCCACTAATTCATTCTCATATTCTCCACCTCTGTCAGGGTTTGGTGCAAATATATCACTTTGTAGCAGCAGAAGCGTTCTTCCTATTTCTTTACGCACCAAAAATACAGCAAACACTTTTAGACAAGCTGTGTGTGTTAACGAAAAATAAAATCCATTCTTATGCAATATAATAGCAGAACTTACCATTTATAGAAGCTGCAGTAAAAGCTAATCCTTCTAATACTATATCTAAACTGTAGTAATTCGTGCTAATAGCGTGAAAAATAGTGACAGGAAAACTCCACATAAAGCATATAATTAATAAACTATACAGGTGATACCATACAGATTCACTTTCATTTAAGGAAACACCAAGTATCCTTAATACTTTCTTGTGAGGTACTAGATATTCATTTTCTGTACGTGGAGAAACCATGTTTCTTCTTTAGAGTCAAATAAAATTATGGAAGAATAAAACTAGAATGTAGCCCTTAATAAGTAATTAACAATTAATCTTACATAATTAATGCTGGTATTTAACGTTTGAGAAATCTATACCTGAGCAAATAAGATAATAAGACTGATTTGACTAATTAGTTTTATAAGTAGTGTACGTATGTAATTATTTAATTATTTAGAGGTAATATAGTTCCTTGCTTTTAATATTTATCTTTGGTTTAAAAAACAAAAACTTTATTGAAATTAAATTGAAAATAAAATTAAAATATATCAGAATACAATATAAAAAACAAAGGTATTTAACTAATTTCACTTAAAAAGATTAATTTGTTAGTTTATTATTGATTTATCTACTTATTTATTTTTTGTTTAAGAGCATTATCCACTACCTGACCAACTCCGTTTATCCACCAAGTGTCTCCGCTTCCGCCTTCATTCGCACTTCTGCGTTAGAATTTAGCACAGACTAACTGTTTGCATGCTTTTCTTTCTAGATTCTAACATGTAGCAGTGTCGCATGCACTGCGTATAACGTTAGAAATCGTACCAATTTTTACTTGCCTAGAATTTGACAACAGTGTTGAAAAACATGTGGCTTTGGGTCTTTTCGGTTCCGTCGAATACAGTGTTGCCAGGTAAGCGATTTTTCCGTCAAGTCTGGATTATTTAAAAGTGGCTTAGCGGTGAAAATTCATTGTTTACCGTTTAGCGGAAAACCTAGCTTTTTAAAAAATTATGAGCCAGAAAACTAGCGGATTCTAAGTTTTCCTGCTCATATAATATTATTACCCACAAAATCCAACCTAATTAGGTAAACGGCGGCATTTCAGAAATTGAGGATTATTATTCTGATATACCCTTGTAGTAGTAAAATATTTTTCGACACTTCATACAGCGCCGAAAATGCACTAAATTACATTTTTGCTAATCCTTTACCAGAAAGATTAGCTGAATTATATTTTCAAGGTAAACTTTGCCCTGCAGAACCTACTAAGTTATTTACGACTTCCTGTTTATTACAGTGAAAAAAGAAGCTAACTCATTTTAGAAGGTACAGATAACTTTTGCCACTTATTAGTTCCTTTTTTTTGAACAATTTCCAAATTTTATTTTTTTGGAAATTAGCTAATCTTTTTAATTAATCTTTTATCTTTATACTAGTTATCTTTTCTATACAAAAGTTAGCACACTTTCAATGCCAGTTTGTTAAATCATAAATCGTAGATATCAAATTGTGCTTAAATGCAATCTCGTTTGGAACATATTAAATTTTATTAGATAAAAAATGTTTTTATATTAAAAAGAAATGAATAAAAATAATTTGTAAATAACACATATTTGATGGGAAATGTGGATAACCGCATCATTCTTGGTAAAATTAATCAGGTATGTAGAATTCTTTAAAAATAGCTTTTGAGAGTTTATGGATTATTTTTTCTAATTTTTCTTAATATAAAATTTTTGGATTTAGATTTTGACGGTTTCTAGCTTATTTGAATAATCACTTTCGCGCAATAGCGCAGCTGCGACCTGGCAACACTGGTCGAATATATTTACAGGCCTTACATACACTACTTATTAACTGTTCATTCATCTTTCTTCGTTTTTTTCCTAATATTCTAAAATAATTGTTGAATGATTTTTTAGTATACAATATATATGTAGGCATTATATTTTTATTCAAGAGTAAATTTATTTTATGTAATTTCTCACTGCCATAAAATATCTCTCATCTTTATACATAGTATTATAACTCGTGAAAGCACACAAAACGTTTATTTTTTAATTTTTAAATTTATAACTGAGGGTTCATACAAAAAATAGAAGAATATAAATTCTGCAAACTTACGTATTAAATTGTAGTTATAATATTATCAGACTTATTATTTATTAATTAGAATACTTGTAATACTTGAATACTGAATTGGTTTTCTAAAGCACGTGGAATGCACCACAAATTTTACATTATATACAGGGTGTTAGGTGAGAGATGGCCTGCGTTGCGATCTTTTAAACCGTAAGAGATACAAGGTCGGTTAAATAGGCAAACAATTAACTCATGAGGAGTACATATCTAAACAGTTGCCAAACCGGACCGATTTCTCGTAGCCTATCAGATATTAAGAAAAAAACCGATTTCTTCCGAAATTTTGAAATCAGTTTATTTTGAAAACCGCTAAAGGTACGGAAAAATTGTAAAGGAGTAACTTGTAGGGTTTTTTACGTAAAATATGATAATTATTCTCAAACGATTGTCAATTGTTTTACATTCAAGATGTAGCATAAAGTTAGTAGTTTTTTAATGTAATGAATAGTCGACCTTCGACTCAAAAGAAAGCTTATTTTTTTCTCGTTTTAGTGATGTAAGGTATGTTACAGTTATCTTTAGGTTCATATAACTACAGGCATTGTACTGACGCCCGCGCCAAACATTTTCTAGAACGTCGGTGTGTTATTGATAGATAAAAATTCCGTATTATGTAGCCCTGACTATATCAACAACTAAATGTTTGCTTTTGTTTTTTAAAACAGTTTGTGTCGACTATTCATTACATTAAAAAACTACTAACTTTATGCTATATCTCGGATGTAAAACAGTTGACAATCGTTTGGGGATAATTATCATATTCTACGTATAAAATCCTACAACTTCCTCCTTTACGAACTTCAGCGGTTTTAAAAATAAACTGATTTTAAAATTTCGGAAGAAATCAGTTTCTTATTAATATCTGGTAGGCTATGAGAAATCGGTCCGGTTTGGCAATTGTTTCGATATTTACTGCTTATGAGCAAATTGTTTGCCCAGTTAACCGACCTTGTATCTTTTACAGTTTAAAAGGTCCCAAATGCAGGCCATCTCCCACCTAACATCCTGTATAAATATAACAATAATTATAAATATATTAAATATAACAAAGGTTAGTAACAACCAATATAACAATAATATAACTAGAACACTGTAATTACTAACGCTATTTATTTTTAAGTTTTAACGTGTTTTTATGGGACTATGCCTAATTGATTCAAAAGATTTGTACAAATTTGGAAAAAACAACATTAGATTCGTCAGATAGGCTTATTTTTTGTTCAATTAGACACATTTTACATTTAAATAAATATGTGCTATGAAGGCCCCGCTTTGTTTCGTTGATTACATCTATATCAGCAAAAGTGCAATCAAATAGTGTATGTCTTGAGATGCTTCTGATTTGTTCGAAAAGATAACCTATGTCTACCAATCGTCTACCTTTTGGTTGAAATGCTTATGGCTTTTGGACTGCTTCATATTCGGTTATAAATGATGTACTAGATTGTAAGATGGAAAATAAAGAGGTAGTTAATTAAGACTAAAAAACGGTATATATTTTATTATACCCGCGTGAAGCCAGCAACCGCGAGTACCAACCAATTCTCCGATGGCTGCCGAATACCATAAACATACAAAACTATAGACTGTAACCCGATACCTATTAAAATGGGTGTTTGAGGAACATTACGCTCAAAAATTGAGGTTCATCCTTCACTGTAAAGCTGTAAAAGTTAAATTAGTTTGCAACACAGCCTATCAAGGTAAAACCCACCGCAGAAGGTAAATACACCGGCATGGTGTTTGAGGGACAGTCTGTTCCACTTTCGCACTAGGTTGAAAAATACAGTGTACTCTTTACTATCATACGCTAACAGTTAGATTTCTTACAACAGAGTCTGTCAGGGTTTCACACTTTTAAACACTATCTATCAGATATTTATTTACATATTTTCTGATACGATTTCTAAGAACATAAGTGTAGTAACCACTTTTGAGTTTATGTCCGCCATAAATGGCATTCCAAACTTTCTCGGCTATCATAAAACTACCTTCTTCAATAGTGCAGTTACTGTACTTTCCCTTAGCAACTTTGTTCAGAACATTCTGGACTGTCCTGGCAAGATTATATTACAATCTGAACCAGAAACATTTTGAAGTACCTCCGGTATATCGAGAGTTTCTCTATTAATGTTGCAATTAGGTTCGTTATCAAAATCCTCTTTTACTGGATAATTCGTAGAGTTGCATGATGAGGTACTCTTTTCAGTTTGAAATTTCAAAGAAAATAATGATTTCGGCTTTACGTTGTGATGTGACATATTGTAAGCTAAAGACTTTGTCGGTGTAGAGGTAAGCAGAGGTAAAGACTCAGTAGACCTATTAGGTGAAAGATGAATTGTAACAGGTATTTCTAGTATAGCTAAGGGTGCATTATTCAGTATATGTATCTTGAATATGTTCTTCTCTAACAGCACTATTGAATAATTCTTCAGTTTTATCTGATCGAACGGTTGCTGATTCCTATGTTGTATTCATAGCACTTGATCTTTTTAATTTAACGTACAAAGAGTGTCTGTTTCGTAAATTATTGTTTTTATTTATTTTTGAACACCTTTGGCCCTATAAAGACCTATAATTCCTTCAGAAAGAACATACTTCAGGAAATTCTGAACTAAGAGATTTAAAAATAGTGACAAGATCTTGTGGTTTGTTTTTACAAATTAAATGCTTTGATTGAAAAGCTTTCTTGTAATAATTTTCATTTCTTTTAATAACACGAATTAATTCACTAGGGTATTTTAACTTTTTGTTTTTTATCCTTTTATTTTTTTTATCAATGCAAATACTTTTCTAATCAATGGACAGTAAAACTAAACTTTTTTGTTGTCCGTCTTGAACTTGGGTGTACCCAAAAATTAAGGGATTCCCTGCATAGCTGTTTTCTATTGTCATAATACATCTTACAGATTGTTTATGGCAGTGCGTTTAGGATTAGGCACATTTAGTTGCTCGAGGCAAAAGTGGGAGCATTTACTTTTAGATACCTATCTGATGCAGAAAGACAGCGTTGTCAAACTGACGTGTAAGCTTTTCTTGCAATCAGCGGCGCCACTATACAATACGATAGCTTTTTAATTGTAATTCTTACATTAAATAATTAATATTAGTTTGTATTCTATAATTCTTTCACAGATATCCGTTCCATTCTAAAATGAACGGCGGACTTAGTTTATTTTTCTAAAAAGTAATTTTTAATTTAGTTTAAATTAACACAATCATGATTTTTAAAGAAAGACCACCACTCTACTAATAACAACAAAGTTTTTCGCGAAAACCTCATCAAAAAATATTCAGAAATAACTGAGATACATTTGAACTAAGTTCAAGCGCTCTGGATAATGCTCTTAAGGTATGTAAACTAGCATTGCAAAGTTACTGACTTATAAGGGTTGGTAAGCCTTTTTATCTTTATATGCTTGAAAATTCGAGTTTACTTTAAATGAGTAGATCTTATCGATAAAACCTTAGCCGGAAAGCTAATTTTTAATTCATTTAAAATTATTCACACCTGAACAGCAAAGATTCTTTATGACCAAAAACAAATAGTTTCTGTAAAGTTACTTGAAGTATTTAAAAATGTATCGCAAAAAATCTTTTATTGCAATTTATTTATTAACCAACAAATCAGGTAAAATGTATGAAGGAGTAGCCTAACGACGATGTGCTCATAGCCTTGTTCTGAATTTCAAAAGATTAATGCCAAAAATGTAAATGAAATAAGTATTTCAATTTTTATTGTTTGAAATTAAAATTTACAACTACAGTGTTCGAAGGAACAAGCATTGGTGAATTGGTTCTCAGAGCGACAAGTTCGTTGCAATCTTGGTATTAATTTGGAATATGCAGGGTGTCCCGTAAATGCCAATAAAGCTTTAGGTAGCAGCCTTTTTCAATCTGTTAAGATGCCAAAATTAAAAACACGAATGTTCTAATGTACTTAGATTTGTTACAAAAATAAAAAAAAAAGAAATTTAAACTTGGCAACGTTGCTTAAGGCCAACGAATAAAATATATCCCTGCAAGGAGGCTTTGAATTCGGAAATACATCAAATAAGTAGGCTAATAAATGATTTGCAAAGCAAATTACTGCCCAAGCTGGACCAAAAATACGTTAGTAAAAAATGTGTGCATAGTTAATTTATCACTGATATTCTTGGTGTTAAATTAGGTTATTAAGTTTATAATTGTGTAGCAATTGGGTCCACAAATAAAACTCAGAAGTAGCTTCAGTGATAATAGATCATAAAATTGTCAAAACTTGAAAGAATGGCTGGCAACTAATTCCATCAGATTTATCAGTACGTTCAAGACTTGCATGTTTGTCATATCTATTTCTTTTAGTAAGAATTCAATTTTTAACAGCATTTTCAAAACAAGAAATCTAACAGTTCTGTGCTTTATTAAGGGTAATTATTGTTTTAACAGATTTATTTTTTAAATTGGTAATGGCTTCATTTGGATTCGATTCTTTGGTTTCTGTTTATTTAGTGATAAAGATATTAACTTCTGACTAGTTGCACAAGAAAATTAAGCTGAGGAGAAATGCTCTTTTTGCAGATTAGCAATAAGCACTCATAGAAGATGTTTACCTGAAGCTTTATTGGCATTTACGGGACACCCTGTAGAATTTTATTGTTCTATTAGTAAAGTCGTGTTAACAATAGTGTTATAAAATCAAGTCGACGATTGCTGTCATCGTTTTTAGATTTTTAGATCTTCGTATTGTTGGTTTAACAGTTGAATAAAAGAAGATTATTGACATTTTTGAATAAAATCGGCCGGGCGTTGTATCGAAAAAAATTGGTAAAAACAGATAAATTCATTGGGTAAACTCAATAAAAATTCCAATATTTACTGAAAGGAATTTTGGGCGCTTGTATCCAGATAATTCGTGGTCATGGAAATTTGGTTATAAGGCGAAACAAGTATAGGCGGGGCTACCATTGGTAATGGATAAAATATAATAGTTACCATTGTACGTATACTGTTAATGGAAAACAACCTGCATTGTGTTGTAGTAAGAAAAAATTGTGAATGTGTTTTTATTTTTATCTTGAAAATCAAATCAAGGTGACGTCAGTTTAACCATCAAGTGATAAGGGAATAAAATTTAAAAAGTTATTCACCAGTTTATATAGTTGTTCGTTTTCATCGTGTTACCTGAATTTACAATAAATGTATTGATTGAGTTGAATTTAATATTATTTTTTTTATGTTCTATTGATAAACACCACGTCTGCTTAGGTTTTGTCTTTTTTCTTTTCCTTTAAACAATAGCAATATTCTCCTTAATCTCTGGGTTCATTAAATATTAACTTTTTTGATTAGCAGGAAAATCATAAGTAAATATAGTACTGTCTGTATTAATTGGTGATCTAATTTTTGCAAATTTTGCATGATAAAAGCACTGTTATTGCTGATGAATTTAATAAAGACTTTATCTTCGATACAAAGTTAACATAATTATTTAGCAATGTACAAGTTAAGATTAATTAGACATTTCTAATACGGCTAGAAATCAAAGATTATAGATTGTTTTGTTTTGTTGTTTCAAGGTAAGGCGTTTTAGTGTTACATAAATCTACTAATTTAGTTTACCGTTACTTGCTTTTAAATATCTTTATAACATAACTTCTTTGTTAACCATGTTAAAAAATAACACTATAGTGCATTACTAACAAATAATAGTAACTATACCATAGGAAATCATATCTCTTAACTGAGGAATAACTGAACAAGTAAATTCAACAAACTTTTATGTTTTGCCTAATTCTGAATGTACGTTTTCTACATATTGTGTGCTGTGTCGAAACCACATCTTGGGTGTCTTAAAGTGTGCGGCTAAAAATTGTACCAACTGGTTTTTTATTGAGGTTTACATTTAGCGAAACAATATTTACCGTGTGCAAATGGAAATGTTTTAATTTGGGTGTCAAATAGTGAAATCGCTTGTGCCATATCCGACATGCGATGTTAAGACTTTTTGCCTAAAAAATATGTTGATATCGTTTGAGTTTTCTTTAAATTTCTGATTTCAGACATTTACAAATTAACTTGTACTCAGCTAATATTACTGTATGTAATAATATATTAACTTCAATGTAATGATTTCCACAACATTTAATTATAGTCTTATTTCATGGGCCGAAATTGAATTTTATTTATCAAAATTTTAAATTAATGTCAAAAAATGTTTGTTAATTATAGGTTAATCGTTATGACATTAACTTGTGTCAATGAGATTTGTCAGCTTCTATTATGAATGTCAAGATATGTTTGTCAAAAAAATTTATAAATTGATAATGATCAACTCATTCAAAGAATTTTTACATTTTTTTTTTTTATCTAACTATACCAACTACACAGTTTTATTATTTTAACTATCTTCCTTTTTTAGTAGTTAAGATTTTACTTTATTTTTTATTTTATTTCTAATTATACCACCTATAAACTTTAGTAGGTCCTCTTCCTCTTCTTGGGAATCCTTTGTTCACCTTTATAGCACTCAGTTTCGTCTTCTCACAATTTTGCACTTGGTATCTCATCCAATAATTGTTCACCACAGTGAAATTGGGAACGTGCACCAAGTCATTCTACTCATTTGCTTCCTTCCTCATTTTTCCATTTACTGTACTAATTTTTTCTTCATTTCCATTTGGTCTCTCTTTGTCGACGTTTTTGTTTTGTTTTAGTCAATTAATGATAAATAAAAGTCCATTTATTTGGTGTACCATATTTTATTTTATTTTTGATGTACTTTTCTTGTGATAACATGTCACATTGCACATAAACCGCAATAAACGTAACAGAAACCATAAATATAACAAATCTTAAGAACCATTCACATAAAAATCTTAATAACCATATACATAAACATCTTAACAACCATATAAATAACGAATATTAATAACCATTTACAAAAATAATCTTAATGGTCCATATACATTTCTTTTTTATTATTACTTCTTTTCATTTTTTAAAAGAAAAGACTTATTTCACAATTCTCTATTTTTCGTTTTTTTTTATATCTATCAACAATCACACCTAGATACCCCTTTTTCAATTTTTCTTTTCCACAAACTTCCCTTTTTTCCTTTCCTTTTTTTATTATCTAGCCGCCCACTCTATACAACCTACTTTTCGTTATCTATTCCTAATCACAAAACCTACTGTACATGCACTTAATCATATTATATTCTTTGAATGATTAACCCTTTTTTTAATTTTAAACCATATAGTTTTGAATATCATCACATGTAGTACGTGTAACCAAGCCCTTCTGGTTGCGTGCGAATGTGCCTTATTTATTCACGAAGTTGTAGAGCAGTATCAAGTAAGAATAAACTAATTGAAGAAACTGAAATAGAATTAGTAATTACACATATTAGAAAACCAAACATAGATAAAGATATCAACATGCAGTGTTCAAAGATAAAGGTACAAACTTTCCAATGGTAAATCGAATAGTAGTCTGACTTCGCTGCATTAATAATCTCAAATCTTTTTAAAAATCGTTATTTAATTCATAGAATTTAACTTCATAACAACCCTCAGCCACTGCGCTGCTTTTTGTTATAACCTCGTTACCCCAAATAGCTACGATAAATTGTAGAAACACATTTCCCAATGCCGATAACATTTGCATTACTGTATGCATGTTAAAGGTGGGAAACTAAAAATAAGAAAGAAGTAATTGGCTATTTGATACAGTTTGATACTTACTTACAACTGTGCAAGAAAACAAAAATAGGCCAATTACAAGCGCCGCACCAAGATAATCAAGTAATGCAGGCACGTTAAAAAAGTTTTCAAATCTTGCTGCTAAATCGATAATCTTCGTGTGATATTTCATTATTTCTTTCACAGTTCCTTGAATATACTGACGCTTAATATCTTCTTGATTAAAATCTTTTTCAGCCTTAACAAAAAGATGCCAATTTTCTATTGGAAATCTCTAAATATAATTAGAGCTTACCTGTACTGCTTTGGTTTTACTATAGGGCACAGAAATGTGTGCAAAATGTCTTAGTATTTTGCACTGATAAGAGATATGTGCCATCACTTCGGTAATAAAAGTAGTAAGAGTTGTAAGAGCTATACATACAATAAGCACAGAAATAGTCTGGTATGCAAGTACTATTTCAAAGTTAGGACTGTAGCTGGTGTCAAGAAGCGTAAAACTTCCATAAGGTAACTGTTTCGCGTGGCTTTTCGTAAACTTTGAGATAATTAGTGCTTCTGATGCTGAACAAATTACATTTAAGATTGCCAATACGAAAATAAATATATACTAAAACAATTTAGTAGCGGTTACACACAAGAACAAAAATTATAAACAAAAATAAAAATACAAATAAATAGTAAAATCAACGAAAAGGTTGTTAATTTAGTTTTTCGGTATGTACCCATGCATTTAAGAATTAACTCAAATCTCTTCGCGTAATGGATTGAAAAACCTTTCCGTTCAGTCTGGATATTTCAAAAATAATAATGAATTCATAGACAGGATTGTTAATGTCTTTTGTGTTGAGTGCAAGTATTTATTCAATAAATAAATTGGAAATTTACAATAAAACATATCATTTCTGTGCCTAATAAACAGTGATAGTCTATTTAGGACTGCGTATATTGCATTAAGTATATGACATCAAAGGCTTAATTAGAAACTTTTGAAAGAGGCTTGTTACACATCCAAAGTGACTTTCATTTGCATAAAGCGTGATTTCAGTTGCTTTTCTTGGCTGATGTGAAGAGATTATAGCTTTTGGCTTCATATTACGTTTATGTAAACTGCACTGATGATGTTGGTAACAATAATATAAAATGGTCGTTCACGTTATGTCTGTTCTGTCACAGTAATATATACGCTCCATCTTATTTATTAGTAAAATGATGCAGCAGCATAAAGTAAGAATAAACTGATTGAAGAACCTGGAACAACATGATAATCACCCTTTATACCCTATTAAATTTCAGAATTAACCTTTTCTTACAAGTTATTTATATAAAAATTAAAAGGTTTTGTCGTCATCAAAGACAGTTCCAGATTCACGTTAATACTTACTTTCAGAAAACCATTCAGGGAAAGAGGTGAAAATCTGCCAATAGTAAACTGAATGGGTGTTTGGCTTCTCTGGATTATTAATATTAAATCTTTCTGAAATTCTCTAGTTAGTTCACCAAATTCCAATTCGTAACAACCATCGGCCACAGCACTGCTTTCTGTAATAACTTCGTTGCCCCAAAAAGTAATAATAAATTGCAGTAATACATTTCCAAACGCTAGTACCAGTTGTAGAGCTAAATGGAAATTGAAGGTGGGAAACTAGAAATCAGAAAAGAGTTGTTGTCTTTGCTACTACGAAAGTACAGGGTGTCCCAAATTCGATAATGTTAAATGGATTAATACAGCTATAAAAAAGCTGATTGTAAATTACGTTATTGGCCTAACTTATCAAGATAAACTTACTGGTGAAAACAAAAACTTAATAATTCCTGCTTTTTCGGATTGTAGTCAGTAGGTTATAGAAAATCTTCTTTTTATGAAAACAAGAGCTGAACAAAAGAACAACCAACAAACAAGATTTATTTCAAAAATTCTTACTATAAAAAAAGAAAAGAAAATTAAAATCTAGATGGTGTAATGAATGTTCAGTCGTTCAGTTCTTGTTTATACAAAAAATATTTTGCATGACGATATAGGCTGTAACTTGATACTTAATCGAAACAACATCAACAACTTATAATATTCGATAAGCTTAAATGTAACATATCCAGTAGTACCAAAGTAAAGAACAATTTTTAATTAAAACAAATAATAAAAATTTGCTCTATATCTTGAGAAGTGTGTACTTTGATAAAAATGTAACTAAAGTATCTTATAGGCCGCTACTGTATTTCTAAAAATAACGGAGTTACCGTTACCTACGTGCGATTGTTGAAATCGGGCAAAAACAAGCTTTAGGTATAACGCAAAAAAGACAAAAGCTATTTTGTTTTCATCACTAAATTTGTCTTAAAAAGTCAGGTCAATAATGTGCAGTCAGTCTTTTTTTTAGCTGCATTAATAACAGACATACCCATTTATATCTTATACTTACAAGCGTGCAAGAAACTAAAGCTAGGCAAATTACAATTGCTCCACCGAGATAATCGAACAATGTAGGCACATTGAATAACTTTTCAAAACTTGCTGCTAAATCTATAATAGCCGTGTGATATTTCACCATTTCTTTCAGTGTTGCTTGAAGATACTTTTCCTTAATATTCTCGCGATTAAAATCTTCTCCATCCTAAAAAAAACTGTTGGTTTTTCATTTTGAAATGTTGAAAAAATGAAACTTACCTGTGTAGCTTTGTTTTTACTATAGGAAATAGAAATCTTAATAAAATGTTTTAAGATTTTGCACCGATATGAAATATGAGCCATCACTCCAGTTATGAAGGTAGTAACTGTTATAAAAACGAGACACACAGAAAACAAAACAATAGTCTGGTAGGCAAATACTATCTCAAAATTGGGACTGTAGCTTGTGTCGAAAAATGCAAAACTTCCGTAAGGTAACTGTCTAATGTAGTTGTGTGTAAATAATGGAATAAGTATTTCTGATACTGAACAAAATATATTTGATATTCCCATTCCAATGACAAGTATATACTAAAATAATTAAAATCTTATTAAATCTGCAACTTATAGAAACTAATTATGCATTTTATGGGTTTTTTTGTTAGACAGTAGGTATTTATACCAAGGCCAGTATAACAGATCAATCATTTAGAAGTCTCGCAGTTAGAATGATGCGCTTGCATTAAAGTTTAGAAGTTTCTTTTCTAATCACAAAACTGACTTTAAATTCTTTTCTGTTTTCTTCATTAAATAACTTTCACAGACTTATCTACAGTTGTTTTTACATTCCCTAATAAGTATCACTTTATCTCTACCATAGATAATAGACAGATGGGAAAAAAAATCTGAAGCACAAACAGCATGGTACTTCTGTAAAAAGCCAAAAAAGACTACAACTTTCCCAGATACGGTAGTGTCATCTCAAATAAGAGAACAAGAGAGCAAATTGTAATACCTCTTACGAGAACGAAAACAACATCATTTAACGACTTTCTTTACGGTTTGTGAATTTAGAACAGGCAGTCCAAAGCGTGATCGTAGACTGTACTAATTTATAAAAAATAACTAGGACATGCAATAGCATCCTGCATATCGTGCATAGAGAGAAGTGCGAAAATGTACCAAGGGATGACACTATATAGGTTGTAAACGTATAGTCACGTCACCTCAACGTGTCTCCGTCATAGTCAGCACCAACTACAGTAAATTTAACACACATTTCTAGCTTATCCCACCTTCAACATCACTTCTTCACAACAACCACGAGTCCGCTAAACTAATAATAATTACACTACCCAACAAAAAATTTTTTTAATATTTCCTTCACTTCATGAGCCAAGTCTTACTAATTTTGGCTTAAGAAAAACGAATATGACAAAGAAAAATTTTTATTAGCTCTAGTTTCTGTGATATACAATAGATGATAGTTTTTCATTTTAAAGGATTAAGAGAAAAGGGTAAATATTAATTACATATGCTAACAACATTAAAAGTGTGATTGTTCTTTTTTTAAATGAAAGTTACATCCTAAATTGATGAAAGAACACCTACCAGGTGGATTTACAGAGAATCAATTGGTGGTTTTATAAGATCTCTGTCTTTTAGCTTTGCTCTTGTAAGTGAGTTCTGGGGCATCCCTACACACAAACCAGCAGTAAGCCGCAAACATTACTTCATTCCAGCGGTCCTGATATCTCCGTTCCATCACAAAAATGTTCTGATGGAATCTTTCTCCGTGCTCGTCGCTGACAGCTCCACAACTAGGTGGGAAAAAATCGAGATGGGAGTGGCGAAAATAGATTTTTAAGGACATGTTGCATCGAAGTTGATGGTATTTTTTAGAAGTACTGTCACTAACTGAGTGCAGTTTTCATCTCTTTTGTTCCCTAAAAATCCATGCATAACTTCCTTGAGAGCTTCCCAAGCTTCCTTTTCTTTCCCTTCCAAAACTAGATCGAACGCAGGATCCTTTACGAGTTGACATATTTCTGACACAACAAAGATGCCTTCTTTGACTTTTGCATCACTAAATCTAGGAAATGTTTTGCTCAAGTATTTAAAAGCCTGGCCTTCTCGGTTTATGCCTTTGACAAAATTCTTTATTAAGCCCAGCTTGATATGTAAGGGTGGAAGAAAAACATCTTTTGGATCCACGAAAGACTCGGCAACGACATTTTTCTCTCTAGAGTTAAGATTTCTTGCAGGCCAATCTACTTCAATATAATGTGATTTCCTATCCCTACTATCCCACATACATAAAAAGCAACAGTATTTAGTGTACCCTAATTGCATTCCTAAGAGTACAGCAACGACTTTGAAATCGCCACAAATTTTCCACTTATGTTCAGCATATTTGATTGAGTTGGGAAGGGCTGTCATGTTTGCATAAGTCTCCTTCATGTGAACTGCATGACCAACAGGAATAGAAGGAAGACGGTTGCTGTTGTGAAGCAATACAGCTTTCAAAATAAGCTTGGAGGAGTCTATGAATAGCCTCCATTCAGTTGGATCATGCTTTAAATTTAATCTTTTCATCAAACCGTTAATGTCACAGCAAAAAACAAAATTGTTTTTTTTCTTAAAAAAAGGAAGCAGATTCCGTTGACGTTATCTGTACTTGGAGACCCTGACGTCACGTTGAAGAAGATTCCATTGCTGTAACCTTGATCCTAGAAGTTCCGCCTTCTCCTGTGACAAGGCAAGGTGTCGAATGAGATCACTCAACTCCGATTGGCTCAATCTGTGCTGTTGATCATCTTTTTGTTCAAAATCAGGGTCATTGGATGTTGAAGGCTTGTTGGGTTCTTCTTCTTCCATACTGTCTTTATTTTCTACTTCCAACTCATAGTTTTAGGGTGGAGTAGGAATTGGTAAACTGTTTGAATGTGAAATAGGTCGAATAGCAGATGGAAGGTTTGGGTATTGAACTATTCCTCTTTTTTTCATTGACAATCCTGCCTTTATAGGCGGAGTCAAGCAGAAATAGCAGTCATCTGTATGGTTTGTAGGCTGCCGCCAAACCATAGGCGCAGCAAAAGCCATTGATCGTTTTTTATTTTGCAGCCATTATCGTAATAAAACTGAACATGAGTTGCAACATATATGTGGAGTCCATGACTTATCCCGGTCCCCTACCTTTATACGAAAATAATGCTAGTAGGCAGTCTTCACAAGGGGCGTCAAATTGCGTTTCTGTGAGGAAAACGTTATTTCACCACAAATGTAACAAAAATTATTCACTGAATTGACACATTTCCGTAGCATGTTGACGTAACAAATTTTACTCGTTAAAAACACTCCAAAACAAGAAATTCTGCACTAATTACAACAGAAATAATATGAAATTCACCGTCACAGCAATAATGCTTACGTTTATAACCTACCCACAGCTAGATTACTGTTGTATTTTGACAGTTGACTGAAAATGTGGACTATAGAGGAAATAAAATGTCACTTTATCTCCAAAGCAAAAGCTAATCGTCAATTTTTATGGTGATTTTTGAATTCAGCAAGTGGAAATACATAAGATTCAGCTATTTTTGAGCTCGAAACATTTCCATTGTTGGTCAGTGTTATTGCTGCAGTTAGGCTATGCCGTCAGTGGCACTCGAAACAGTCTCCGGTTTCTAGAAGACTAGAAACAACGTGCTGGTTTTCGCTTCCAAAAGGTCCACCTATGGCGGCCACTGGTCGGAATCTGATCCTCATTAACCTTCTCAAAAAAGCAGTATAGAGAAACGGATTAGATTCGTCCTTAAATGAGTCGCTGTCACACCTCACGCCGAGGGTACGGATCTCTAGAATAAATTACCCACTTTTAGATATCTCAGAAAACGTTATGTATAAAAGCAGGTCAGCCGGATGTGGCATCACATTGATCTCTTAGATTACGGAAGAGAATAAATTTCGTTTGAAATCTCTATCTTTCATGAATTTTTGGATGTTGACAGATCAGAGCGACAATTCAATCTTCCATTTTAAAAAACCTTGTAGTAAAAGTTTTTAGATACCTTGGTAAAAAAGAGTGTTAGGAATATTGTTTGTAAACAAAGTGTAATGACGTCCTCACTAGGAATCTCTGCTATCCCAAACCCAGATGTGTAAAATGCTTATCTGATCACTCCACGCAAGAACGGAGACAAATCTCGTGACGTTGACTACTTTCTCTGCGGCAGGAACTACCTAGTAAACTACAAAGGATGCATGATCTACAAGCAATTACAGAAAAAACCTTTCCTTCCCTCTGACCGAAATCCTATACCTCACTGTAGGTTCACTTGGCGTCAACACATATTTACAAAACGAAAACAACTTGGCTTCACTTTCACTAAGATGCATTGGTTACTAGGTCGCAGGTCAAACCAACGTTCTACTCTATAAAGTCACTATCAAATCCATATGGACCTATGGTATTCAGCTCTGGAGAACGACCGCTACCAACAACATCGAAATATTGAAGCGATTTCAATCCAAAACTTTACGTTGATCAGCATCAACAAAAAGAATGTTAAATGAAATGAAAACTATGGTACGTGAAGAAGATGGAAGAAGTGAATACATTAAGCTGGTAGCATTGAATCTAATGTCTTAAAGGACATTAAGGACTTACAAAGAAGAAAAACGAATATACTATCAGATAAAAGCATCGGGGTCTTCCAGATATCGACAAGCATTTGAAGTTTATGGGTATTGCCAGTTATCTGATATTGTTTTGAAGAAAGCGTAGAATCTACAGGTCGGAGAATACAGGATTTAAGCTCTTAACTTTCGATTTGTGTCAGAAACAGTCAAAACACGTGCAGATCAGAAACAATAATTAAAAATGTTGCTCATCTTTGGTGAAGAATGACGACCATTACATCTTCAAATAAGCTAGGTTATGTACCACTGGGAAAATTTCATTATTGTTTAGAAACTATTGTTGAAAGTTCTGTACACATACGCAATGAAGAGTAAAAGTCTCCAAAGCAGTAGCCACATAAGTTTGAATTCAAACTTTGGCATGCACACTACTAAAATATGCCATTCACCCAATCTTTGCGTTATATAGTTTTTAAGGTTTAAAGTTTTAGTTGATAACATAACGGATTCCAACAAAGACTATGAAATGTGATGTTATAGAAGCTACAACCAAATTTTATTGGCGATCTGACTGTAAATTAACAGATAATTTTCGATAAAAGATTTGTTTTCGAGAACAAAATGTTACAACTGATGCCATTGAACTTAGTTTTAATTTATGATTTCAAATATGCAAAAATATACAGTGCCTGTTATTTAATAGTTATTTATATAAGAGTGTAAAGTGAAGTTTTTTGATTGAGTAGGAAGTGTATGGCACGAGCGACAGCGAGTGCCATAAACCCTACGATAATGTGTGTATCTCTTTACGTGAAATAGATATTAGTCATAGTAAGAACTACTTATAAAGACATACTTGAGCATTTACGTAGAAATTACATTCGTCCATTACTTCATTCTCATATTCTCCACTTCTGTCAGGGTTTGGTGCAAATATACCACTTTGTAGCAGCAGAAGCGTTCTTCCTATTTCTTTACGCACCAAAAATACAGCAAACACTTTTAGACAAGCTGTGTGTGTTAACGAAAAATAAAATCCATTCTTATGCAATATAATAGCAGAACTTACCATTTATAGAAGCTGCAGTAAAAGCTAATCCTTCTAATACTATATCTAAACTGTAGTAATTCGTGCTAATAGCGTGAAAAATAGTGACAGGAAAACTCCACATAAAGCATATAATTAATAAACTATACAGGTGATACCATACAGATTCACTTTCATTTAAGGAAACACCAAGTATCCTTAATACTTTCTTGTGAGGTACTAGATATTCATTTTCTGTACGTGGAGAAACCATGTTTCTTCTTTAGAGTTAAATAAAATTATGGAAGAATAAAACTAGAATGTAGCCCTTAATAAGTAATTAACAATTAATCTTACATAATTAATGCTGGTATTTAACGTTTGAGAAATCTATACCTGAACAAATAAGACAATAATAAGACCGATTTGATTAGCTAGTTTTGTAAGTAAATAGTTTATGTAATTTTTTAGAGGTAATATAGTTTCTTACTTTTAATATTTATCCTTGATTTAAAAAGCAAAAGCTTTATTAAAATTAAATTGAAAATTTCAACCTACAGGAATAAAATTCTTGGAAAAAAGTTACACAAATAAAATTAAAATATATCAGAGTATAATGTAAAAAAACAAATGAATTTAACTAATTTGAAAATTCGAATTTACTTTAAATGAGTAGTTTGCTAATTTTTATCGATAAAACCTTGACAATAATTGTTTGCAATTAATAAAATGTTAATTTAATAAGTAGAAGCCTTTCTGAAAATAATGTTAAAGACAATAATTATGTTAAATATTAAATGTGACAACCATGTTGATTCATGCGATATTGTGATAAATTGAAAATATTTTTTTGTTTTTCAAATGCTGATATAGTTCATGCAGTTTTGAACAATATTATCAATTTTCTAGTTTCTTGCTGCATTTATGTTTAGTCTCTGTTTTGCTTTTATTATTGTTGGTATTTTAAACTTTGCTGTTTGTTATTCTTTATACATTTTGAATTTCTGTTTTGTGTAATTGTTCGTATTTGTGTGTTGTGCCATTTAATATACAGCAAACAATTAAATGGACTAGAGTGCCTTGATATCGTCATTTTTCTAAAGGGTAGTGTATGGACACACCTGTCAATGACATTTTTTGAAGGATAGTATATATTCGTCAACTAACCTTAAATTTCGATATCAGCGTTATTTTAGCCACAGACGTATCCCGCAAAGTATGTCTTTTAGACAATCTTCTTCTTGTCAATTCTTGTTTGCTTATTAAGTTATTATGATTTGAAATCCTTGGAATAAGGCCGGAACAGCACCGACAGTCCCTGAAGGTTCGAACGGCCTGAGATCAGTGAACGACTCAAGAGTCCCGAACGACTCAAGCCGGACAGGTTCGAGAACTCTCAACGACTCAAGAAGCCCGAACAGGAAACCCAGTCCGTGCAGCCTTCTATGTTCGATACAGTACGAAACTTTACCGCTTTCGTTCACTATGAAAATAACGACCACCTTAGTCCATACGAAAATAACGCTCGTCTGACTCAGTAAGAGAAAGCTCTCGGTCTTGTATAGTATGACAATTTTCTTCGGATCAGTATCAAAACAATGCTTTTCTGGTTGAGTTCGAAACTGACGTTTATACAAGTTTATTATAATAATCCTCCGGTGCGGTTCAATACGATTCAGCACGGAAAACCCTCGGCCCGATCTGCTTCGGATCAGTACGAAAATAACGGCTTGAAAATCGCGGCCTACCGATAAGCTCGACAGGTCCGACAAGTTCGATAGGCCGGAGAAACGTGATAAGCTTGAACGGCCTGATTTACCCGATGCAGCCTGTAAAATCTGATGAATTTTTAAAATGAGGCTCGGCCCTAACTAAACCCTAGCTAAAAGACCCGGCCCTTACAAGTCTCTAATCTGCGTTACATTAGGTTGGTTAGTTACTACGTAATCAATAAGATTACATTGCTGCCGATGTAGTACGTAGTACATTCTCAGGGTTTCTCGAGGATGAAGAGCTTCCAGCGGTCTTCATATAGCCTACAATAGAAGATACAGGAACGCAAAAACTGATTTTAGTTGGAAGGCGTTAACGTTTATTAATCAAATACGTGTCAGGTCTTTAGTATTAACTACAATCATTGCAATCAGGATACCTCATCTAATGTTTGTATGGTCTGGTTTCAGGGCACCCATGCAACCTACTCGAAGATTTCCATCCATTTGAACTATTACTATCTTCTACTTCGCCTTGGCAGGGTAACATCGATGCAAACACGAAATGTTCTGTTCTTCGGGTCTATGGTAAATACAAACTTCTTCGTCAAGTTTATTCTCAAGATGACTTCGTCAGCTATATTGGCTACCAACATTTGATGCTTACACCTCTTAAACTCAATACCGATTTCCATACTCAATTTTCTACGAACAGCAGTACGCTTACCCGTTGCGGTCTTCAGCCAAAGCTTCGATGGCTGTAGATTTTTAATTTCAACAACATCGGGAAGGATTCTCGTCTTTGTTGTTCCTGTGCCTATTGGTAATAACCAAGGAGCGGTATCAAATAGTTGATGGTCCAGTAAAGTTGTCCGTATACCTGACCGTGATGCATTTAAACACGTTGAGTTTATCGATATTAGTTAAGCGAACAACTAAACATGTGCAATTCGCGTAAGATAGTGACGTATTTTCTGCAAGATAAGCGCAGGCCAGTGGTGCAACACATTTTCGTTTTATTATATGCATGTTTACGTACATTGATATAATACTTGGTTAACGCTCCACCACTGGCACGATCACGTCACCGATTCTTTTCATGACGCATCAACTAACTGATACCGCCCCTTGGTAATAACCGCGTTTTCTCAAAAATGGCGTCATCGATATAAAGACTGTGTTGTTTAATGCAGTAACGAAGCCATTTGGATGGTAATGGCTTTTAATAGGTCCTTGCTTGCCACAACTCCAACATCTTGGTTTTATCATTTTATTCAATTTTTTACTTTTTTTCCGACTTGATGCTGTGTAACGACTTGTTACTTTTCATAATATAGCTATTTAAAGTTTTTTAAAATTTCGTTAAGATTTTATTATTGTAGGTTATGAGAATTATACAAACACTGCAAGTTCATATCTTCAAAGTTATTAAATTTGTTTTCGTAAATTATTATTAAATTTAATATTTGGTTTGCTTATTGGTTATATTAATTTAGGAACGGCATATTTTTAGATTTTCTCTACTTAAATTATCCTTTATAAAGAAATAGGATTTTTCGGATTTTCTTGACTTATCTTTATTTGATAATCCTCTAAAATTTTTAATTTAATTTAAAAAAATAAAATATTGATCGTAAATGATCTTTCCTTTAATTTCATTTTACAGATTCAATTCTTCCTACATTTTAAATGTAGTGAGATAAGTATGACATCTTCTTTGGGTGTGGTCTTTCCGGCCCGTTCGAGGGAACAAAGATTGGTGAACTGGTTCTCAAGGCGACAAGTTAGTTGCCATCTTGGTGTTAATTTGGAATATACAGGGTGTCTCGTAAATGCCAATAAAGCTTTAGGTAGCAGCCTTTTTCAATCTGTTAAGATGCCAAAATTGAAAACACAAATGTTCCAACGTACTTAGATTTGTCACACGAACCAAAAAAAAAGAAATTTAAACTTAGCAACGCTGTTTAAGGCCAACGAATGAATTATGTCCCTGCAAGAAGGTTATGAATATTTAAATTTCAAATAATTACATTTGGTTTTAGTTTTAAAAATATTTTATTAATTTCTAGAGGGAAAAATACAATTACATTCAAATTAAAAAATCCTAAATAATCTATATAGGTGGAAGTTTGTATGTATTGATTTACAAACCATTTTGCTGTCGACAACTCTTGTCCAGAAAAGCTAAAAGTAAATATAATAAAACCAAACACGACAAAAATTATAAAAAAAGAATTATGTATTAACTGTCTAACAAATCAGCTTAGAGGAGCGATGGTGATGTGTCTATAATTGTACCCTATACTATCCTATCGCTTGCAGTCATTTTTGCTTTTATAACTCTTTTAGTGTTGACCTTTTAGGTTTTCATCTTTGAAACTGATTGACACTGGTTAAGGTAATGGTTTATTTCGAAAAACTTTTACTAAAATCTATCTTTGTATTTCTAAGTGTATTTGCTCACCGGCCAAAGACTGATAAAGGCCACTGTTGCTATGCGCTGGTTGTGAATTTCGAAGCGAATATTTACGCTAGAAGTTCATAGTGATATTTTAATAAATTACATAATAATAATTATACTTAAGAGGTTTGTTTCTAAAAAATAAAGAAAGAAATCCAATTAAAAATTCATTTACCTTAGTTCACGTACTGCACAGCAGCGGGATGTCTTCAGTAACTAATCTTAAAAAAACTGTTTATTGAGTTAACCTTTAAACAATAGCAATATGTGGTAGTAGTTTGTTTAATAGCCTGGGTTCAATAAAAATAAATCAGTACTGAGCAGCAGGGAAATCAGTAAGTAAATACAGCATTAATAAAATTATAGTAATAATAATTAAAACACAATTCCACTTATAATCTTAGATTTATTTGCTTGATGGGGTCTCGATATACAAGGTGTTTGTAAAATAGTGCATAGTTAGTACCCCACATTATTCTACATCATAAAACGAGAAAACATTCTAATACCGTTTCAAGGATGATTCTCTCATTAGGGAATTATTAATATTCCTGATTGGCTTTTGAATTTTTCTGTTTTTACTAATTAAAATGAAATAATTACAATTTATTAGTAGTTTAAGTAATAAGAAAAAATGTTCAATCATATTTTTGATTTTGGTCTTAATATTTCGGCAGTAATCCGCTTCTTATTATTGTTAAATCTTCCTTGCAGAATTTACAAAAAGATGTTGCACTACTGCATAGTTTATCAGTAACCTGCGATTTAATTGGTGTAGATAATGCAGTAAAGTTTATGCAATTGCCATTGTTTCCAGGTAAGTAACGGTATTTGGCATTCTCTTACATTTCGAGTTCGTCCATTTAAAATTTTGAACTTGAATCAGTTCTACAACAAGAATCTTTTTAGTGCAAGTAGTTTCGTTTGTGTTAATTTGTTAAAAATATTAGTAATTAATTTTTTTTTGTTTTTTCTTGTTTCGCTTTTAAACGTGTTTGTGGTATGGGTTGAAATTATTAGAAATCCGTCATTTGGGACTCACATTTTATCTTCTAGATGAAATGCAGCCAGTTTTTTAGACTTCCTCGAAGATATTCCATACGCCCTTAGAAGATACATGTGGTTCTAAATGGACGGAGCTTCGGCGCATTGGGGTATTTAAACGAGACAATGGATAAATGAAACATATCCAGAAAAATGGATTTGACGCTGTAATCCAGTAGCGCGGCCTCCGAGAAGGCGCGACTTAAACGTATTGGACTTTTTCTTATGGAGTACGTTGAAGACTCTAGTTTACGAAGAAGAAATCCAAACAGAAAAAGAGTTAATTCAACGAATACATAACGCCACACCGTTGTGGTGATTGTAGATAATAATATGTTGTTAAATATGAAAGCAAGCATATTACGCCGGATTAGAAAATGCCAAGAAGTTAATGCTGCTTACATTGAAAATTTATTGTACCATTATTTTTACTAAAATAATGAAATAAAACCATTTTTGTGATAGTTTTTGATCTTTAATTGTAAACGTCTAAAATTACATAAAACAATTCAAGAAGATTTCTTCCGGTGCTAAGTTTCTCGTTTTGCTGAGGTCTTTTTGTTTTGCATTGCATTACACTGCAAGAATGCATGAAGTAAAGCAAGTTTTAATTTTTGTATTTTGTGCATATTATAACAAAAATATCAAACATGTTTTAAGCTGAAAATGAAGTTTTCTTTAAATTCTACCCTACGCTTATTTTATTAAAACTGAAATTACATTATGCAGTGGTTTCTTAAATGCTTACTGCTACCATAAGATTTATTAGGACAATGCCTGCTCGAAATAAAATGAATTGAACTGAAATTACCATCAATAAATAATTTTGTTACTAGGAAACCATCTATAAAAACTATCAGTTTTGCAAAAAGCGAATTTGCATTTTATCATATAGTGTTGTCAGATCTAAAGATTTTTAATTGGCCACATTTCAAAAACTATGGATTTATGGCAACAATTTTATTGCACTTTTTGATTGAGATTTTGGTGCAGGTTCACATAATGTGCATATTATGTGCTATTCTACATACGCCCTATATAGATTAAGTACTTATTTAGCAATTCGTTACTCTATTTAAAGAGAAAACAAAAGAATATTCCTGTTCGATGCGCCGTAGAAGAGTAAAACGCATGATCTATGGTTAAATTACTATCGTTCAGAAATCAGCATATTACTTTATTGTTAAGTTTTATTTAAATTCCGAAAATAACGGATTGTCTAACAAATATTTTAATCTATTACATTAAAACAAGAAAGAAACAAAAGATGTTTAAATTAATGCTAAGTAGTATGCAAATTTGGTAAATGTACTGTTTTGTATTTTATTACATTACATCTTAATAAACTAGATAGTGATACTTACACTTAAGACGTTTGTTTTTAAAATGTTGTGAAAGAAATCCAATCACTAAGACAGTTATCTAGTTTCACTTACTGCACACCAGTATCGAATGTCTTCAGTAGCTAATCTTGAGATAAGCGCCTCGGAGAAGAAGAAGAAACATAATACTTACCGATAATTTCCTTGCAACGTCTTGAGTCTTACCGAATTTGTCTCTACCAGGTATATAACTATCAATTTACAAACAATAGTGTGATTATAAGGTAAATCGTGTACTTAATTCTGCACAGCAGTTTAAGAGAAGTTTAAACGCTTCGGGTTTATTTACTCAAATCACTGTGGAATCGGTTATACGTCTGTGATTTATTGTGCTAACCTTTAAACAATAGCAACATTTTCTCTAATTTCCCAGTTCAATAAATATTAACTTTTTTGATTAGCAGGAAAATCAGTAAGTAAATATAGTACTGTCTGTCTTAATTGGTGATCTATTTTTTGCGGATTTTGCTTGGTAAAGCACTTTTATTCCTGGTGAATCAAATAACGTCTTTGTCTTCGATACAAAGTTAATATAATTATTTAGCAATGACCAAGTTAAGATAGATTAATTAGACATTTCTAATACGGCTAGAAATCAAAGATTAAAAATTGTTTTGTTTTTCACTATTTCAAGGTAAGGCGTTTTAGTGTTACATAGATCTACTAATTTAGTTTATCGTTACTTGCTTTGAAATACCTTTATAACATAACTTCTTTGTTAACCAGAATAAAAAATAACACACTATAGTGCATGTACTAACAAATAATAGTAACTATACCATAGGAAATCATATCTCTTAACTGAGGAACAACTGTGAATTAAACAAACTTTTATGTTTTGCTTAATCCTGAATGTACTTTTTCTACAGATTGTGTGCTGTATCGAAACCAAATCTTGGGGGTTTTAAAGGGTGCAGCTAAGAATTGTACCAAGTGGCTTTTTATTGAGGTTTACATTTAGCGAAACAATATTTACCGTGTGCAAATGGAAATGTTTTAATTTGGGTGTGAAATAGTGAAATCGCTTGTGCCATATCCGATATGCGATGTTAAGACTTTTTGCCTAAAAAAAATATGTTGATACCCTTTATGTTTTTTTTAAATTTCTGATTTCAGACATTTACAAATTAATTATTGCTTAGCTAATATCAGTGTAGTAGTACGTGTAACCAAGCCCTCCTGGTTGCGTGTGAATGTGGCTTATTTATTCACGAAGTTGTAGAGCAGCATGAAGTAAGAATAAACTGATTGAAGAAACTGAAATAGAATTAGTAATTACAAATATTAGAAAACCAAACATAACACATCGTTCAATAAGTCCCGAGACTAACCCAGAGATGGTGCTAGTAGTACCAAACTAGCCACGTTTCCCTAGAGTGCGAACCTTCACATGAAACGTGTAAACATTTCACGTCGATTGGACCACAAACAGCAGAGTTATCGAGGTTAGAGTAAAGTCACTTTGTAATTTGTTTGAAAAATGGAACAAAGCGAGTTTCGCGTGTTGATAAAACATTGTTTTTTAATGGGTAAAAACACCGTAGAAGCCCAGTAATGGCTGGAGAAACGTTACCCGGACTCCTCTCCATCCAAATCAACGATTTGTCGTTGGTATGCTGAGTTTAAACGTGGTCGTACGGACACAAACGATGCGGAACGTTCGGGTAGGCCATTGGAAGCCGTTACACCGGAAAATGTGAGTGAAGTATTCAAAATCGTAATGAAAAATCGCAAAGTAAAGGTCCGTGAGATTGCAGAAATGACACAGATATCATCTGGAAGCGTATTTACAATCCTTCATGAAAAATTGAGCATGAAAAAGGTTTTTTCCAAGTGGGTGCCGCGATTGCTTTCAATGGAACAAAAACAGCAACGAATCGACGATTCCGAGAGCTGTTTATCGCTATTTACTCGCAATAAAAAGGATTTCCTGCGTCGATACGTGACCATGGATGAAACATGGATACATCATTTCACTGCAGAGTCGAATCGGCAATCATCTGAGTGGCGCATGGCTGGCGAAACCGAAACTGAAGCCTATTTTGAAGCAAAGGATAAATCCTTCTATAAACATGGTAAAGAAATGTTGGAAAGGCGTTGGAAAGATTGTATCACTCTAAAAGGAGATTATATTGATGAATAAAAATGATTTTTGAAAAAAAAAATGTTGTTTTCGTTGTTAGTCTCGGGACTTATTGAACAATGTGTTAGATAAAGACATCAACATACAGATACGGATACGATATACTTACTTTCAGAAAAGTGTTCAAAGATAAAGGTACAAACTTTCCAATGGTAAATCGAATAGTAGTCTGACTTCGCTGCATTATTAATCTCAAATCCTTTTGAAATTCGTTATTTAATTCATAGAATTCAACTTGATAACAACCCTCAGCCACTGCGCTGCTTTCTGTTATAACCTCGTTACCCCAAAAGGCTACAATAAATTGTAGAAACACATTTCCCAATGCCGTTAACATTTGCATTACTGTATGCATATTAAAGGTGGGAAACTAAAAATAAGAAAGAAGTAATTGGCTATTTGATACAGTTTGATACTTACTTACAACTGTGCAAGAAAACAAAGATAGGCCAATTACAAGCGCTGCACCAAGATAATCAAGTAATGCAGGCACGTTAAATAAATTTTCAAATCTTGCTGTTAAATCGATAATGTCCGTATGATATTTCACTATTTCTTCCAGAGTTGCTTGAATATACTGACGCTTAATATTTTCTTGGTTAAAATCTTTTCCAGCCTTAACAAAAAAATGACAATTTTTTATTCGACATCTCTAAATATAATTTGATCTTACCTGTACTGCTTTGTGTTTACTATAGGGAACAGAAATGTGTGCAAAATGTCTTAGTATTTTGCACTGATAAGAGATATGTGCCATCACTCCGGTAATAAAAGTAGTAAGAGTTATAAGAGCTATACATATAATAAGCACAGAAATAGTCTGGTATGTAAGTACTATTTCAAAGTTAGGACTGCAGCTGGTGTCAAGAAGCGCAAAACTTCCATAAGGTAACTGTTTCGCGTGGCTTTTCGTAAGCTTTGGAATAATGAGTGCTTCTGATGCTGAACAAATTACATTTAAGATTGCCAATACAAAAATAAATACATACTAAAACAATTTAGTAGTGGTTACACACAAGAACAAAAATTATAATAATAGTAAAATCAATTAACGGGTTATTAATTTAGTTTTTCGGTATGTATTCATGCATTTAAGAATTAACTCAAATGTCTTCACGCAATGCTTTGAAAAACCTTTCCGTGTAGTCTGGATATTTCAAAAATAATAATGAATTCATAGAGAAGACTATTAATGTCTTTTGTGTGGAGTGCAAATTCAACGACAGGGGTCCCATGAGTTGGCATTTTGACTAAATAGTTTCTTTCGTGACGAAATGTGTTTTTGGAATATTCTCAATACGATATTTTAGTGTTCCCACAAAAGTAAATTAGGTATGCCTGAAACATGTTTCTAAATCTAAAGAAGTTTCACTCAAATCCAAATATGTTGGCTGAATCAATACAAATCGTGTTTAGCCATATATGCGTTGTTTGAGGATAAAGCAGAGTGAATATTTTTTTAAACTTGCCAATAACACCTCTAGTTTTTGTTTTAGTTTTGCTGAAGTGGTACACCCTGTATACAAGGTATAAATGTAAACCCCAAAAAAATCGAAAGACAAAACAAAGTAAAAGGCAATAGTTGGTACGAATGACAGTAATTATATTGTAGTATAGTACCTACTTGAGCATTTATGCGAAAGTTGCATTGTCTTATTAATTCCTCTTCATACTTTCCACCTCTTTCAAAGTTTGGAGTAAACACTCCGCTTTGTAATGCCGATAGCGCTTTTCCTACCTTTCTACGTACCCAAAATACGGCAAATACTTTTAAGCAGGCTGTGCATGTAACAAAGTGAAACAATTAATTATTAATTTAAATTGTAAAATCTAAGAAATTACCATTTAAAGTAGAAACACTGAAACATAGTCCTTCTAATATAATATCGAAAGTATAACAGTTAGTGCTTATAGCGTGAAGAACAGAGAGAGGAAAGCTCCACATAATGCAAGTAATTAATAAACTGTAAAGATTATACCAAACAGACACGCTTTCACTGAAAGGTAAACCGACTATCTTTAATACTTTTTTATAAAACATCAAGTGTTCATTTTGCGTATGTGTAGAAGTCATCTTTCCGTTTGTTGTCATTGAAGGTTTTAGAATGATACATAAGGCAGTAATAGTTATACAATAAAAAATTTAGAATGTAATTGATGGTAATTAATGATATTCAATATTGACATTTCAAACAAATAATTACATTGTGTTTTAGTTTCAAAAATATAATATTAATTTCTAGAGGGAAAACACAATTACATAAAAGTTGATCCAAATTAAATATTCCTAAAAAATCTATTTTGGGGAAGTTTGTATGTATTGATTTACAAACCTTTTTTCTTGCAACAACTTGTGTCCAGACAAGCTAAAAATAAATATAATTAATAAAACCGTACTGGGCAAAGATTATAAAAAAGGAACTATTTATTAACTGTCCAACAAATCAACTTAGAAGAGCGAAAGAATAGGGAGACGTTAAGGTGATGTGCTTCTAATTGTACTTTATATTACTTTTTATGAATCTGCTCTGTTTAGTCTAATCGCATTTTTTTTGCTTTTATAGCTCTTTTAATATTGATGGTCGCATTTTAGGCTTTTTTCTCTGAAACTGGTTGCACTAGTTAAGGTAATGGTTTGTTTCGAAAAACTTTTATTAAAATCTATCTCTGTGGGTATATTTTCTCACGGGCCTAAGGCTGATGAAAGGCTACTGCTGTTCTGCGTTGATTACAGATTTCAAAGCGAATATTCACGATAGAAGTGTACAACTCTTGGCTGAACGGCTCTAGAGAAGTGAACCTTCAAGAAATGAGTTTTATTTCTTGTAAATACAGTGTGTCCAACATAAGGATGCACAGCATGGGGATCTTGGAAACGGTAAGAGATACAGCATCGGTTTAATGGGATGAAAGTTGGCTATTTATAGGACCTTTTTTGGCGTTTGCAAAATCTAGATATCTTGGATAGTTTCAGAGATATTTAAAAAAAAGTAGATTTCTCGGTTTTCGTTATTATTTTTTCTTTTATTTATTTGAAGAGATATCGGAAAACTAAAACCACTTTTCTATTGCCAGTTTTTGTTCTCTATTAAAATACGCTAACAAAATTCCTGTACAACGTTTCGGTTTTTTTTTTAAATAGGCGGAGAAACATTTCAAAATTGTTTTGGATAGCTCTTGTTGTCACGATTCTAATGATGTAAACATGACAAAATAACCCCATTCAAGGCATTTAAATTTTGCAAACGCCAACAAAAAGGTCCTATAAATAGCCAACTTTCAGCCCATTTAATCGATCCTGTATCTCTTACCGTTTCCAAGATCTCCATACTGTGCATCCTTATCTTGGACACACTGTATATAGATTAAGTACTTAATCTAGCAATTCGTTACTCTATTTAAAGGGGGACAAAAGAATATTTCTCTATGATACGTCATAGAAGTGTGAAATATGTGATATAAGGTTAAATTACAAGGTCTCGCAGAAATCAGTATAACTATTACTATGTTGTAAAAAACACGAGTTATATCCAAAGTTAAAAAAAAACCTGATTGTCTAACAAGTATTTTAATTTATTTTTATAGATGTTTAAATTAATGCTAATGTAGTTTAGACATTGAAATAACTAAATATACCGTTTTGTATTTAATTACGTAATATCCTGATAAATTAGACAATAATAATTACACTTAAGAGGTTGTTTCTAAAAAATAAAAAAAAAACTCCAGTGGGGAATTAATTTACTTAAGGTCACGTACTGTACAGCAGCAGGATGTCTTCAGTAACTAATCTTGAGAAAACTGCTTCGACGAATTGAGTCTTAGGTGCAGAAACATATAGACTTACCGATGACCTTCTAACGTGTTGATTTCCACTGAATTCTCCTTCAGCAAGTGTATAGTGTTCATCGGTCTATGCTTTATTGCGTTAATCTTTAAACAATAGCAATATATGATAGTATTCTCTTTAATCTTCAAGGTTCAATAAAGATTAGCTTTACTGATCAGCAGGGAAATCAGTAAGTAAATATAGCACTAATAAAATTATAATAATTGAAACACAATTCCACTTACAATCTTAAATTTATTTGCCTAACGGATCTTGATATACAGTGTTATTCAAAAAGAAGGAAACACTCAATAACTTTTTTATCTTGCGATTGACAAAACAATGGTTAAATAGTTTGTTGTCTATGAGCATGTGTGCTATTTGACGCCACCTCTAAATATGTTTTTCTATCTTGCGTTTGGAATAAGTCTATTCTAGCGCCCAAATGACGTCATTTGAATGTTAGAATAAGTCATTGGCGTGATAGAATAGACTAGTAAAATTTACTGTATTGATGTTAGTAGTGTTGAACTGTCATACGTCAAAGAACAAAGCAAATTAATAAATAACAACGAAAAAGAAGTTTTTTTCACAGCCGCCCAAAATTACGCCACATAAATGTCACCAACCACCGTAAAATTCAATAGATTTAAAATTTTTATTATTTAATTTAGAAAATGGTATAAAGCGGCAAAACAGAAAAAAATAGTATAAAACACTCGTTGCAGAAGGTCTTTCAAGCACTCATTTGTTTCTCAACTCGCCGCTATGCGGCTCGATTCGGAATTTCAAATTCGTGCTTGAATAGATGCCTTCTGCAACTTGTATTTTAATATACTGTTTTGCATTTCCGGTTAAACCGGATAATAGACTATTCAGAAAACGATATTGAACTCGTCCACGATGATTTAAATTTCCCGAACTAAAAAAGGTTGGGTTGACTGAATCGGTAACAACTTGTGGTTAAGCTAAACCTAAATAAGCTTTTAACAATCATAAATAACAACAACAGTTTTGAAGCAACTGTAGTATTTTATTAAATAACAATTGTAAATACACAGTGTAACGTTCACTTTTTGCTTTTGCTACATGCGTTAGATTTAATCTGTGCTTTCGGGGTGTTCTTGTATTTTTTGATAGTTTTCTCTCGTTGGAGAGGTGATTTTGATAATGATGAGTTCACACTGAAGTGGATTAAATTTGTTGTAGTTTTTTTTAATAGTAAATCAATTTAGGGTTGATGAATGTTTCTAATTTATTTATGGTAGTAAGCGAAACACAGGGTATAATTCCACATACATTTAAATTTTTATGATTGCAGTATGTTAAACTTTCACTGATGTAACTTGTATTTCTGGTTAATTATACTTCAGCATAGATCTTGTTAGCAAATTGTTAAGGGTTGGATTTTTTTATCACGATTCGGTGATTTGCATATTGAAGTTCATCTTTAATAATTACATCGCAACTTTCCCTATGTTTTATCTTTGATATTTGGATAAGTGGTTAACTGCGATTTAGTTATGTAAATTCTTACTCGTTTATTTCTCTAAAGGTAGTCCATGTGTGGATGATCTTTTGTCTTTGGTATAGCCAAAATGAATTGAAGTTGGGATTTCTACACCTGTACATTTGTAAAGCTTATTCGGTTTCATTTCTACTTTAATTGTAATTTAAAATTATATTCTTGTGAGAGTTAAGAGTTTTTGGTTGCTACAGCGGGGGTAAGCGGGTTTTGTTTTTGCTTTTCTAGGTCTCATCGGAGATTTTTTTGGTTTTCTTTAGCTTGTTCTCCGCAGCTGAAACTGTGAGGGTCTATTGTTGAAGATTTTGTCTTTGGCACAGATTTGTTGCTGTGGAAGGTAACGACACCGGAAGATTCCTTTCCACTCCTGATCAGCTCGTCTGACGTAGGCTATTTATCCCCATTAAAGTGAATCTCCGGTTGATCTGTGAAGGATGGTAATGCTGCTCATCTGGGCCATCTGTGCTATCTCAACATAGTCGTCGTTAAATTTATGTTTTAACACTTTTGTCTAAATCATTTAAATTTATAATAATTACAGTTGTAATTAATTGTAATTGTAATTAACGTTGCTTAAATGCATTGCCACGATGTCGTCATTGGCATAATTAGTTGTTTAAAATTTTCTTAGTACATCTTTTTTCATATAAATAAAAGAAGAGTATACAAAAAAGAGAGCTTAGTAAGCGTGGGTTAAGAGGGACATTTACAGCGCTGTAGATTCTAGAACTTCGAAAGGTTACCTTTAAAGTAGTATTTCCGTAAACCCACTTTTTTATGGAATTTAATAAAATTGCGTGTACACATAAAGAATAACTTTTTCTTAGCAAATAGCTGAAATTTAAAATTCTATCCTACTTCTACCTTAATTAATTAGGATAGTTAGTAATAGTTCGTAGATTAAGTTTAGGATAGGCTAGAATAGGGGTTTGTTATTCTCCTTTTTCTTGTATAGACAAATCAATGAATTATACAAAGAACAGGCTAGGAACTATAACCTCACTTAATTGTTATTAAAATCAAGTACATAATCCTGTCCTGCTTTATCTTCCCTGCTAAATATGATGTGATTTAAATGCAATAACCTAGTACAACTAATAAATCAACTATTACTTAGAATGTAATTTAAACGATTGATGCCTTTGAAGAAGTCATTTAGATTTGAACGGAGCACCAGCAACTAAACTAGCAGTAAAGCATTTTCTTACAAGGATTCTTTAACCACAACGCTTCAACAATCTTCAATTCAGCGGTTTCCAAAGTGTGAGTTGCGACCCTCCGAGTGTCGCGTTAAAGAGGTGGGGGGGGGGGGTGGCGAGAGAATAAAAGAAAAACGCCTTACTAGGACATTTGTAACGTAAATAAAAATAAAAACATATGAAACAAAAACAATGCCTTAACACTTAACTAACCTAAGTTTTATGGTATATTCAGAAACATAAACGTGACTTGCAAAAACATTAACCCTTTTAAACACCAAAAAATAACAAAGTAAAAGAATCTTAATGTGATGTAGTGCCTGTTTTTCAGAAACAAGCTTTTCAAGTCTGAGCTCTGTATCTGATACACACACAATGATATCATTTTCAAGTTCGAAGCGACTTCTCACTTTTGTTTTCATGACAGTCATAGACGAGAAACTCAACTCGCATAAATATGATGTTGCAAATGGAACCAAACAGCTTGGGGTATTCTTGCATTCTTTTGGTCCAAAACTGATCTGGATTCTGAGAAAAAAATCTAGTTTTAACATTTCATCACTTGATACTTTAATAAGTTGTTTCTTCATGTTTGTTGCAATATCAGCATATTGAAAAGAAGTATCTAAGAACGGATTCAGTATCCATCCAACAATGAAATAATTAATAATCACTTACACATCACTACAACATATTTAAATATATTATATTTAAAAGTCAATGTGAAAATATAAAAATGGAATGAGTTATATATTTTTAAACTTGATGCTCACAACTAGGAGAAAAATGCCAGTGACATTAGTGTAACTACTAACAGCCACTGTTTTATTACGAATAAAGTACAAGAGGCAAGAGGGGAGTCGCAAACAAAATTCTTGCCAGAGGAAACATGAGGCCATGATCAGATTAGGTGATGTGTTTATAACCCCTCAGCAAGGTTCTCACTGCAAGAAAATCAAAACTTTAATGATTTTAGATCGTTCAGCTATAATTTTACTTAATCTAACAATTACCTGCACCAATTAAAATCGAAAGCCATGAACTTTGAAATTAATCTCTAAAAGAAACCGTTCCATTCACGACCTTTTTGCCACCATGTCCGTGTGATATTTTATTATTTCCTTTCGAGTTGCTTGAAGATACCGACGCTTAATGTTTTCTTGGTTAAAATCATTTCCATCTTAACAGAAAATAAGAGTTTCCTATTTGAAATTTCCAAATCATACATAATTACAGCTTACCTTTGTTTTTACTTTCCTTATTAGTATTTTGCACTGATAAGAAATATGAGCCATCATCCCGGCAATGAAAGTAGTAACTGTTATAAAAGCTCTATATAGATAATAACTATAACAATAATGTGATAGGCAAATACTACCTTAAAGCTAGGACTGTAGAAGATGTCAATAAGTGCAAAACTTTCATAAGGTAGCTGTCTATTCTGATTTTTCGCAAACTTTGAAATAATAAGGGCTTGTCATACTGAACAAATTACATCTCCAATTGCCACTACGAAGAGAAATATTATATTCTGAAACAGTTTAATTGTAGTTACACACAAGAACACAAATTAGAGTAATGAAATTACTGAACGATTTATTAAATTATTTATTTTATTGAATAATTTTTCCGGTATGTAAACATACATTTAACAATTAACTCGAATTTCTTTCTGTAATGGTTTGAGAAGTCTTTCAGCATAGTCTGAATATTAAAAAGATAATAATGAATTTATAGACAAACAGTGGCGTAAATATAATTTTAGGGCCCCCCGCAAGGCCTGCAAACATCATTTTGAGGCCCCTTAGTACTTCATAATGTATAATAATTAATAATATTTAAAAAAAACTGCACTTTATACTACATTGTATTTTTAAATATGTGGTAGTAGGTATATAACAAAACAAATATTAATATTAATTCAATCTAGTCATTTTGGCTAAATTAATACAAGCCATGTTTAGCTATATGGGTATTAATCTCTTGAAGATAAGAACACGGAACATTTTTTTCTAAACTTGCCATTAAATTTACTAGTTTTTGCTTTAATTTTGCTAGTAGGAACTCTAATTTTGCTTATGTGGGACGCCCTCTATACTAGGTAAACGTATAAACCACAAAAAATTAAAAAAACAAAACAAAAGAAATATAGTAATTGGTACGTATGAAAGTAACGATATGTAGCTACAATACTTGAGCATTTATGAGAAAATTGTATTCTGTTATTAATTCGTCTTCAACTTTCTATCTCTTTTAAAGTCTGTAGTAAACACACCGCTTTGTTTGTTGTAATCTCTTTACGTAGGTACCCAAAATACTGTTAACAAGCTGTGCATGTAACAGTGTGAAGTAAGTAAATATTTTAGGTGGTAAAATATAAGAAATTACCATTTATAGTAGAAACGCTGAAAGCTAATTCTTCTAACACGATATCTACAGTATAGCGTGAAGAACAGAGATAGAAAAGCTCCACATGATGCATGCAATTAATAAACTGTAAAGATTATACCAAACGGATAAGCTTTTACTGCAAGGTACACAAGTTACCTTTTAATATTTTTTTATGAAGTATAAAGTATTTAAGTTGCTTATGTATAGAATTCATTTCTCCGTTTGTTGTCATTGAAAGTTTTAAAATGATACGTAAGACAGTAATAACCCTACCATTAAAACTTTAGACTATAATTATTGGTAATTAACGATATTATTGAGTATTGACATTCCAAACAAATAATTACATTGGGTTTTAGTTTCAAAAATGTTTTATTAGTTTATAGAGTTGATTTATAATTTTTTTCTGGCAATAACGTTTGTCTAGACAAGCTAAAAATAAATATAATAAAATCGAACAGAGCAAAAATTGTAAAAAAAGAAGTATTTATTAACTGCCCAACAAATCAGTTTAGAGGAGCGAAAGAATAGATGGACGTTAAAAATTTTGTGCCTGTAGTTGTGCTTTATACTACTTTTTATAAATCTGCTCTGTTTATAGTATAGCATCTTTATCACAAACGGTATCCCTTGCAGTCATTTTTTCTTTTACAGCTCTTATAGTGTTCATGGTCGCGTTTTTGGTTTCCTTTTCTGAAATTGATTAATACTGTTTAAGATAATGGTTTTTTCTCGAAAAACTGTTAAATCTATCTGTGTGTGTTAATTGTCCACCGCCCAAACTCTGATAAAAGGCCACTGTTGGTCTGCCTTGGTCGCGCGTTTCAAAGCAAATAAAGGGTTTTCCAATAAGAGGTGTTATTTTGATATTCAAAGAAAAGTGCCATTTTTTAATATAAATGATCGGATGTTTATTTCATTATAAAGAGGAAGGTATGCCGTTAACAGTGCAAAATAACATCAGGCAAATGACCACCACGACCACGCTTACAGGACAATATCCTTTTCATGAAATTTTCCATAACCAAATCGCAAAGTGGCTGCCCTATGTCCTCGATAGCCTCACGAATTCCATCTTTGAGGTCTTGAATCGACGCTGGGCTGTTGGCGTAGACCTTCTCTTTCACGTGGCCCCAAAGAAAGAAGTCGCAAGGTGTTAAATCACAAGATCTCGGTGGCCAATTGTGATCACCTCTTCGAGAGATAACACGGTCCGGAAACTTTTTCCGTAAAAGATCAATGGTTTCGTTGCTTGTGTGGCACGTAGCGCCGTCTTGTTGAAAGTAAACGTTGTCCAGATCAATACCATCCAATTCCGGCCATAAAAAATCGTTAATCATCTCTCGATAGCGCAATCCAGTCACCGTAACTGTTGCTCCAGCCTCATTTTCGAAAAAGTAAGGTCCAATGACTCCGCCGGACCATAAACCGCACCAAACAGTCACACGTTGAGGATAGAGAGACTTTTCAACAATAACTCTTGAATTTTCTGAGCCCCAGATCCGACAATTTTGCTTGTTGGCGAAGCCACCGAGGTGGAAATGGGCCTCATCACTCAAGATGATTTTTCGATGGAATTCTGGATCATTTTCATGCATTTCAACGACCCAATCAGCAAAGACACGACGTTGTTGATGATCGGCCGGCTTGAGTTCTTGTGTTAACTGGACTTTATAAGCCTTAAGACCCAAATCTTTATGCAAAATACGGTGTAATGACGTTTGTGGAATGGCTAATTCCAAAGAACGACGAGGAATGGACAAACCTGGGTTTCGGCTACAACAGCAATATTCTCGGCTGTTCTTGAGCGACGTGCACGGGTTTTATTCTTCACATCACTAACTTGTCCCAAGAGCTCGAATTTTTTCACCAATTTCTGTATTGCGGTCCGACAAGGTGCTTCACGGTGACCCAAAAATGTTCGAGTTTTACGAACCGTCTCTGCCAAATTTTCACCATTTTTATAGTGAATTTTAATAATTTCAATGCGTTGTTGAAGCGTGTATCGTTCCATATTTATTAATGGCGTAGTTTCTACTTGTCAAATGTCAAAAAATGATAGCTTCAAAAGTGACATCTACCGAAATAGCGGGCTATTCAAAATAACACCTCTTATTGGAAAACCCTTTATTTACGAGAGAGGTGAATAGCTTTGGTCGAACGGTCCTAGAGAAGTGAATCTTTAAGAAATAAGTTTTATTTTTTTATAAATATGTAGGTTAAGTTCTCTTTAAAGGGACGGCAAAGAATATTACTCTATTATGCACGAAAGAAGAATAAAACCAGTGCCTACTAAACACTTACATCGTAAACAAGAAGTGGGGATCTGAGTGCCGACACTCGCAGGGCACAGCGTTGGTAAATGTTTTTTTCATCGTTACTTTATTGTAATTCGTCATTTTATTTATAGGTAGTTATTTAAAAATATAATATTTAACAGTCTTCAAATGTTTTAACTTGTTGATTTTAATTTCTTAACTTTTCCTTCATTGTTACTTTTTTCAAATCATCAATTATTTATTTTACATAATGATTTAAAAATATAATATATCATAACCTTGGCGAAACATTTCTTTTGATTAAAGAAATTATCTGCTTCACACTCACTCTAAAATAAATCCAGATACGAATGTTTTTCTAAACGGTTAATATGAGAGTAGTTTTCTTTATTACCGACGCTGTAAAAACATCTTCATACTCTTCAATTATTATTACTTTGAAAATTAGGAGTACGACATTCTGATGGTAAGAAAACCAAGTTTATTAACGACAAATTCTTTGTACAACAGAAATAACGAGAAGATAAATATAAATGCACTAATTAAACCAAACCAAACTCTAATAATATACACTTTGTACAAGAATGAACAGATGTTTATAAAGAAAAATTCTTTGGAGATTGGAAAAGAGTTTATAAAAAATAAATAAATCACACGCACAACCACAACTAAACAAAAAATATAATAATATACAGAGCGTCCCAAAAATGCATATAAAGCTTCCGGTAAAGTTGTTTCTTCGTAATTTTGAACAAAAAACTGTAAAACATTCACTTTTTTACTTTTTGTCACTTTTTAAAAAGTTAGTTACTTTTTGTTACTAATTTTCATAAAAATCGAAAATTTATTTGTGTTAATTGTTTTTTGTTTTTTTGTTAAAACTTCCGCCCATTCGTCATAAGCATTGTAACCTTAAGTTTCTGAGATTTTCCAAGAACTGGGAAAATGAGGAAAAAATTGAAAGACTAAAATAGAAAAGAAAAAAAAGTGAAATAATAAACAAGTCTTCTAAAAAAATTAAAGTGAGTAAAACACAAAATAGTTAATTAAGCTACAAAAGACGTAAGGGTATGTTTGCAGTTGAGGGAGATGTTTTTGGACTAAGGCATAGTCGACGTTCAAAATTTCTATCAAGACTGCTAACCACACTTACGACCCAAGTGGCTTATAATGTTTTTTGTACTTCCAGCTAAAATAAGTTTAAAAATCTTTTTGAATGCTTATTTTCGACTTATGTTCCGCAAAGAAATGTATTAATAGCCTACTTATGATGCTAAGAGTAGGCTTGAGCGATTCAAGAATTCATCAATCGAAAATCGATTCGGAAAAAAAATTAATTTTCAATAATAAAGATAAATCGATTAATAAATCAACTTATACAGACTAAAATCGATTTGAATCGATTCAGATTTATTCAAAATTGATTCAGATCAATTTGAATTGATTCGGATCAATTCTAATGCATTCAGATTTATGTATTCAGAATCAATTCAAATCAATCTGGATCAATTTTAATCTATTCAGAATCGATTTTGTTTTAATCGATTTTGTAACCTACTCAAATCGATTAGTGTACTGGTTTAAAAGAACCTAAATCAATTTTACTTACAACCATACATGTATACGCTGCAAGTTCCGACGTATTTTACTCAGCGTATTGATGTATGTTAGACAAATGCACCTAATAAAGTATCGGGATTTGCAACACAAATTAATGAAGTGGGGATAGTCTCTCTTGATTAGGGATATAAATTAATATTGATCAATGATCGCATACTATGTATAACACGTTTATTACTAGAATTATTTGAAATCGAACCAAGGGGTCATATGTTGTTTATCTAATGCGGACACCAACTACAAGGTCTTATGATTCCGTGAATTCGATCACAAAAAAATTTCTTTCTGACTCCAGGTTCTAACTCACATCGGTCTGGTATAGCTCTGCTCTGTGTATGCTTTTTTATACTATTAGTATGTGTGTCATCACTGCTACACTAATCAGGCCGACAAAAACAATCATATTCAATGAAGGACACAATAAAACACTCTATGTCCACGATTTTCTGAGATGCCCTGTAGAATATTAAGATAGTTATTAATACTTTGAAGCAATATCTAGTAAAGCAAGTACAAATCGTTTTCACTTGAATCGATTTAAATAGATTCTTCAAACAGATTCCAATTGACCTTTCGATTCAAATTGATTTTTTGATTTAAATTGACTTTACGATTTAAATCGAATCGTCTTAAGCAGTAAAATATCGATTTTCCTCGATTAATGGATTTATAGCCCAAGGCTAGCTGGGAGTAAAAAAAAGAATATTTTATATTGTGACGCTTTCTCGTTCGCCAAACGTCAATATACGTGACGTCCTTACTAAAGCGCCAAAATGTGACGCACTTTAGATCTGGCGCTAGGCGGTTGGTGCTCAGGCGTCAGATTTAATAAGGGGGTCTACTACCTCATCTCGTCTTTGATGCGGTCGGACGAGGGCTCACCGGGCAGCTACGCTAAAGATCCGGTCCTTCCAGGGGTCGATCAGCTGGAATAAGAGAGTACAGAGCTTATAGTACAAAAAAAATACTGATTAAATCCAAAACAATCTATACTGAAGCAAATTCAGCACAAAATATTTACAAGCAAGCGTCTACCATCTATAATCTATGTTTAACAGCCCAGGCAGTGCAGCAAGCAGGTCGGGGTGCAATCGAAGGTCGGCTAGCGGGTTTCGGTCGGTACTGCTGTCTACGTAGGGGCTAGGGCCAAAGGGGCGGTTGGGTTATTCGGGAAACTTAGATGGGGTTGTCGGCGAGTCGTCTCTAATGCCCCGTTGACAACGGAGTCACCAAGGAGGAAGGAATGGAGCCACTCAGCAGAGGCCAGTCGTCTCTAACGTCAAGCCCGCACCGGGATAACTTGAGCAATGTTGCGATGAACGCTCTGCTGCAACACCGCCACCAAGGAAGACGGAACAGATGAGAACAATAATAAAGCTGTATGGTGGGAGGCAAAAGGTAGATCGGTCAGAATGGAGAAAACACCTCAATACTTTTACGGCTTACCAGATACTTACTCAGACTAGAGTTTTCTTGGCTGTGAAGCGCTGCTTCAACAACTGCCTTGTTCCGTTAAGTCAAGTCAAAATCATAGTTATCCCTGCTGCTGCACTATGGGCATTACGCCTTTTCGGCCTAGTTGGAATTTTGTTGTTTGGGTGGTGAACGCTGCTGCACACGCGGTCGGCATGGGAAGAATGAGTGATTGAAACTTTTCCCTCGAAACATGTCTGATCCGGTTAGGGAGTGGGAACTAATTCTCTAGGCGTTCTTTGAAATAGTTACATTATCCCTAATCAATCCCCCTAATTAAGGCTACGAACGGAATTCATATTTATTCAGAGGATATAAAATTGCATTTTATAAAATTAACGGAAAAATCGTGCATTGCATTCCATACTACACTTTGCAGTTTTATAAACCCAGGAAATATAAAATTATTCGCAGCTAACAATAATTAAACAGAAAATTCATAGCTTAAATAATTCAGAGCTTAAATAAAACCAACAATATTTGTATGCATAGTTTAGTGATTTTTAACCTTTTTTTCGACACGGTACACTTTTAATAATTTAAAAATTTGGCGGCACACTAACGATAAGAATTTTAGTAAACTAGTATATAGCTTTGTTTGGGTTAAATCTAGAACCAGACCCGAAATGCAATAGTCATGCGCATTGGTTCAGTCAGTCCCCGCTACAAAGGTAGAACCAATCGAACTACTCGTCTGACGTCGCTTATATATGGGTATTCGTAGTGGCGGCACAGTGGTTGAGAATCACTGGCATAGTTCATAAATGTCTATAATACAGTGCACATAAGCGTGCCACATGCTGATTAGAGTCTTCAGAAAAGTAATTATTTACGATGAATTCGTCATTAGCGGTCCTCCGGTATTCAAAATTACAGTAACTTCGTTACAACATGTATTTATGAATTTTGTATTTATGTTAAGGACTTTATTTTTATGAATAAAGTTTTTCATTTTTTTTTGCCATTGCAAAGAGATAATGAAAAGATTTTATGAAATAATTAGAATCAATAAAGTAAAACTTGCTTGGATAAAAGGTAATTTTGTTTTGCTAGAAAATAAAAAGTTAGTCCAAAAGAGGTTAATTTCAGCGACTAATTAAATAAAATAAATAAGTATGAAAGGTATGAAAATATTTTTAAAGAATGGTTATGCTTAGGTATTATTGAAAAAGCTAATGAAAATAATAAGAATAATGGTTTATTACATTTGTTATTATCCAGCCACTAAGAAAACAAGTTTATCTACAAAAATTAGACCAGTTTTTAATGGGCCCAGCAAAAGATAAAAATGGTAGTTTGTTAAATAGTTGCTTGGAAAAAGGCCTTAATCTAATAGAATTAATACTTCGAGTCTTTCTCTTATTCAGAATAGGTTTAATAGAAATTATCTTTAGCATAAAGAAGGCATTTTTACAAATAGGTAAGTATTCTTCCAGAAGATAGGGATGTACTTATGTTTTTATGGCGGAAAGATTTATCTAAAACAAAATTATTTCGTCGTATTTGGATTAACATGCAGCACACTTTAATTATTTGCAGTTGTTCGCTATTATTTAAAAAACTGACTTTAAACTTGTCAAATCTGATGTGGAACAACAGCGCCTCTAGAGGAAGAAGAATCGTTATTGAGCACAATCTGTTGTTTGGTGTCGGTACTTTGCCTCACATCAACTGGCTTTGAAAGAAGTGTTAAAGCTGTGCTATCTCTGCTTATTGCACCATCAACTAATGCGGAATAGTAGCAATATGAATCGTTAGGTGGCGTACAGGTAATATGTAATTCGTCAAATTCATATAAAAGTATTTTTGAAGAATTTTGAGGTTTTGAGTTGTGTTATAAAAGTGGTTATGAATTTTTCTTTATAGACATTGGTTGCATGTTATTCTTAAATATATGAATTGCGAAGAATTTGTTTGTGTTGTGATTTGTAAATTAGTTTTTTTTATAAAGACGTTAGCAAAGATTTAATTGTTATTCTTAAATAAATAGGTGGTTCAAAAACCTTTGAATCGTGTTATGAAAGCAAGTAATTTTATAATTGAGTGAATAAATTGATAACGCATTAAAAAACGACGAAGAGGATCATCCTTATATTCAAGAGGATCCAACGATGTTGACGTCTTTACGCCTCTTTCTGAAGGTCTTTCGATTGTTACCGCAGCAAAGGTAATATGTACATCTTTGCTGTAATTAACAATAATTACCTATTTGATCATCTTTAATTAAATGTGAGAAACAGGATAGGTTAGTTTTGTACTCGAACAATTGAACTGGAATTCCTGTAGCTTAAAACGAAGATTAAATAAATAAAAACAAATTTTAACAGGTTTTAATCTTTATTATGGAATAATGTCTTTGTAAGCAATTTTTCTGAGAACTTTATGGGGTATACACCAGCGGTTCTTGAAAACCAACTTGTTTTTTTGCAAAAAAGGGTTTTATTTAAATTAAAAATGTTGTCACTGGACATTTCTAGGCATCAGCTGCTACCCATTAACTTTTTTCTAACTATTTCGATCTCACCCTACATATATATAAAATCAGAGGCTGCAATTTAAAATTAGCATTAATTCTGTCTATAGTTAAGTGAGAAACCTGTAATAATTAAGGTACAATAATTGTAAAATACATACATGCTGAATTCTCCAGTATTGAAAGGACATTTCTAACCTGTTTATGTTCTGTGATTAAGCCTTTAATAAATTATTACCATTAAGTAGCGGTAGCTACGATACTACTTAATGTTTTGGTAATTGCATGTCGTCTATCCGTCTACCCATTCCATAACGCCAACACCATTCAACTGATTTGGACCAAACTTAGAACACAGGTTTCTGGGATCTTGAGGTTGTGCAAGACACCTTTGGTTTCCGAACAGCGTGGTCCCTTAAAAGACCTTACTCCTAGGGGTTCATAAAAAATTAAACATAACTTCAACACCAGTCAACGGTTTTACCGTACAGCCATGGCATTCTGGTCATTGGTAGTAGACGATTAAAGACTCTTCAATGGTTTAGGTACCGGCAAGGATCTTTCGTTTCTTCCTAGAATCTTCTGGGTCTACGGGTCTAAGTGTTTGTACAGACTTGGAAATGCGGTCGTTGGTAGTGGAAGACTAAAAGCTCTTTGATGATGTAGGTACCTGCAATCATTTTTTTCTTTCTAACGTATTTTGAGTCTCAGGATCTGGTGATCTTACAGACATGAAAATTTGTCATTTGTGGTGGACAATTATAGAGGTTGGCTAAGTTTATTGAAGGCAGGAGGAGAGACGCAAATGTCAGTTGATTTATGTCGGCGCTTGTCTCGTTTGGATCCGTCAAATGGTGCCTGTTGCACTCTTTGAGATACAGTGACCACATCACTGTACTCTACTGCTACTTTCTTACATGCGTCTACAACGGTTTATTGCTACATGACGTCCTAATAAATTAAATAATAATTATTACATTTAAGACGTTTGTTTTTAATAAATTAAGGAATAAATGCGACCAGGAAAGGATTTATTTTGCTTCACTTGCTATACAGCAGTAAGGGATGTCTTCATTGGCTAATCTTGAGGAGGGAATGAAGTCTTTGGTGAAGATCTTGCTCTAACTTTTAGAGGTTTGCAGAATTCTTTCTAGCATGTGCACAAATACTTATTAATTTACAAAAAAATAGTGTAACGGCATGTTGTAGTATTTCTTTTAATCTGATTAGTTCAGTAAAGACTCACTTTATTAATTAACAGAAAAATCAGGAAGTAAATACAGTACCACCTGCATAGCAGTGTGATTGTCTTCAGTAGCTAATTTTGAAGAAATCACGTCAGGGAACAAAGTCTTCGGTCTTTATACAAATCTTTTTCAGCAAAAGTAAGTCAATAGGAGCACTACAGCTCGTTTTAATTGGTGATCTAACTTTTTGCAGATTTTGTTTTGATAAAAATACAGTTATTGCTGGTGGATTTAATAATATCTTTATCTTCGATACACAGTTAATATAATTATTTAGCAATAAACAAGTTAAGACAGATTAATTAAACATTTCTAACACAGCTAGAAATCAAAGATTAAATTTCAAGGTAAGGTGTTTTAGTGTTATATACATCTACTAATTTAGTCTATCATTACATGCCTTGAAATACTTTCCTTTGTTAACCACGATAAAAAATAACACATTGTAGTGCATGTGCTAACAAGTTATAGTAACTATACCATAGGAAACCATATTTCTTAACTGAAGAACAACTGAGCAAATAAACTAAACAAACACTTATGTTTGGTCTAATTTTGAATGTACTTTTTCTACGAATTGTATGTTGTATCGAAACCACATCTTGGGTGCCTTAAAGCATGCAGTTAAAAATTGTACAAAATGGTTTTTTATTGTGGTTTACATTTAACAAAACAACAATTTAATCATGTGTATAAAAATGTAGAGATCTAGTAAGGTTTTTTAAATTTCTAATTTAAAAAATTAATTATTGCTTATAACCATTACCACTCTAGTATATGTAACTAAGCCTTCCTGGTTACAATTGATTGTGTAGAGTGATTGCGTACGAATATTAAGTATGCTCTGTATTACTTATTAGTTCATAAGATTGTGGAGTAGCATACAGTAAGAATAAACTGATTGAAGAAACTGAAATAAAATTGTTAATTGAAATATTAGGAAACGAAACATGTACTACTGCAGATACAATACTTACTTTCAGAAAAGTGTGCAAAGATAAAGGCGCAAATTTTCCAATAGTAAAGTGAATAGCAGTCTGACTTCGTTGGATTATTAATCTCAAATCCTTTTGAACTTCGTTATTTAATTCACAGAATTCTAGCTCATAACAACCGTCAGCCACGGCAGAGCTTTCTCTAATAACTTCGTTACCCCAAAAAGTTACAATAAATTGTAGAAATACATTTCCAAGTGCCATTAATATTTGCAGTATTGAAAGTAGATTAAAGGTGGGAAACTAAAAATAAAAAGAAATTAAATCGACGTGTGATAGAGTTTGATACTTACAATTGTACAAGAAACCAAAGACAAACCAATTACAACCGCAGCCCCAAGATAATCAAATAACGCAGGCAAGTTGAATAAGTCCTCAAATCTTGCTGCTAAATCGATAATTTCTGTGTGATATTTCACTATTTCTTTTAGAGTTGCTTGAAGATATCGACGCTTAATGTTTTCTTGGTTAAAATCTTTTCCATCCTTATCAAAAATGCCAGTTTTCTATTCGAAATCTCTAAATAAAAATAAAGCTTACCTGTATCGCTTTGTTTTTACTATATGGAATAGAAATTTGTACGAAATTGTTTAATATTTTGCACTGACAGGAAATATGAGCCATCACTCCAGTAATAAAAGAAGTAACTGTTATGAAAGCGAAACATGTAATGAATACAACAATAGCCTGATAGGCAAATACTATTTCGAAGTTAAGACTGTAGCTGACGTCAAAAAGAGCAAAACTGCCATAAGGTAACTGTCTATTGTGGTTTTTTGAAAACTTTGGAATAATGAGAGCTTGTGATACTGAACAAGCTACGTTTCCAAGTGCCACTATAAAGAGGAACATATACTGAAACAATTTAATGGTAATTACACACAAGAACAAAAGTTATAATAATAGTAAAATCAATGAATGGGTTACTAACGTAGATTTTCGGTATGTATCCATGCATTTAAGAATTAACTAAATTTCTTCGCGCAATAGCTCGAAAAATGAATAAATCCATAAACATGGCTTTGGGTGTATTTTGTGTCAAATGCAAATTTAACGACACAGTTCCATGAGTTCACATTTCTAATAAATAATTCTTATCATGACGAAATGTGTTTTTGGAGTTTTTAAAATACGATATTTTAGTGTTCCCACAAAAGTAAATTAGGTTCATCTAAAAAATGTTCCCGAATCAAAAAAAATCTCACCCAAATCCAGTCATGTTAGTTAATTTAATACAATATTTTTGTAAACTTGGCAATAACATTCCCAGTTTTTGCTGTAGTTTTGCTTAAGTGAGACGCCCTGTATACTAGGCATGAATATAAACCACGAAAAATCGAAAAAGAAAACAAACTAAAAGATAATTAGTACGTATGAAAGTAATGATAGTAGAATACTTACCTGAGCATTTATGCGAAAATTGCATTGTCTTATTAATTCCTCTTCGTACTTTCCACCTCTCGCACAGTTTGGAGTAAACACACCGCTTTGTAACGCCGAAAGCGCTCCTCCTATTTCTTTACGTACCCAAAATATAGTGAATACTTTTAAGCAAGCTGTTAATGTAGCAATGTGAAATAATTAATAATTAATTTTAAATTATAAAATATACAAATTTACCATTTATAGTAGCGACGCTGAAAGCTAATCCTTCTAATACGATATCCAAAGTATACCAATTAGTGCTTATAGCATGAAGAACAGAGAGAGGAAAGCTCCACATAATGCAAGTAACTAATAAACTGTAAAGATTATACCAAACAGACACACTTTCACTGAAAGGTACACCAACTATCTTTAACAGTTTTTTATAAAGTATCAAATACTCATTTTGCGCATGTATAGAGGTCATCGTTTCGGTTGTTGTCACTGAAAGGTTCAAAATGATACATAAGACAGTAGTAATTCTACGATTAGAAATCTCAAGTGTAATCATTGGTAATGACATCCACAACAAGCAATGTTGACAAACTAAAGAATTTATAATTGCATTAAGTTTTAGCTTTGGAAGTCTTTCTTTAATTCATAGAGCGGAGAACGCAATTACATAAATGTTTATTCAAATTAAAGTTAAGTACTTCAACATCTAAACACATTTCTGTAATGGGCGGAAGTTTTTCCTTATCGTTGAGAATTGATTTAAGCTTAACCTACAGTGTTTGCTTTTTTAATAATTGATTGATGTAGTGTATTATCTTTATTCTTGTATCTGATGTTACTGGTGAAAATACCAAGATCGATGTATTTATACTTGTTGCCTGACTGTTCATTTTCAGTTGGAAGATGACACGCATAGCTCTTCATTCATGCTACCAAGGTAAACATAAAATACCTTAAATTAATAACGGGAAATACATTTAGAAAAATTTGATCTTTCGTGGGATTCAAACTTGCATTTTCGATAATTCGTATCGATGCTTTTCCGATTAAGCCAGTGGGATCCTTCCCAAGCAAAAGCTAACGTTCCTATATGTATTTAAATATTAATTCGTATAAAACGGTGTTGTGACGACAAGCATAAAGTTATACGGTAAGTCCAAAAGGTCGCGTTAACCATGGGATCTTGGAAACGGTAAAAGATATAGATTCGGTTAAATGAGAAAAATTATTCAGTAGATTAAGGTCAACTAAGATCCATTTTAAAAGTTCTCAAAGACGTATTCGTTTAAGCGCCACAGAGGAAGGATCAAATTTATTCATTTTTTTCATTCTTTGTAACTTTTTTATTTGTTTTTGGAAAGGAAATTAAGAGCACTTTCTATTAATGTCACGACCTTCTAGGACTTGCATTTAAAAAATACAATTTAGGGTTACATCGCCAATAGTAAAAAAAAGACACTTCGAAAATGATAATCTTTTTTCAGTAGCTAAATCTAGATATAGATTATATGTAAATAACATTAAAAATCAAAATAACAATACATTTTGTCTAGAATAGTAAAATTCTAAAAACTAAATTTCAAAAAACTAAACATACAAATTTGGCAATTTAATTCCCAGATTGACGCTGTAGCACTGGAGTCGTGTGAGGTTGAACCAAAAATAAGCAGCTTATAATAGCTCACACTTTTACCAATAGATGGCGGTGAAACAAAGTCCGAGCAGTTGTTATTTTCTGTGCATGACAGTAGCGCACAAATTGTGTTTATGTCAGTCGTAATGGAGCAACGAACGAATATTAAATTTTGCTTTAAGTTAGGGAAAAGTGCAACAGAAACTTATGAAATGTTGCAAACTGTGTACGATAATAACACCCTGAGCCGTACTGGTGTGTCTGAGTTGTATAAACGTTTTAAGGTAGTATCGCCGATACTGCAAGTGTCAAATGTGTGCACTGGCTCGTTTGATTTCCGTAGTATTTAGATCAGACAACACCGCGATAAAGCAAAAAAAACAGAGGTATGTTTACAGTAACTCAAAATATTAAACACTGCGCAAAAAGCTATTGCGTAGACATTCACAAGTTATCAGCTTTTCACATGTGTTTGCAGAAATGTCAGTCAAAATCATTAAAACACACTAAAAGAATATTTCATCGGAAAGGTAAAAGAGTAACAAAAAATACGAGCAAAGACTGCAACAGGTTGCATTAGCAAATGCATTAAAAACCAATCATGGAAAGTTTGTGTCACCTAACCTTACAATTAACACTCAAGTAAACATTAATACTAATACATTTGATGATATCGATGGCCGTCGAATTATTCATTTAAAAACATTGGGAAAAATATGTTTTGTATGTATTGCAAATTTTTATTATCGTTGACTGACATCGTATCAGAAAAAATTTTTAATGTTTTCGAAAAGAAAGAAAAAAGATAACCAAAGAATCTTAAATATTTTAGTTAATTATGTCTTATTACATATTTTATTATATGTTATTTGATCTAATAAATATATCTGTATTAATAAAACCTCGTTCATACTATTTGTAATAAAAAATTTCTATAAAACTTATATTCTCACATTGCATGCAGGTTTAAATCTCGCGCGCGTTATAACCTCTTTCACGACGTTGCCACATCTAATCAACAACGAAATAAAAAGTACATTTTTGCTAATTATTTGCTAATTACTATTGTCACATGCTCCGAAGTTCTGTTTGTAAGTATCTAAAATGTTTAAAATTCTTTTTCTTTCTCTTTTTCCCGTTTTTATTGAAATCTGAACGGTAGCTTTTGTGAAATAAAATAAAATCGGTAATTTTTCATAAGGCTCAATGTTAAGGCATAAAATCTTAAATATTAATACTTCTTACTGGTTCTCTGTAGTTCTTTAAAAATTTAACTGGTTCACTATCTTATAATCTACCAATATGCCAAGTTTAATTAAATTCTGAACAGTAATTCTAAAACCGACGGTGCTACCTTAAAGACGTGAGGATATGTAAGACGATGCTAGACTCGGGCGTTCTTCAATTTCTCGAAATGCAGATTTAATCTCAAAAGTTCGTGAAATTGTGCAAAAGATCGACGAATTGAAGTATTGAAGGGGTTACGGTAATTGTTCGTTCCTAGGAAAACGACGTTTTAAGAGCAAGTTTTTGGTATCAGCAGGTAGAGAATTACTCATAGAACACAATTAGGTGACTGGACAAACACAATTTTCAAGCACATCTTAGTTTATGTTGCACGATAGCAACCCCCTACTACAGCATGAACCGCATATGGTTAGTAGAAGCTGGAGGATCATTTTGTTATAAATTCACCCCCATCTTGCGTGGGGGCGTAGCAAGAGTATGGTTAGGTTAGAAACAGTTAAACGTTAATTTTTCTAATGAATTTTACTCCAAACGAGGATGTGGTTGGGTTAGAAGGAGTTAAACGTTAATGTTTTTAATGAATTTCACCTAAATCTTGCGCAGGAGCGTAGCGAGATTAGTAGTAGTTAAAAGTTCATTTTTTAACGAATTCACCCATGTTAACATGGGTCAATGTTCTCTAGGTGATTTAGGGAAATTGGGTTGTGTCATAACTGTCATTTTACTAGTGAACTGTTAAGAGTCGATCTTCGAAGTTTTTCTAAACATTTTTTAAGTGTTTGGCGTCGGAGAAGCCTTCCGCTGGTGTCTTTTGATTCTCTGAATGGATATAGATGCATTGGTAAGGTGAAATTCTTTCTGTACAAGCTTAATCCTAGGGGTAGCTGTATCGAATTGTTACCGAGGTTACTGCAGCGCATTACTCGAGTGTGACAGCAATTTCGAGAAAAGGGCAGTTCGTTCTTACTGCACGACAATGCACCGGCACATTCCTTACTGGTAGTGAAGTTATTTCTGATGAAGCACCGCGTTATTGAAATTAACCATTCACCCTATTCGCCCAACTTGTTGCCTGCAGATGTTTTTCTGTTTCCTAAAGTGAAAACTCTCTTCAAAGGGGGATGATTTGAAGACGTAGCAGATATTAAGCAAAATGTGACCGCCAAATTAAAAGCAGTTTCTTCGGACGCCTTCACCTACAGTTTTCAACAACTTTTACAACGTTGTAATAAATAGTATTCATGTAAATGGAAATTATTTTGAATAAATATAAAATAGTTTTCGTGCTAGTTATATTCTGTTTCTTTTCATTGTACCAATCCGGGAATTAAATTGCCAAACCTCGTAGTAGGGGCTTTATACTAGTGGTAGGATTGGCTGGGGAATAACTTTCAGACAGTAACGGCGCCACCCATAGTCTTTTGTAGTTTTGAAAAATATCATCTATCATCTATATCTATCCCTACAATATGTTCGACCTGAAAACAAGATGCACTTTCAATTTTGTACGGTCCTGCCAAACATTTTTCTTTTTTGCCTACATTATGTCCGGTTAAACACAGAATGTTCCTTCAATTTGTCATTGTCCTCTAAATATTTTCTTGTTTTTCATACATTTTCTCAACCTGAATACAGGATATCTACCTCGAGCAGTTGTGGCGTTTAGCTCTCTGAAGAATATTTAATGTAGGACGTCGCCCGAGTCGTATTGTATTTAATTTTATGAAAAATGTTAATGGAGGACAAAGTCCGTGAAGTGTTTGAAGAAGGGATACTGCAATCTACCTCTTAACACGAAACCACATAAACAAAGTTATCTTTAGTGCATAACGTTAACTGTTATAATTTTTTGATATCTTAGACTTCTTAAGCGGAAAATATTATACTGTAGCTTCTACTTGGTTTTTAAGAAACGTTTAAGCGGCACCGAAGAGCAAATCAGACCTTCAGCCACCAATGTATGTGTATTGGAGAACCACCTTTAATACCTTCTAAACAAACGCAGGTATCAAAATAAGAAAATATATTTCAGAGGGGGATATTAGAATACATAATTATCTTATCCATAGAGGTCGCTGTGTTCACTCTCGCACACATAACTTCAATGACACTCTCCCACATGCAATACGTCGTTGAAAAGGAAACAACAACAGCAATATTTAACTGAAAGCATAGTTCAAATCGGCGTACTTCATCAAAAGTTATAGTACAAATCATATCCGAAAGCACTAAAACAATTGAAATGGGTCTACTTACTTAACTAACACGATTTAAACTCATCACTAAAACGAGACATTTTGTGTTGTAATTCTCGATCTAGTAGAAGGATTTGAATTTTGTTTTCGCTAAAACATTGCTATTGCTTTTTCCTTTCCAACGACGTATTACAAGTGGTGGGGTGCCATTTAAGATTTTGTGGTTAAGCGTGCGAGAGCAAACACAGCGACTTTTATTGTTGAGCTAATTATGTATTCCAATTCCCCCTTCAATAAATAGATTGACATGGTTGTTCTTATTCCAATATTTTCATTTTACAAGATATTAAGAGTGGAAATGAACACACTGTATATTTACATTTACAATAGAAACGTGAGGTACTTTCTAGTTTCTTTCCATTCTATCTTATCTGACTTTCAATCTTCTTTCTTCGTTACACTATGAGTGTTTACGTATTATCTCTTTAATGTATTTTCGGTAAAATATATTTTGAATCGAATCATCTATAACACAATTAAAAGAGCACTGTTGAATATTAACTATTAGATAAAAATCTAAAGCTTTAATATTTTATTCTAGTAACATGTAACAGAATTGTGAAGTTTCAAACTATGTTATTGACTGTTTTTACAAGAAATAATTAAATGAATAATTGAAATGTTTTGTACATTTATATAAAACAAATACATTTAACGATTAGACAAACTACAAAAAACGTTTTTATTAAAAAACTAGACTTTTATGAGGATTCATAAAATACTTCGAAACACAAAAATCAAGAATAAACTGAGCGTGTAATTAGTAATTGAAACTAAATTTATAACATTAAAACAAATACAACGAAATCGAAACTGTCAAAAATCGTGGTAACACTTTTTCCTTTGTTAGAACGTATGTAATTGGTGTAATTAAAAAAGCCTTACTTCATATGTCTGGTAATCGCTTTGAAAGGATGTACCACTTCAACCAAGTAAAAACTCGCCTCGACTATGCCGTAAAAGACCTTGGAAATCTTTAAAAACGTCTCGACTTTCTGTCTAACCAACGGGTTTTATGGAACTGCTTAGAAATGGAAAGCGAGATCGTGATGTCGTATTTGGTTCTGACGAATTATGGCGCTTGCGTTGCTATTTTCTTTAGAGGGGTGATACAAATTTGTGTTTTTTTAGTGCGATGCAATTTTCAGCGTCGGGTGAGTCTTTTTTCGGAACATTTGATATTTTCTGCATCTAGAATGTATTAAAAAGTCGGCTGTTTTTAGCCACCTATAGTAACCAGAAACTTTAAACCAAATCTTTCTTCCTGTCAAATGCGTATAAGCAAATTACTACGTTTCTAAAACAGTTTGTTTAAAATATTCGTTAAACATTAAAACATTTTTCTGAAACTAAGTTTTATAAACAGAAGTTTTGCCGCTAACTATATCGTCAGTGCTTAGAGTGGAGAAATTATCATACATCGTCACATGTACTTGATTTTTAACAAAAATACGATACATGATTGCAAGTTATTTGCTGGAAAAGCGTTTTTGCACAACTATAGTGGTTTATACTGTGCGCTTATAGTTTTCAATTTTTACAGTGTAGTAATGCCACAGCTGAGTGGGGTTGCTTCTGGACGTTTGTGGAGAAATTTCACAAAATGTATGTTTCATAATATGTAACCAAGCGTTAATACAATCCTGTTGCATTACCTACTCTAATACGTAGTCTAAGCCGTAGCAATATTTAGCTCTCTTAACAAGTTTAATGAAGAGCGAACCCCGACCAGGTAGCTCAAGCCGTAGTGACCTTTACATCTCTTAACAAAGTTAATGAAAGACGAGTCTCCATGTCTTAAGAAGGTTAATAATGATTTCCAAGAAATAGACAACAGTAAACGAAGGACGGAAACTGAATTAGAGCCACCGTTTGTAGTAGAACTGAGAGAGAAATGACTTTTAGACGATACTGACAGTCTTTTGTTATTTTGACAGATGCCGTCTATCTCAGGAACGCTTATCGTATCTGGCTTTGTTAACTAACTGTCTGGAAGTCACTCTGTAATCTACCAGATATGTAGACAAAAGGATGTTTTGTGTTGGTTGTTATATCGTTTCGAAATATTCGACTTCTTATGCTAGAAATACTGTACTGTAGTTTGTACTCGATTTCTTAAAAAAAAAATATACAGAGGGTAAAACTAATTTTTTGTTATTGACGTTGGCGTGTTTGAGGACGAAGCACGACATGATCAGTAGTCTCTAGACAAAAGTGTTGCTCGCTGCTGCCCATTTTTATTTTTGCTAAGCTTTTGTAAAGAAAACGCTTTCGAACTGGAAACACTAGAGCAACTGTATTTTGTTTGTTTTTTTTTAAAAGAGATATTTCACATTTTCGGTACCCATCGTCGTATCGACTTCGGCCCTTTTTCGTTTTGCACCATATCTTGACAAGGGGGATGCTAAGATGTTCAAACTGCACATTCCAACACATATCCCATATTCCGGGAAAGACTAGTCGCGTTGTACTGTTAGCTATGGTGGGGTCTTTCGTTGTCTTCACAGATATCCTGCATTTCTAGAACGGCTGGTCGTATTAAGCTGGACACTAGACTATTCGGTGTGGTAGAGAAATGGCTTATAAACGATCGTCTTTTGTTTCTTTGACACTTTTCTTGTGTTTTAGAAAGGCCTGGACTTGGAAACTGGACTTTTAGGTGCGGTGGGCGAATGGCTTTTCGGGTACTATCGATCGCCTTTTTTTTTGACAGATAACCCGCACCTGAGGAAGGTCAATATTTAACTTTAAAAAGTGTTAACAGAGGGCAAAGCCCGTTAATTATTTGAGAGTCACTTTTTGGAGTCATCCTGTGATTTAACTTCTAAAAGGAAATCAGATAAACGAAGCTATGTTGTAATGTCATTTTGAATTAACGCGTAAACGTTCGACTTCTATCTTAATTTAATTTAGAAGTAGATGTTTATTCTTTTTTTTTCTATTATAAAATTTACATTGGTTTATTTTATTGAATAGAAATTCATTTATTAGGACGTTTATTTTACTTTATAAAATTATATTTCTGCGCCAAGGCCTGATATTTTATGTTTCGACAGGATTTTGTCGTCGGTAGCCCGACAAAGGGTTCCGACGGATTATTTCTTCTTTGTGGCGGTGCGACAGTACCATTTACACTGCCGCGTTGGTTTGTAAAATCCCCCCTTCCTAATAGCAGATCCCATGTATTTTACCCTTTGTTAGTGTGAAAGGGGTTTGTGTTAGTTTGAGTCGTCACGTGTTAGGATGGCCGCCGCTAGGCCAAGCGCCCCGACACCGGACTTCCCTTTTGATCTTCGTCCTGCTAACATCGTTTGCAAGCGCGCAATATAAGAATAAACAGATGTTGTAAAACAATGGTTAGTTTTATTGTATCTTTGTGGGTATCTGTAAAATTTTCAGGATACGTCATCACCTGTGAACTGATTGTGAGCCAGTCCTGGAAAAAGAGGAAGATAGATTA